>JAWZYV010019969.1:0-600000 GCA_038373885.1 Cheiracanthium punctorium | reverse complement strand
CTGGAGGGCGGCCGAACACTAGATCGGCGGGAAGACGAAGATCTCTGCCAAACAGCATCTGGGAAGGTGTGAAGCCGGTAGTCTCATGGACGGCACTCCTATAGGCCAGCAGGAAGAGGGGGAGTTTCTTGTCCCAGTCCTCTTGATTCCTAGATACCAGGAGCGAGAGGTTGTTCAAAATTGTACAATTGAACCTCTCCACCATGCCGTCGGATTGTGGGTGTAAAGGCGTAGTCTGGGTTTTGTGCATTCCGAGAAGTTGGCATAGTCCTTTAAAGACTGCAGAGGTAAAGTTCGTTCCTTGGTCGGAATGAAGTTGCAGAGGGGTTCCATATCTGGAAATCCATTCTTGCACCAGTACCTCTGCTACGGTCGTAGCTTCTTGATCGGGAATAGGAAACGCTTCGGGCCATTTAGAGAAGTAGTCAATGACAACTAGGATGTATTTGTTGCCATCCGAAGTTCGCGGAAGAGGTCCCAGGATGTCGAGTGCAATCCTCTCAAAAGGCGCTCCTACATTATAACGATGTAGTCTTCCACGGCTTCGTTTCTTCGGGCCTTTACGGGCGGCACAGGCGTCACAAGCTTGACACCACTTTTCGACGTCGCCTCGAGCCCTAACCCAGTAGAAGCGCTCGCGAACTTTCTGCAGGGTCTTCATCACGCCAAAATGGCCTCCAGTTAAGCCATTATGCAGCTCTTCTAGAACCTTCGGAATCCTCGAGCGAGGGAGTACTAACTGCCGTCGGAGCATCTTGCCGTCGTCCGACTCCCATTTACGATACAGGACTCCATTCCTCAGGCGAAGCGAATCCCATAAAGCCCAGTACTGTTTTGTTGCCGGACTGTAAGATGATATTTCTTGCCAACTGGGCTTAGCGCTGGATTTTTCCATAAATTCCACAATAGGTTTGATGTCGCGGTCTGCTAATTGGTCCGCCCGAACATTTTCGTCACTCCAGGGATCTTGGGATGGTGTCGATGATGTAACTTGGCGGACAACGGGATGTTTCAGATGGTAATTTTTCTCTGCCCTGGAGCAATAGCGACAGCTGTCTATACAGGGCCTTCTTGACAAAGCATCTGCATTTACATGAGATGCCCCTTTCCGATGACGTATCTCGATGTCATATTCTTGTAATCGCTGTATCCACCTGGCTATTTGGCCCTCTGGATTCTTGAAATTTAGAAGCCAGGTTAAAGAGGCATGGTCCGTTCGGAGCAGGAACTTTCGGCCGTACAGGTAATGATGGAAGTGCTCCACGGCTTTAATGATAGCAAGGAGTTCCTTTCTCGTAACACAATAGTTACGTTCTGCCTTTGAGAGGCACTTGCTCCAGTAAGCAATGACGTGTTCTTGGCCATCTATCTCCTGGGACAAAACTGCTCCAACACTCTCCTTACTTGCGTCTGTGTCCAAGATAAATGGCTTGTCAGGGTGAGGATACGACAGGATCGGCGAAGATGTTAAAGCCGTCTTCAGTTCGTTGAATGCGTCCTCACATTCCTCAGTCCATAGAAATTTCTGTCCAGTCTCGGTCAGTTTGTGAAGGGGTCTTGCAATTTGAGAAAAGCCCTTCACGAATTTTCGATAGTAAGTACACAGACCGAGAAAACTTCTTAAGTCATGGATATTCTCGGGACGACTCCAGTTCTGGACTGCGGACGTCTTTTCGGGATCGGTTCGGACTCCGTGGGCGGATATTATGTGCCCGAGGTAACGTACTTCCCGACGAAACAAATTGCACTTCGATGGACTTAGTTTCAAGTTTGCCTCTTTTAATTTCTGCAGTACCTTTCGAATTTTCTCGAGATGCTCTTCGAAAGTCCTTCCGACGATGATGATATCGTCCAAATAAACGAGACATGCTTCGTAGGAAAGTCCTCTCAACACTGTCTCCATTAGTCGCTCGAATGTAGCAGGTGCGTTGCAGAGTCCAAAAGGCATAACTTTGAACTGCCATAATCCTTGTCCCGTGGTGAACGCAGTCTTTTCACGGTCATCGGGATGGATTTCTACTTGCCAGTAGCCACTCTTGAGATCCAGAGTGGAGAACCATTCATTTCCCGATAAAGTGTCCAATGTGTCGTCTATCCTGGGAAGAGGGTAGCTGTCTTTCTTGGTAATGTCATTCAGACGTCTATAGTGAACGCAGAACCGGGTGGAACCATCCTTCTTTCGGACAAAAACAATCGGCGAGGCCCACGGACTAGTCGATGGCTCGATGACGTCATCACGCTGCATCTCCTCTAAAAGTCTGCTCACCTCTTCTTGCTTAGCAAACGGCAGCCGCCTAGGATGTTGCTTGATGGGAGAATGGCTGCCTGTATCTATCCTATGTTGAGTTAAGCTCGTACGGCCAAAGTCACCCGAAGTTCGGGAGAAGAGGTCTTCAAATTCAGCTATTACTTTCTCCGCAGCCCTTCTCTGTTCTGCCGTTAACTCCACGTCTTGTATTAATTCCTTCGTCAGGCACTCGGAAGATTTAGCTGTCGTTTGGCTGATGTTCTTATTAATGCAGGTAACAGGAGTGCATGTCGCCAACACTTCATTTTTCTTTATCACCTTTGACTTGTCCGTCACATTTACTACTCTAACTGGAATTTCTGTTCTCGACAAGTCCACAAGTGTTGCTCCCACAAGTACTCCTCTGACGGAATCACTATTGTTTGGGTGTTCGATTAATCCAAAACGGAATTTATTGCTTTCTTTTACTGTTCCAGAAATTATTGAATCAGTTCTGGGAGGTAGAGTGATATCAGTCTGGGCTATTATTTGCTGAACAGGCAAAACAGTTTCATTTCTAATATCGAACACAGCTATTTCTTCTGAGTCTGAACGAAGCTCATTATTCTTAAAGTCCAAATTAAATTTGTGCGATTTTAAAAAGTCGAGTCCGAGAATAAAAGAGTCTGTAATATTGGCGACATATACCACATGGTCGTATCTGGCATTTCCAAACGTGATTTCTACTTGCGCTTTTCCGCCCACTTCGATCTTGTCACCTGTCACAGTCTGGAGGGTCAGCGAGGACGGAGTCCAGATAATCTTCAAATTTAATTTCTTGGCCAGATCCGTCCTTATGATGGTTACGTTCGCTCCAGTATCAATCACCATGTGGCATGGGGAACCATTAACGTATCCCTGTATGAAGAGTCCATTACTGCCACCATTCACTGATGAAATCTGCAAGACTTTTAGGTGGGGCTTTTGACTATATGACAACCTCCGCCCCGCGAGATGGCCACCTCCTAGTTTCCCTCTTTCATGATCTTAGAGTTCTCTTGCTGGTCATGAGACTTTCGACCACAATGCTTTTGTACATGGCTTTCGACGCCACACTTCCAGCATTTCACTTTCTTTGGGCCATCTCTCGTTCTATCGGATCTTAATTTTCGTTCTATGAGATCTTCAATTCTCTTCAACCTGTTCTCGACGCTCTCCGTGTCTTTGTCAGCTCCCTCTTGGACCGTGACAGCTCTAACAGCATGCCGATCTTTCCTGACGGCCCGCTGAACTGCTTCTAGCTTCATTGCGAAGACGAGAGCAGATTTCAAATCCTGATAATCTTCCAACATAAGTGACTTTTGGGGTTCTGGATCACGGATGGCTTCAATAAAATGACGCACCGCCATTTCTTCTCGGACATTATCAAGGTGGTCCATGTAAGCTAGATGACAAAGCCTATCTATGTCCGAAGCCAGCTCTTGAAGGGTCTCGACAGATCTCTGCATCCTTGACTTAAGTTGGATTCTACTATATTCTTTCTGGCACTTCTCTCCGAATTTCATCTCCAAGGCACTGGCAAGGGCGTCAAAATCTCCTATCTTCGTCGCTCCGATAGTTTGCAATACATTAATTGCATCTCCGCTAAGGGAAGCGGCCAGTTGATTAGCTTTCTCGGACTCGCTCCAACCATTGGCTCTGGCGACGATTGAAAATTGGGTCTTGTAAGCCTCCCAGGGAGTCTTTCCGTCATACGGCGTTAGTTTCACTGCTGGGTGGCGTGACGACAGTCTGATGTTTTCCGGTAACTTTCCCAGCTTGACGAGAGAGTCCAATTTTTCTTCCATTTTAGCTTCACATTCTTCCCGTATTTTCGAAACTATATTTTTTTTCCAATCCAGTTTGTCCTCGATTTTATTATTAAATTCTTCACGTAATTCTATCAAGTTTCTTGCTTGGCTTTCTTCTAGTATCGACATTCTCTTCTCCATATTTTCTTGATTTGTCTGTATTTTTTCCTCCAGTCCGGATTTCATTTCTTCCAGTCCGGCTTCTATTTTCCGCTCCAGTCCGGATTTCATCACGTCGTGTGCGGCTCTTAATTCTTCCAGTCCGGTCTTCACATCGTCGTGTGCGGCTCTTAACTCCTCGCAGTCCGGTTCTCCGGGCGTGGGTTCGAATCCCACTTCTGACACCAAATGTTGCGGAATTACTCTGCTACTCCTGGGGTTCGTCGTTCTAAAGTCCAGTTGGTGTAAAAAGTTCAAGTAAAAAGTCACTTGTCAGGATGGAACACAAACTTTATTTCTTCTAGAACTTCGTAGAACAATCAGCTGCACACAATTAACAAGCACAATCTAGCAGTAACGTGCTTTTAACAATCCGCTTGGATCAGAAGCTCTCACAAATGCTGTATTTCTCACACAAAATAAGTCACTTTTACAGGCTAAAATTCCGTGGAAATATTCAAAGAATTTAGTACACTATCCCTTAAGACACCTCAATGAACAATTTACACACAGCACTTTAAAAACAGCTTCAAAAAGCAAGCTAAAACACAGCTTCTATAGCACTAGCAGTTCACACAAAGCAAGCGTACTCAGAGCTCTTCACACATTGAATGTTCAACTCGCAACTGACTCGCTTCGGGGCGATGCCCGCTTCTATAAATAGCCGACGCAGGAGGTACAAGAGGTTTCCAGAAAAGTCAATTTCTCGAGGGTTCTACATAAAGCGTGAACTTTGATTACGTCATAGAAGAGAAATGTTAGGTTATTATGCGTTTTTAATGCAGGAAAAACAACTTCCAGGCCCCATTGGGAAAATCGCGCCAAATGACCAAAAAGTCGCCAAGCTTGGCGACTTTTGGCGAAATATCGCCAAATTTGGCGCCAAAAATAAGTCCTCAAAAGTGAAGAGATCTAAGCTCTAGGACTAATATTTCTCGAGTTTTCTAGAAATCCCATATATTTGAATGGTAAACCGAAACCTCCGTATCTCCGGTTCTAATTGGCCGATTTTGATGCAACAAAAAGCAAAATTTATCTATTTGAAGCGTAGAATACGAATTTTAAACCATTCTAAGCCCCAGAGCAGCGGGTTGCCCCGAAAATTCGTAACAATATTTTTTCCAAATGGCGAGCACGCATCATTTTCAAGCATTAATCACTATAGTCCGGAAGTACTGGTCATTTTATTATAAAAGCACGTATTATGTGGACCAGCGTTGCCTCCTTAGAAATAAAGGTCGAAATGACACCGAAGCCCACGCCAGGAATCTAACCCGGACCCGTGCTGCGGCAGAATGCTTCCTTAGCCACTACACAAACTGAACGAAACTCTTTTACATTATAATAAACAATCCAAGCTCTCAATTCAGTTCAAGGGCATTTCTATAGAATTATTGAAGTCAAATAATATATTAAAGGCATAATACAGTGTGATCAATTTAAAAAAGTACCCGATGTTTCTTTTTATTACCCTTGAACCTAGTAGATGTGGCAACTATTCTAACATTATGAAATAAAATGGTTTGAAACTTCTTTAAGAGAAACTGTTTCCAACACTGTTAAACAGCAACACGGAATTCATCTTGATGGTGAAACAATTTGGGCAAATCTTGGATATTTACCACTACGGCAACATAAAATATCCAAGATGCTCCATTATTTGATGGCGGGATTATTTTAAGTCATATTTGTTAACCTTTGTACATAAACGCAGGGAATTTTTGAAACCAACATACTATCGTTTCAGCAAGAATTGCTAATTTTATTTTGAACAATTAAAGTCCGTTAAAATTATAAGCATTTCAGCATAATTCAATCCCAGAGATTGGCAATCTTAATAACACTGCAGCGCCCCGGCACAAGCAGCTGGCGGATTCTTGAGATGTATATATAACGGATATACTCGTAAGACGGTCATAAAGACGCCCGTCCCACGAACTTCCTGGAACATTTTAAAGACAATACACTACTTTGCCTACCAAACTTAGAGTAATTTTATATCAAATATTTCCTTTCAGTGTTTCTGGTGAGTTTATATTTAAAAGGCTATCTTCTTCATCTGGTAAACGATGTTTGCTTTGTTTTTAATGCAGTGTCTTTCCCGTCTTTCTACAGGGCGATCAATTTAAATGAGCACCCGTTGGTTTTTCTTATTACCCATAATTATGACGGGTATGGCAACTATTATAACCCCGAATTCTAATTATTTCAACGTTTTTTTAAGTGTTGGAGACAATTTCGAATACTGTAGAACTGTTAAAACTTTATTTGTGAGAAAAAACGGAAGCGGACGTACAATGTTTCTTCATCCAGTGATAATTTTATTTTTGAAAAGCATAATTTAATACAATTTTTTTTACAATTTCATTCTTCACAGCAAATGTTGAAAATGTTTGCCACCATTTTGAATGCAAACATAAATCACTTGATTTTTTCCAGTGAAGTCCTGCAAATATTGGTGAATTAAAGCAAACCATAACTGTAGAAATCTGGTGTGTCACACCAATAATGGTGAGGAGAGTCAGAAAATTTGGTTCGACGCTTTAATGTTTGTATTCAAAATGGTGGTGAAGAGTTTCAATATTTGCTATGAGTAATTATAATGTAAAACTTTGAATTAAATTGTGTTTTTCAAAAATAAAATTATTACAGGATTAAGTAACTGTGTGCTTCTCCATTTCATTTTTACCCCACAAATAAAGTTGTTAAGTCCAAAATTGTATATATATATATATATATATATATATATATATATATATATTATATATATATATATATATATATATATATATATATATATATATATATATATATATATATATATATGTATATATATGTATGTATATATATGTATGTATATATATATATATATATATGTATATATATATATCTATATGTATATTATATATATATATATATATGTATATATCTATATGTATAGTATATATATATATATATATATATGTATATTATATATACATATATATATGTATATTATATATTATATATATATATGTATATATATATATATATATATATATATATGTATATTATATATATATATATATATATGTATATTATATATATATATATATATATATATATATATATATATATATATATATATATATATATATATAAATCTCGGCTGTTCGAGCCTCGTCAGGGGGAGACCCCCCTAATTTTTTAGCTTCATTATTGCCATAATAAGACGATATTAATTGACTATGTCATTTTATTGCTCATCTTTCGCGTATTTCGCCTGGTAACCCTATGTTGAAATTTTTATGAGTGTAACCTATTTATACAAAAATACATGTAAAGCATATTCTACAGCTTACTAAGTATTGTAACAGTATATTAAAGCTGTTGTGAACTAATAGTATTTAAATACATGTAAAATTATGTCGCTTTTTATGTCGCATTTTTGGGACACATTTTTCAATAAAGGGTGTTGAGAGATAAAACGACATAGTCATTAATATAGTAAAGACTTAAACTTTGTAATGCAGAATTAAGGAGACATTAGTCCCCACTGGAACAGATAAAATGTAAATTACATTAAAAGAGTGTGTAGAATTATGGTTCGACTTCTTGACGCTTAAATTTTTACGGCCTAAATTACAGATACGTAATTTAAAATTAGCATAAATATTTCATAGAAGTGAAAGGCATTTGACTCTTCTACAAAGTATTACTATGAAAATACCCTATTTGTTGACATTTTTACCATTTCATTTTTTTATAATTTTATGAAACTTTAAAGACTCGCAACGAAATAAATGTCAGCAATAGAATTTCATGTGTTATCTCTTCCTCTGCGTATCAATGAACAGTTAATGCAATCACATATTTATCCTCTTTATTGAAAAGTTTATTACATAGCGGACAAGTTTTACGCTTTAATCGGAAGATAATTTTTTACTGATTCCTTAACAGTGATGTCCTGTCTTTCAGTTGATAATTTGTTTGGTTTGTAAATTTCGAAAAAAAGCGTAAAAGTTGGTAGCTGTAATATTATATCAATAGAAATCGAAGCATATTTTTCCATACCAGTGGTCGCCATTGGTCGATATTCGATCGTAATTATAAAATGTTAATCTGTATACAAAGTAGTATTTATGTACAAAATTCAATATACGGTCGATTTCGGTTAATTGGACCAGCCGCTTATTAGTACCATATCTTAAAGAACCGAAACAAACGCTATTACATAAGCATGATATCATTCGTTTATTTGGACCAAATTTCCGCTTAATCGCGCCATAAAACAAGAGAGCGAAGAAGAAAAGTGATTATAAGTCTCCTGCGTAGAGGGGATGCAAAGCTTTGAATTTTGAAATGGAACCAATCAACTGAATAGCCAGAAAATCACAAGTTCTTGAAGCGCTGTCTGAAGCTTATAAATAACTCTTCTATATTGCGAGGAGAAGGTGCGTCGCCGTGGTGGGTGCATCGAAATACGCCCCCCCCAATTTTTTTTCTCCATTTTTATTAATTAACAATTTTGTTAGTTATTTATTATTAGTTTATTTATTATCTAATCTTAGATTTTGTATTTTTACACTGCGCTGAAATTTTGTTTCTCTATTTACGCTAACATCTGGTATCTCTCCGATTTTTTTTTCCTGTTTGTGACTTTGGTTTCTTATTCTATGCCTTTGGTTCTTATTCTATGCCTTAGTTTATGCCTTTGATTCTTCCTCTGGAATATCTTGTTGATTTCTCAGAGAAAAAAAATGTTTGTAAATTTATATTTTTAATAAATAAAGCTTATAAGTAATTGCAGTTATCGTTTCAATGTTCGCCAGACCTGTGGGCAGCGCAATAAAATTCATAACGGTAAAAGTCATAACGTAGCAGTCGTTCATAGGACCAAAATGGTGTCGTCTCGATGTGATCTGATTAACCGGAATCGACTCTACAAAGGTATCAACATATTAAAAATAAATTTGTATGCTTATTAATTTAATCGCCTGTTCAATAATGTGGAAATAGGGAAAACATATGGAATTAAATTAAAATACGGAATTAAATGAACTTACAAAATATGGAAATCGGGATAAACAACCGACTGGAAGTCCTATTAGGTTTGTAAGCATTTGGTGCAGGCCAGAATTATTTGGTGATTTTTCACTTTCTCCCGGCTAATCAAAAAAAAAAAAAAAAAAAAAAAAAAAAAACCTCAAACTACTGATACTCAAAGAATTCAAAAACTACTGGATAGTTACTTATTTCATTGTCATCATCCAAATATTTTTCGCTCGTAGTTATGGTGTTATGTTCTCTGCACACCAGATATTCGATTAAGTCGACATTAAAAAAGTACAAACATGTTCTAAAATATCTGGTTTCAATAAGTTACATCAGAGTATATTTTAGGAAGTATTTCCATTCACTTCATTAATAATATTATTATAATCTCCTATTAATTGCTGAGGTATTTCAATAATATTTTCGGGGAAATGTATTTTAGCATAATTGCACGCGATTGCCAACAAATTGTCAAATTGGCGCGTTTCAGTGGAGCGTCTCTGGGATTGCAACCTGCCCTATTCGGTTCGTTTTTCCACAGCTTAGAAGACATAAATTTAGAAATAGAAATTTAGACATAATTTAAAGACATAATTTAGACATAATTTAGACATAGAAAACATAGAATTTGCAACACTTGGTGCTTTTATCGCCCATCTAAAATAAATCGTCAAGTAGAGGGCGAAATCACATTTTAGTCATATTGATGTATTCCCAAACTGGGGATAATTTATTGTTTTGTAAATTTTGTTGTAATACTATAACCCTAAGTATTGTTTAACTTAATGTTATTATTTCAAAATTGACACAAGAATGGAAGTATCGACCGACTTGGCTCAAAATATTGCGTGCCAATTTACTTTTCTATTTTTTTTTACAGTGCATGAACATATTACTCAAAAAGTTTATCATTCTCACAACCATCTCCATACAAACTTTGCTGTATTTCACACTCCTCCGCTTGCGCCATGCGCTGTAAAAGGGGCATACAGATTTTGCTTAGCGTATTTATATACAGATAGATTTCTTAGCTTTTTCGTATTGTAATCTTCGTATTGTTGTTTCCTACTGTCGTCATTAAAATTATATGTTTATGGGATTGTAGTTAATGAAGCAAGTATAGTGAAAAGTACCACCTTTTTAGATGCTCTTTATTATTTCAGTAAAGCACATACATTGCCTATTTCTTTTGGACCAATATCAGCATTTTATCGGTTTTGCTTCAGATCGAATCAGTATCAATTTTGCTTTTATGCAACGTAGTGGCGCAAACCTTCCATAGGCTACATATTTCCATTTTACTGTAACCGATTATATTTTTATATTACAGAATTAAAGATTATATCATAATATTAGATATTTTTATATGAAAAACTTTTCAATTCTTTAAAATTGAGAAGAAAAATACAGTAAATTATATAAATAGTTTACTGTCGCATTCTCTTTAAATCTTTGTTTCCAATTTTGGAAAAAGCGACGCGATTGCAGCTATTCTATTACTCCTGAAGAATTCATTTTTGCTCTTTCGATACTAATGATACACCGAAAAATTATGCATACATTGACAATTTATTTGGACCAAACTTGGCATTTAGAATTTTTCTTGCAACGATATCGGTATCTATTGCGTCTTATGCTACGGGGTAGAAAAGTCTTTCAATGAGCTGTATATCTTCTGATTGGATTTCTAATTTATTAAACTTCGAAAAAAGGACTTTGATTACTTCAAATGAATACGTAGTTGGTGTATTTACTTTTATTTGTTCCTCTTCGTAGCGAGAGCAGGGATTCTCCTCACGGCATCCAATGTTACTTTCCGACATGAGGCTTCAAATGCTCTCACTCGAAGTTATTAAAGTAAACAGGTTAACTTTCATTTAAGCAGAAGTTAGAGCGCAGTTAATCCATTCGCCATATAATTTTAAGTTTCCATCCTGGTAATTAATTTTCCGCCTACTCCCCCGTACCTGTAACATAAATTCAATCTAAATACATCCATTTAGATTAGAAAAAAAAATACATGTTTAAACAGTACATTCTGACTGGATCTTTTCTTTTAAGGCAAAAAAAGGGGGGAGAAATTGCTCATTTTTATTGAAAAAGGCGGAGCCAAAACACGAAGGTAGGCGGAACCCATTTCGAATGTCCAAGGAACAGCTGTGAGTACAACTTATCACATGATACCAATCGGTTAAAATAGTGCTTCAAAGTGTTTTAAAAACGATGCATTAGACATAATTCACCTGTCCTGTTTTCCATGTCATCATCAATCTTCCCGCCAAATTTCGTGGCTTTCTGGTACACAAAATCGACCTACAGATGGCTCTGAGTTGCGTAGTTATGCCATCAAAAGAACAAAGCAGAACATACCCAGCATTTCCGAACAGTTTTAATGATGTGAAACTCAATAAACTATCGAAAATGGTTTCGCGCTGCTATTATAAGTCTTAGGCTGCGCAAATCAATGAGGAGTCATTAAATGCATTGATCCAGAACAAAAACTTCTCTGCGGCGAGAAAATAGTGATTGAAAGGAATTTATACGAAGTAAGGGAGAAAAAATTTATTTTTTCATTAAATATTTGACGATTGAATATCCGGCGTAAATATTCAATCAATTTCCAGGCTGAAAAATACATATATACCGGACCTAAAATGCGACGGTTAGTGGAATAATTAATTATGGGGCTGAATTCGACGAGGGAAAAGCATATTTTTCTGTTCACGCTGAAAAGATAGCTTTCATATAAAAGTTTTAAAATTCTTTTCTTTCATCATCAATAGCAGGGATATGAGAATTAATAGAGTTCTATTTATTCTGTCATTTCCAAAAGCAATTGGTCTTCAAACACAAACAATTGAAAATAGTCCAATGAATGTGAATAAGCTTAGATTTTTTTCTCCTCTAACGAGTTCAGCTGAATAATGAAATAGTGCAGCTGTATTTTATTAGCTTTTTGCGAACTTATTCGATTATTATTCTAATGCTCTTATTGTTCAACTTAAGTCGTATTTTAAAACAACTGCCACTGAAACACTAACTGCATAACCGTGAATAAAAGAATAATGGTTTTTTTGTAATTAATAATAAATTATTTATTTATTTTACAACACACAGAGAAAGAACAACACAATTATTTAAATGTTCAAAAGCCATTGGTTGAATACAGTCACACAAAACACAGTCCGGAAAATTCTCTATAATAAATTGAGACTTCTAGAAACCAATTATACAGGGTGTCCTAAAAGTCCTGACACATTAAAAAAATGCATAGAAAAGCAACTAATTATCGTATGAATATGCGGTTTGCTCAATAATACTTCAGTTAACGATTTTTTTTTTTTTTTTACATCATAAAAAAAAACTATTTCCAAATTGTGTTCATAGGTGGCGCTGTACAGTCACAGTTAGCTTCCCGAATGTCTTGTACAGTCTCAACCGATCTTCTTGGCCGACCTCTTCTTTCCCTGCCTAACACGCTTCCAGTCTCTAAAAACTTTTCATGCCAGGCCAAAATGCTGTTTCGACTAGGAGGGTTTTTCTTAATTCATTTCTGCCTTGATATTTTTGCAACTTTCTTCGATTTTTGCTAATCAGCAATGATAGATAAATGTCTGATTTCAACTTCTTGAACAAGGAATGATTTGAAAAAAAATCATGATGTATAAAAATTCAAATGTTAGCATCCTACTTGGTCAGTTCAAATATTTTGTGGAGTTGGGGTTCAATACTCGTGATTAATGGCTAGGAAATATAAATAACGTTTTCGACTGATGGCGAAAATGATGTTCTAAAAATGGAACACTAGGCATAAGTGGGTTAAAAATGTTACGAAACTTTCTCTCAAACCCAGTTATGAAATTTGAATCGAAATACCAAGCTACTCAATGCGCTTTCTCAGTTGGCAGTAGGTAGAATGAATATTACGCATCGTCAACGCAGTTCGAATCTCACTAAAAATCCCTTTTGGCTCTTATTGCTGAAAATGGGAGATGCAGCGCCATCTATGAACACATTTGGGAAGTAATTTGTTTTAAGATGGAAAAATAAATTCTTGGTTGAAGCAATATTGTGCGAACCGCACAAGAATTTGTTGCTTTTCTGTGAATTTTTGAAATGTGGCAAGGACTTTTCGGACAGCCTGTATAGATATACATGCATATAGTAAATGATATTTTTAACAATTTCTTGGTTCTATTTTAGTGTCACTTAGACGAAAACTCACGTAAAGTATATATATATATGTATATATATATATATATATATATATATATATATTTGGTAATGGAGGGCAGTATCTTACATTTGATATAAATTTATGCAGAAAAAATAAGTGATGAATTCAAAATTTGCGAATTTAAAAACCGTATGCAGAACATTTTCAGTGCATCGTAGTTTAAAAGTAACAATATTTTTAAATGAATACCAGCCGTATCTTTTTAAAATTTGAATAATATGCACGTTAGGTATTAATATTTTACAAAATTGTGCACAGTAATGTGGATGCATCGAAGTCAATGTTGTCTGAAAAGTTGTCTGGCCGGTGTCTGAAAAGTTAAGTGCTTCCCTTCCTCTCCGCTAACTGCTTTAGAATACGGTCGTGGGTTCACATCTAATTGTTTGTGCATACCCCATGAACTGTAAAATTTCTTTTTTCTGAGCTACTAAAAACTTTCACTGTGTTGTACACTTCATTCACCGAAGACTTATAAGCTCATGGTTGTTGAAAACAAACATGAAGTTTTGTTGTACGTGGAACACTTGTTTTCGGACTTGTGTGCTTGGATCCAAGAATACGCTTGTAAATCCATGTCAAATAAAGTGAGCAACACGGTGAAAGCTTTTACTAGCAGATATAAAGGAAATCTTTTTAAACCAGTGTGAGAGGGGAAGCGGACCCACGACCGTACTTTAAGGCGATTTATGTGGAGTAATCCTTAACGTCCTGTCCTAATCCGCCGGTCTCCAGCAAAAAAGTCCGAAAATAAATGTTCGAAATACAACAACAAAAACAACGTCAAGAACAACAAGAATGTCCTGCAGCTCTCCGAAGACTTTTTTAAATGTTAAATAATGCGATGTTAGGAATTTTTTGCTTACTAACAACTGCTTTTATTTAAAGAATTAATCTAAGAATAATGAAATAAAATACAGTAAGAAAAACAGAGTAACAGAGAAGAAAGATTTTAAAAACAATGCAGAATCGGACGTATTTGACGATACAGTAACAAAGCAATTTCAATTCATTATTTATTATCATATAACAATTTTACGGGTTTCAACTTCTGCAATGTTCATAAAATCCGAGCGATATTTTTTGCAGAAAATCGCTGAACCTTCAACATCATTCACTCAACTTCTGCACGTGGTTAGTTCATGTTAGCTGAATCTTATGAAATCTTAGGATTAAAATGCTGATGTTCATCTGGTAATTTTAATTAATCTGGTGGCACCAGTGGTAATTTTATAATGATTTATTTCAAGCTAAATTCTAACAAAAATGATGAATTTAGCGAAAAACACCAGTTATAAAATGCTTTTTAACACAACAGTCTTTCTTAGGTTAAATTTTGGCGGTATATTGGCACGAAGATTTTGCAGGCAATCTCACGAAAGCTGAATATAGTATACATGTAGCATGGAATGCAGGGGCGTAGCCAAAGAGGTGTTAGGGGGGTCATAACCCCCCATGAGAAATTTTTTGCCATACAAAATGTATATTCTTCAGTACATTATCACACACACGTATACATATATGTGAGTTGTAGTAGTGAAAAATCTCCCCCATGAAAAATGTCTGGCTACGCCCCTGATGGATTGGCATAGTATATGGAAGCTGTATATAGCATAACATATTTTGTGAGACCCTGTGAGAGAACTTTAAACGTTATTTTCATCCTTTGAATGAAGAGTAAACTGTAATAAGCATCTCTGCTATTGTGCTTCAAAAAGATGAATGTCTCTAAAGTGCTATTGACTGTGACGTGTTAGATTTCTTTTAAGTGCTCCTGTAACTTTAAATACTACACTGTTTTCGATATAGACCATTATTTTGTAATCCTTATTAACATACATAAATTTTGTTTTGTTTGAAAATAAAGAATATCCTTTAAATAATTTTTAAGAACCTTGATTGCCCAAAGAGGGCAATGCATTTTAGCTCTTTTCAGCGGGCGTAAAAAAAAACCCAAATGTTGCATTTTTCAAAACAGCACATGTGGTGTAATACACACACAGGGATAACATGAATAAATTTCGTTCTAGTAGACGCATATTTATGAACGAGCACGGACGGAAAGACAAATGAATAGACAAGCTGGGGTCATGAGTAATAATCGACTGTGTTCAAAAGTGGTAAAAAAGCGATTCCTTTTTATTTTCAAAAATAAAATGGAGACAAAAAATAAGCCATAAAATTTGTAAAAATAATGAGATTTATTATTCCAAAATCAATTTTGATCTGTAAATGTGTAGGGAAAAAAATTAAAATTTAATACTGAATCAATGCATTTGGAATAAACCAAATATAATGCATTCTTCAGGTTTGAGTTTATAAGTGAAAGAATATGAAAAAAAATATATAGATTTTTCATGCATTCAAAGATGGGCTTCCCATAAATTGTGTGCAGTATAATGCAAATTACAATGCATTAAATGACAATTATTCCAAAAGTACTTTTCAAAAGTGCTAAAAGTTCAGCAGTACAAACACTTAAAATGTTACATATTAAACAAAATAAGCAAATAAATAAACAACGGAAAAAACACTCAAGATACAGGTGTTAAACGGTAAATTAAATAAACTGTCGTAAAACGTAATATCGACAATTTAAATATTTATGGATTCTTTTTCTAGGAAGCCATTATTTGTATTTTTTCCCCATTTCAATACATTTTATAAAATGAAATATTAAAAATTCTACATAGTGTTGCAAATAGTATTTTTTCCAAATTATAATAATAATTTAAGATAAAAATTAAAACAAGTTTCTGTTAAAAATGGCGAAATAATCCAACTGAAAATTTATCATGGGTGCTTATTATAATATCACATGCGAGAAAAATGTGGCTAGCATATAACCAAAGATTAATTTATGACTTTCAGTATTTATCATTTCGCTATTTTTAAATAACTGACAAACTCGCACAAACTTTTACAAAATATTAAAAATGAGCAAAATGTTGTAAACTTTTGCACAGGGGGATGCTTCTACGGCTTTATAAATCTCCCCATTTATTTTTATTTACCAAGTCCCAATCTGCCAAAAGAGTTTTGGGAGGAAGCGAACCTCAATAAAGTTTTACGAACAAATATTTAGTTTCAAATCGATGACAATCATTATAAGTATTGATCCAAAACAAGAATACCACCGTGGTTAAAGAAAGTATAATTTACAGGTATTGTAGATCTATTATTCATGGTGAAAACAGCTTACTCTCTATATCCTCTTTCTTTAAAAGTTTTTGCTGAAGCAGATTTAATGTAAATATTCAATCAATCTCAATTTAGAAAAATTGTTTACTAGAAATAATGCCATTTTTCTTCATTTTGAAAGATGAGCTTAATTATTAATGGAAGAATCTGACGAAAAAGAGCTTTTCTTTCTTTTCAGTGAGTAATAACCTATATAGAGAACATTGAATTTCCATCGTTTCACTGTCAAATTCAGAAAAAATATATACAATAGAGTTTATTTCTTTTGTAATGCTAAAAAGGAAATGTATGTTATGCAGCTAAGAAAGTAGGAAATTTAATTTTTTCTGCATTATGCAAAGTCCAAAATGGCACGCCTTTTACTAGAAAGACGTTTACTTTTTAATTAATCATAAAATTAAAGGAATACTCCTGGCAACTGTAGCCATCACACAGTAGGTCTTATTTTAAATGTTGATGGCTGTCGTAAAGTTTTACCTGCAAATTAAAAGAGAAGCTAGTTTATGAAATGCCAACTTATTTTACCTTAATGTTTCGACTTATCATGTCAATAGCGACAAATAGCAAATTTTCACTAAATTTTAAATACACACTGCGTGAACTACAAACTCCTGCCAAATGACCGATCTAGTTATAAAAAGATTTTTTTTTACCTTTTTTTCTTTTTTTAATAAATATAAACACTCGATTTTAAGAGATGCCGTTTGAATTTACTTAGATCACAATAAGCGGGAGGTGGTAACACACAAGTACGTAATTGGGAAAGAAAGGTCGAGCAAAGGGAGAAAAAAAAATTATGAACCTGTGAACGTTTACTCAACATTCCTTTATGACGGTCTGAAGAAGTAAGGTAGAAAATAGTGAATACCATTCACTTTTGAAGAACTAGTACTGGAGGAACAAAAGTAAAATATCCGGAGGATATTTTGGGGAAATTTAGTGAGCGTTTGTCCATTCCACAATAACGAGTACAGTGACCTTGGTGCTACAATAATGTCCGTATGGATCATATAGGTTTTAGTGATATTCTTGACTACCAAGTACCATAAATTATACTTTTATTTATGAATGCACAACATTTGAATCGGTGAGTGGAGAAACCACTTCAGTCACAAAAATGCGAAAAATCGTTTTGGATGAAAATAAGCTTAGAAAGGCAAGATGCGTGTTGAGGGACAGAACGAAGTTAGTCTCTTGAGTAGTTTCGTAGATACGGGGGCTCCTTTTTCAAACGATGGGCAATATTGATCAATGGTCGACACACGACAATGAATCAATGGTCGAGAATGATCGATTTTAACACTATTATTGTCCACCTGACCTGCCCTAGGGGTGGTTTTCTAAAAAATAGTTATTCCAGCTTCAATGTTAGATTTTCATCTCCATAATTTTCTGCAAGCAAAGCACATTTTTTCTCCTAAATTCATGTTCTTGACTTTTGTATACCATAAATATGGTTAGACAATAAATGGTGATTTGATTTGATTTGAATGATTACCTTTTTCCAAGTTTTCAGCTGACTAAAAACCAGTTGAGTTCAGAAACAGAAGTCCGAATCAAATTTTAAATTTTCCTGAACCCAATTGATGTCGAAATTAGGGAATATTTGCATGACAGAAACATAAATGCATGTTATGACAGAGGAAAAAAAAAGTTTAAATATTTGAAAATTTGGAGGAGTTATGAAGTTTTTTCTCTCTCCAGAAAAATTTCCTTTTTGTGACTGAAGTGGTATCTTCACTCACCTATTCATTTACAGTTAGTTTATCTGAGGTACACTACTTGCTACAATACCAGAAAGTTAATATTTTACTTTGATTTATAATAAAAAAAAACTTTTAAAATTTTGCAAGGAATGTTCCCGGAAATCCTCTTTGTGCAAAGACTACAACGACAAAAATACACTCACGTGTATTCCAAGTAAATATTTAACGTAATGGTCCCATTAGTTTGCATTTACCAATGCTAGCTCTATCAAAATAGTTGGATATTTTTAATGATGCAGAACCAAATACACTTCTTAGAATAAAATCACTTTTTATTCGTATTCAGCTGCAAATTAATGGGGATCTGAAATACGAATTCACCCTCGATCAAAGCAAAATGTGATTCACAGGAATTCTCATAGGGAAGTATATATTGCACTGTCCTCCCCACCCACCCAGCTTTATTTTTATGCTGGATTATTTGATGCAGATATTCCATCAATCTTCATTATTGAAAATTATCTGCCATCAAAAAGGCAACACTCAAAAAGATAATTATGGCTAATAAAAGATTCAGCGATACAAATGCAAATTCTTCTATTTGCGTTTTTGAAAAATCTAAAGCTATCGCCATTTTTATGATTAGTATTGTATGAAAGTCAATGGAATTTTATTTCCTCTGTGATTTTTAAAGCAATTGGCCATTGAAGGAAAAGAAGTATAGATAATGGTTATTTGAATATGAATAAATCTCATTTTATTTTTTTTCTTCCGGATATATTAGAGAACAACAATATGGTTCGTTTAAAAAATGCATTAAGGAATTGATTTTTTCTAGTTTCTTCAGTAACAGGAAATGTTGCATTTCCTGCATGGAAGGTAAAAGTATTCTCTTTTATGTACGCTCTCAGGTAGTGCATGGGTTTTAGTTTCTTACGAAAAAATTGCGTTTTTATTTAATTTTCTACATGGGTAGATTAAAAATTAAATTAATATTTAAATAAGATTAAGTTATGTTTGGATCCCAAAAATCCATTCTTAACTCTTCAAGCTCGATGTTAAATTCCACCATGCCTGCCAACTTTTACGGAATACAAGAAACCACTTTTTATAAGTAGGAATTTTTTAGTTACAATATAGCGCATTTATGTTTTAAGTAACGGGTTTGGTATGTTAAAGCCAAAAAACCTTTTTTTCGAAATTCACATTATCCGAGTCATTAAATGGTGCGAAATTGATAAGAACAAATTGTTTCCGAATTTCAGCTCAAAATATTGCCATCTCAAGCGAATATATTCCCAGTGTCTTTTTTAGCCTTTTATGAATTTCTATTGAAAGAATTACGTTTAATTGATTAATTGAATAAATCTCATCGTCAGCCATTTTCGGACGTTTGGCTTCCTGACTAACGAAATCGACATCATTTTCTGAGCTATATTCCATTTCTGAATGAGATCCTAAGTCGAAGTTTTCTTCTAAATCTACGATTTCCAGCACTGACATGTGACAATAACGTATTAATAAAGCAATTTAATAATGAAAAAGTAACTAATTATCCAATGAATTAATTAAACATTATTATTTTAATAAAAATAAGCTAGAAATATATTCGCTTGAGTTGTGGAACCTGAAGATGACAATATTTTGAGCTGAAATTTGAAAACAACTTGTTCTTATCAGTTTCGCACCCTTTAATGATTCACGCAGTGTAAATTTTCAAATAAAGTTTTTTTCGCTCAAACTTACTGTATATTAAAAAAAATGTATATGCTGCAGGTGTTTAATTAGGTTCCGTAAACGTTTGCGGTCAGAGTACTAATGTAGTCATTTCGGTCAAACCGGCTTGAAAGTGCTTGAAATGAGCGGCAAGCTGCTTGAGCGGCAAGCTGCTTAGCTGACATTTTGGTCGCATCCTTTTACCAACTAAGAGTCATGTGACCTAGGGAGTGTCGCCATCTTAATCAGAGATGGCCACATCCATTAGGTCACATGACTTAGTTGGCAAAATGGTGTGAGCAAAATATCAGCACCGCAGCTTGTCTTTTACGCCAACCACGGGCTTGAAGGGGTAACGTCGATTATAGATTATTACTTTTCTTAAAATTTAGTTCAGAAAACAACGTGCAGAAGTTAAATTCAGATCCCCTCATATTTCAACAAAAATTATTTTTAAACTTTGTTGGTATTTTCACTATACACTTCAATATGATGCTATGTTTTATCCTATATAACAAAGAATTTCATTTTATAAAATAAATAAGTATGTAAATAATAAATATTCAATAGGTAAGACTTAAATCGAGCTTTTAAATGTATATATCAACGATGACTATTCAACTTATGTATTAAACATTCATGTTTTATTTTCTTTTATATTACTACTATACATGCTTCATTTCAAGTAAAACATAATTTTGCTGCTCTTTTAATGAATTAATTCCCGCAATCTAGTCATAAAGAATGTTTTCTGAATCTGTATTCAGATTAAATTTTTTGTTTTAATATACTTCCATTTAAAATGCAGGAAATTATGTACTGAAAAGTTTTAAAAAAAGTGCATGGAATCCTACATCGTGAACATCTAGTAGATCATGAATTTTAATGTAGTCTTCATGATTGTGCAAGCTATAATACAAAAAGAAATAACATTTTTAAACAAAAACTGTTCGAGCGCATAATTTGAGTAATTTTTTTTTAATTTCTGTATGCATTATTTAGTTATTAAAGACGCGAAAGTTTTGTTTGTTTATTTTCAAAGAATAAATTTGTTCATTTAAAGGAATTATTACAAATGGTAATCAAATGAATATGAAAAGAGTTTTTGCAATCATTGAATTTGTTTATGTAAATATTTTTTTGCGAATTGACAGAAACTAGTAATTTTGTATTCTAGAAACAAAATTGTTGCTCTTTGCTGCTTTTGAAGCTTTAATTAATAAAATAACATTTTCAAGAAATGGAAAACAGTTTTATGAAATTTGAATGACAATGCCCTGGCAGTGTTGTGAATTGCATTTTTAAGTTTAAAAACTTAATTTATCGTACGTATTTTTATTTTGTTACTTGTGCTCTGAATGATTCTTAGATATTTCCAGAGAATTTGATTTCGCTTAAAGTGCTTCAGGTTAGGAATGGACGCGAGACGAAAAATAAGCGTCTCGCGTCTCGCAAAATAGCCTAAAAGCTTGTCTCGTCTCGCAAAAATCCCTATATCGTAATGTTAAAAATGTGTGTCTCGTCTCGCAAAAAAGCTGTAAATCTCTGTCTCGTCTCGCAAAAAAGTCGTCTCGCGTCCATCCCTACTTCAGGTAGGTAGACTCTATTAAAAAGCATATTAGAATTTGTGTTTTATTCATAGCTGACAACTTCAGCATACTGTTATTGACCACTTTTTGTAAGCAAATGAAAATTTTAATAACGTTTTTCTAAGAACATCCTAAATTACTTGGCTTAAAAATTTTACGATGTTCTAACAGAAAAATTACTGATAAAGTAATTAAAAAACTTTGTAAAAAACACACATAAGAAGTAAAAGGAAAAAGGATACGCGTTTCGTTCAAAAATTGTTTTGAACTTCTTCAGTCCAAGCTCTTCAACGTAAAGAACACAGGGAACAGTTCCCTGTGTTCTTTACGTTGAAGAGCTTGGACTGAAGAAGTTCAAAACAATTTTTGAACGAAACGCGTATCCTTTTTCCTTTTACTTCTTATGTGTGTTTTTTACAAAGTTTTTTAATTACTTTATCGTTTAACACCAATATTTTGAGTGTTTTTTCAGAAAAATTACTGGTTTTGAAGAGTGGTTTGTAATATTCCGTAAAAGCTCACACATATTTTCATAGAAAGAATACTTTTTTTTCGATAGTGAGCAGGGCTCACAAAATAAGTCCCCGTGTTGTTTTCGTTTTCTGTTTTCTAGCTCTTTAGATCTGCAGTTAAAACTAATGATCGGAATCAAATCAATTTCCCCATCCTGTCTGTTTGAGATATGGCGAGATCATTTCTGAAAAATCTAAATACTTATTAGAAAATATCTGTACAAAAAGTTACCAATACGACAGATTTTGGTGTTGCTGTCATGTACGCACAATGTAATTTCCATAATTGAGTTAGACTACAGAATTTTTTTAGAGCATAGTTGATTTTTGAGCTGTTGGAAAGGGGGGAAAATATGAACAGTAACAACTACTGGATGATAAAAAAAAATTAAAGCATTATAAATTAACCAAAATATTTATACAGCTGTATTTCAAAAATGTTTCGTCAACACCATAGAGACATGTGCAATAATCCCTATACCTTTCTCCTGTCAGTGTTTTTGTACGATTTCATTGTGAGATATGAATATTCTCAGTCAATTTGATCTTATAAATCCAATGATGTCATCCATTCGCACATTGAAATCAGCGATTTCACCATAAGTTTGCAGTTTATGAGAATGTGTCATTTCGTGACCATCGCCATTTGGTTTATTTTCTACAATCAAAATAGTAGTTTTCGCGAAATTACAAACCCATAATAAATCACCAAACCTGGAATTGCTATAATATGTAGGAAAATATTCTGAAGCCAAATCTCTTCTAAATATTCCCTACGAAAGCATATTTCTATTCCAATGAACAAAGAAAAAAAAACACATTTTCATTAGGTTCTCCCTCTTACTAATTTTATGCAGAGGAAATCGATCCTTTTAAAAGAGTTTGAATAAGAAGAAAATTACATCATCACAGTGGGTAGCCAAAAAATTAGCCCTTAACCACGGATATGTTAAAGTAAATTCAAACTCATTATCTCTAGGTTCGCTGATTTATGAATGGAATCTGTGAGATTAGTTCCAGCTGCGGGAGGGAACTTTTTTACCAACCTTTCATAAAATGATAACTTAATACGCTTCCGAAAACTGACGCTTTTTAATGCTTGTTTTGTTAAAGGTCGATCTTTAGAAAATTTACTTAAAAAGAAAGAAACGATAAAGAAAAATATGTTAATTGACGAATGAATCATGGTGGAGACTTTGAAAAATAACTTTTATCTTGGAATTAACATTTGATCTGTTATGTAAATTTTTGAATATAGTTTTTTTTTTAAGCATAGTTCAGTTTGCTTATAAAATCACGGTAATTATTTATTGAGTCACATTTCATAAAGCTTACTTATTATTTTATTTTTTCACTGTCATCTTCATCATTAAATTATTCTAAAAGTAATTAAAATGAAAAAAGAATCTTTATTCAAAAATTAATGCAAAAAAAAGTTTTATAGTATTGATCTTTGGATTTTCAGTATTGTCTAGCATAATATCCCTAAAACATCAATCAGAATCTCAGCTACCAACTTTTACGCAACACCTCCTAAGCACCTGTCTGCAGAAACTTTTCATCGTCACTAGGTCCACTAAAATGACGTCATCACACATTTATTATCCGCTAAGTAAAACTGTTCAAAGTTTGAGGTGAATTAACTCCCGCATGAGACATTTTAATGATTTAAGATAGAAAATTTAATTTTACGACAAATTGGAAATTTTAACTATCACTAATTATACAATATGATATAGAACTAGATGATAAGAAATGATTTTTTATGAGAAAGATATTTTGACTTTTAACTTAAGATATCGTCTAAAATTGTATCCCTCACCAGAAATTTTAAATAATTTCACTTTGTGAAACTAAAACTGTGATGCATTTAACAAAGTCTAGTGATGACGTAAAATTCTCTGTTAGGTTTTCTATGTCTCCGAGGTTTTGGTTAAATTGTGCTGGCGAAGATAGGTTCTCTTAAAACAAAACTATTAAAGAGTTGAGGTGGTATTCTATAGTAATATAAAATGGACGGAGAATTTTGTTTATATGTAAATGTGGTGTTGCGTAGAATTATCTGCTCGGTACTTTCTACCGGATCCTAACCCATGTAAACGCAAAGTTTCGTAGAAAAACACGGGAAACTCCGAACGGTAAGGTCGACGGACGCGACCTGGTTTTGAACTAGGCACATTCCGTCTCCCAGATGAGAGCGCAAACGCGCTCAGTCACTGGTCGGTCTTGTTTATATGCAGGAGGTAATATCTGGAACTACTGAGCCGATTCTATAAATTGCTTCACTAATAGGAAGCTACATTATCTCTGATGAACATGGGCTATATTTTATTTTGAAATTCGAATCAGAATTTTTTTGTTTTATGTTTTACACGATTTTTTCTCTCCTAATACGAAATAACGCAGGTAATTACACTTGGAATAAAACGATATTTGTAACATCGGATAGAGCAGAAAATTTAGTTTTAAAAACAGCTTGTTCGTACTATGTAACAAAATTCGAAAATTTTTAAGATTTTTTTTTTTTTTTGATCACTTTCGATGAAAGTTTTCGTCAAATATTTTAACACTGCTGCATCTATAATTCTATCTGTCATAACTTTTTGATATGTCGACAAATGACAAAACATTCCTTTCGCCACCTTTCAAAGGAAAAACGAGAAGAAAATATAAATTTGCAGATTTTTTACGAATTTTTAAGTAAAGAATTATTTTGAATTCAGTAGGTGTTGCCTAAAGATTTCGTTATTATTATTAATAAAGTTAGCTGTGGGTTGCCAGATAGCGGGCTGACGAAAGAGAGAATAAAATATTAAAAGTTGCAAAAGTATTAATAAGCAATTTTAATGTCGATTTCGATTCTAAAGAAGTGTTTTACGGAACATGGAAGACGACAAATACGATACACTCGTTGATTATGATACGCTTTCCAAACAATATTTATAAAAGTGAAGTTCAGTTAGAATACACCTAACGAAGATTCTTTAAACAGTTTTAAACATTCCAAACAGTACTTATAAAGGTGAAATATGGTTAATAATATGATTGACTAAGATTGTGAAACAGTTTTGGTAGACGTTTGCAATATAGATTTTGATTCCTAAATATTTTATGGAGGACGTATGATTAAAAAAAAAACCCGACTTTAAATTACCTCATTATAACAAAAAAATATTCCCATTCTAAATTATTGCGATTTGGCAAGTTCTCTAGAAATATATATCAGATATGGCTAAATCGAGTTCAGCCTGGGCAGGCCCATTTTTTAACCCCAAACTTGGAGATAAATAGACAAATGTGGCCAACTTTCACGAATTTTGACATAGGTGAGTACCAGCAAACTTTTCTAAGCTATTTCATTATTCCCACTGAAAAAAGTACGGCGTAGAAAATTCTCGGCAAATATAGAAGATATCACAAAGTGGAGATCAGTTTTGGGGACATATCTTTTGACGACAAACTAGGCGATAAATCGCCAAAAGTAATCAACCTTGGTGACTGCTGACATTAAGACCAGCGGCGTTACTGGCAACCCTTTAAGCTATGGTTTAAAAACACGTTTTTTTCTAAATTTTTGAATCATAATATCATGAGAACGTGACCAACTTAATATGGGACCACACCTGAACTATCCCTTTAAAAAAAAAAAAGAAGTTTTAAAATCGGTCCACGCGCTAAAAAATTATCGCTGTTCATATATAAAATAGTGCAAACCTTAAAAAATTATAAAAAAAAACAAATGATGATAAAAAGGAACAAACCGTTCCTCCTTATCACAAAAGGCATCAGAAAGAGGATTGGATTTTTTAAAGAAAAAAAAAAGAGTTTTAGAATGACCAACAGGTGGCGCTGCTATGATGATGACCAAGATGATTTATGGAAATCAGGTTGTCAATAAAACACTTAAATGCACGTTGACTCCCTAATCGATGCCAACATCATGCTGTTGTTACAGGATAAAGTGTTGATTATCAAGCTCTTTTATAAGAATAACGAATTTTGCAGACAGACGTACTGCAAAATTAATCTTTGAAAATTTAGAAATGTGTTGGTGTTGTGTTTCTGCTCATTTTTCATTTAATAAATACCTCATTTGCATTAATTTGTTCACATATTCAACATCAGCGCCACCTATAGAACATTTTTGAACTATTTTTTTTTCTTAAAAAAACTCCACCCTCTTTCTGATGCCATTCGTGCAAACCGGACATTTTTATCATCATTTGCTGTTTTTTAATAATTTTTTTAAGTTTGATTTTTTTAAGTTTGATTAAGTTAAATCTCTGATTCCAGCCTCAGCGAATGAAGCATTTGGCAATGAGCAGCATTTCACTCATGAATTTTAGGTCGTAAGGAAAAGGAATAGCAAAAGGAGATACTCTTGAGAGTGTCGTGAGTGAAATTTCTTCTGTGGAACTTTGTACAGGGATTAACTCCCTTGGTCGGCTGTCATGTTAGAGTTTTCACAATCATAAGCTCTTAGAAGCATCACAGATAGCTGATATCATGACTCATCGATTAATTAACAAAATTACTCACATTTTCTTAAATGACGTCACTAGAAGGTCAAATTTAACCTTTTTTTCAGAATTACGACGCAATCTCGTAAAGTGCATATGTGGTAGCCTTTTGTATTAATTACACCCTACAATTCCTACAGCACTACAACAGAACAGTTAATAATATTAAAAAGAAAGAATATAATTTTTCTGGTTGTTATCATGAAAGATACACAGCTTTTTATTAATTTACATTAAAAAGATACAATTTTAGATCAAATATAGCATTTTTAAACAAAATTTTAATGTACAACAAAACCTTTGTTTAATTTTTACCTTGAATTCTCCAAAAACTCTGTTCTTGGTAATATGTACAATTGAAACTAATTCTACTTATTAAAAGAAAATTTGATAAATTAGTTTCCATGATGCCGTCAAAATTTGGACCGTTTACCCGTTTCAATTAGATTAGAGGTACTGATTAAAAAATTTTTTGGAGCTCCATTCCCAAGCCTCTTAAACTTGTGGAATAACAACAGTTTTCACTTTGTGCTTCTCTTACAACCTCTTACATAGGTCAAAAGTTATATTGTATTTAAATTTTAATAAAAATGGTTCCAACGGTTATTCTTTCCCGAATAACAGTTGGAAATTTCTTCTGGCACCAATCTTCATAATATTGCACCATTTACATCTTTCTGGAACGAATTCAAATCAGAATATTTGTTTTGCGTTCATTTCATAAACATGCAATTTACGAAAAGAGGACTTTAATTTCATCACATCATAATGATTAAAAAGACAAAAAAAAAAGTTGGACGCTCTCACGAAATACTCGTAATTACTATTTTGTTTTCGTTCCTTCTGTTTTTAATTGCTGCAAAAAAGGGAAAACTGTATTTGCATTTTCATTGCTTTATTTAAGCTTTTTTTCCCTCCTCTGTTTTGAAATAAATATAAAAAATGTTTTTTTCATCTCATTTTCTCTTTTCATAAATGTATGTTTGAATAATTTTTCAAGATAATAACTCATTAATTTCGTCCATTTTTCAGGGTGTTTAATGACCATGTGGAGCAATTATAAAGAAAATGTATGAAAAAGTGGAAGTATGTATTCAGTTTTGATAGTTTTCCTCAACATATTTATCGTTTTGTAATCGTCATTCCCACAGAACTTTAAAATATTATGGAATAGTTTTTTACAAAATTGTTCTGAGTCTTAAATATTTGCATTTAGTGAGTACCAAGCTAGCGCAGCCATGCTAGCTGTGACTAGCTAGCTGTGCGAGTTTGTAACTTCTAAACAAGCTTTTTCGCTTTTTCTTGCAGAAAAAGACTGCCCGACAACATGCGATAGGTCTCAAAAATTCCAGGATGTCGATATGCTAACTCAATTTCGAATACTTTTTCAAGATATTTATTAAAAAACCCAGATAAATAAACATCATAATTGCCGTTTGGCAATTTAAACTTGCAAAACAAGATTTAGATTCATGAATAGACATAGATTTCTTCTTTTCGTTTATTTGTATCGCTTTCTTTAAGCAAAATGTCGTTTGTTGCGAAAACTGTACAAATGGGAATGAATTGCTTCACGTAAATAAGTGCCAACTTTCACGCTTTTATCGGAAGATTGTCTATTACTGGATTTTTTGGTAGCTTATAATTAATTAAAATGGAAGATAAAGCCCGTTGTGGAGGGAATTATAACGGGCGATAGAAAATACATTTGGCCAAAATTATGAAAAAATACTCAAAATACTGGTGTTAAATGATAAAATAAATAAAAACTTTGTGAAAAAATAGCGTGTGTTTTTTTCGCATAGTTTTAAGTTATTTTGACGAAAATGTGTCCACACTCAGCATATTTAATCTTCGTCCACTTAAACCAAACAACTTTATATTTATTTTTATTACATACTGAAATCTAATTTCATGCTCCTCTGGAAGCGTGCGGAAACTTTTCCCATTAGAACCAAATCGCTATGTGGGAATAGCTCCTCTTTCTTCAAAATTTCGTCCAGAGGAAATCTTATTTGCGAAAAAAAGAAACAAAAAGTTAAACTGGATAATCTGGAAAAACTATTTTAAACGAACTGGCATCGCAATTTTCCCTTTAAAGCATGATAATCGTGGCCTTCAATATGGCGTAGCTATCGATTAGCATCTAGTTTTATCGAGCGAATGATTAACTTTTATTACTCTCGGGAGTAAAATGGACGTAAACATATCGAAAAATCGTTTAAAAATGTGGAAACTGGTGGATTTCCAGATTTTTAAAGTAGCGCAGATTGTTTCCATCTTTTTTTAACATAATTAATAAAAATTTCAAGCCGATCACACCAATGGTGAGAATTTTATTACGTTTTACATAATTTTTTGATCTGTTTGTACTATTGACGGCAAAAGTTTTGTGGGGTGATTTATTAAAAATCATAAGAGTAGAGGTCTGCAGCACACGGAAGTTGCGGCGGCGGCGCCCCGCGGCGTGGGAAAAGGGGGTTTTTGAAAAAGATCATAATGGAAACGAGTGTATGCGTACACAAACACACACGTATGCATAAATTGGCGCTAAAATGAGATATTTAGAAGACTAGAATTTTTATGACTAGTAGTCTTGAGTATGATGTGCGATTACGGCCAGTTGTTACACGTGGGTTCTAGTCCGAGGGGTAGGGTAGAGACCCCGATTGTGTTCGGGCTCGAACGGGCTCAGTTATATTTCTCTTTGATTTGCACAAACGGCAAAATTTATGATATTCTACCAATGAAGCAACTGACTTTTATTTATCTATTACCTGAAATTTCGGGCTCGGGCTCCGACTTAAATAGTATTGCCCGGGCGGGCTCGAATTAAAAGTCCTCGGGCTCGGCTTTTTAAAAAAATGATCCGAAACTCATCTGTAGTGGGGGCCCTCCGTGGGGGTCTTTCTAAGCCGTCCTATTCCGTAGCTACTGTAAATTTCGGAGGAAACCACGGAAAACTACGAACGGTTAGGTCAGTGGACGCGACCTGGTTTTGAACCAGGTACCTTCTCTCTCCCAGTTCAGAGACATTGTGGTACAGCTTTAAAATACTTCTACTGCAAAACTGAAACAATAGAGTTTATCAAAATCGGATAGGTTTATGTTGTTTCACGATACATTCAGTTATCAATATACGATTGATACTTTATTTGCTTTAAAGCAATCAAATGTTTAAAGTTTAGGTATAATTTTGCCTCACCATGGTACAGTGGTTATGTCACTGGAAATGGTAGACGAGCGAAGTGTTAAGGTCCAGGATTCGGGTCCAATCGCGCGTCTATCGACCTAACGTTCGAAGTTTTCAGTGGTTTTCTCCGAAACTTAGCGTAAATATGGGTTAGAACCCTTTTAAAAGACCGCCATGGAGGGCACCCCACCCATAGGCCCAGATACCTCGTGCAGACGATCGGCTTTAATCCCACAACACACAAGGTACAATCTTAAAAAGAGTTTTGAAGCCAATTGTACGCCGCTTTGTAAAATCAAGTTCTTCGCCTGTGTGGTACAAATGCCCGGCGAAGGCGAATACCCCCAACATGAGTTGGCGTCAAGAATTGGAACCACACATTACAGATTCTGTATAAGAACATTTTAATTCAAAGCAAAACTGTTTGAAAATTCTGGTAAATAACCTTCCGATATAGGTGTGAAGGCTACCTGTTATGAGAACCTCTGACTTCAATATTAAGAAAAAACATTTATTTGAGAAATTCGCAGTAAAGAAAAAGTGGTTGATATGTGAAGTTGAGCGGTTTTTAAAGATCGGCTGCAAGGTTACTCAAGGTTCGAAGGATGGTACGATTAATTGATAGTGACATAAACTCGCACATTTTAGTTTTCGTACTTTTATTAACTGTTAAATTATATAACAAGTTTCTCCCGTCAATTTTCAACTTTCCGAATGAACATACTATAATACATCTGTGTGGATAATCTTTCGATGTCAAAATTTATACCAAATAAGGTAATTAGATTTTGCTTTGGAAATTCATTCCGATTTATCTAAAGTTAGAAGCTATTTGGTTTGGCTACATGAGGGCTTTGTACCTCATGGGAATATGTCTCTATGGAGGACATTTCAAGGGGTTCTAACGCGTACTTACGTTACATCTGGAGAAAACGTCTGGAACTCCTGGCCGTTAGATCGACAACAGCGTGGTAAACCAGAACCGAAGTCTTTTACATTACGGCCATCTACCAATGATCCATGATCAATTGCACACAGTCATGGTCGGCCGATATTTTAGACTTTCGAGCGATTTTTTAAAATGTAGAATTTAATAAAAAGATTCTAGTGCTTGAATATTTGCCACCAAATGGCGTGATAAAATATTTAGGAGCATCAAGTATGCCTTCAGTTTCAAAGGAAATACTATATGGGGCAAGATTTTATTGGCATTCATATTGAATTGAAATGACTACCGATTACTCCTAAATGTAAGCATAACTGCCAACTTTCAAGTAATATCACCAAACACTTTTTGTAAACAGTATACTTTTTTAAATATTTTTCAAAGCTACAACCAACTCTAAGGTTGAATTAAACATCTTGCTAAATTTTAAGAAGAAAAGTATTGTTCAGGAAAGTGCTCAATTATATTACGTAAACGTTGGCAGTTATGTGTAAATATCCAAAAAATAAGCATTCGCTACAGAGTGCAAATATTTAAGCTGTTCCTATAGATTGTTTTTTATGTGCTATGTTTGGCATTCATCTAAGTAGAAAAGCTCCCAATGCTATCAATGGGTATTTTAAAGACTCATAACTCATGCTCTAATTAAACGATCTACAACCCACGAAAGCAAAACTTAAATATTTAAATCGTAGAACATTAATTCCAACTTAGATTAATCTGTTTTGACATAAAAATTATCGCACGGGTGAAATGATAAGCATCCACATTACCCAATTTAGTGCAGTAGCGAACTAATTTTTATTTATTTATTTTGGTTTAAATAAATCAAGTTAGATAATCAAGTTCAATATATGACACATTTAGTCGGTTCATACTTGACGTGCAGATTTTGGCATTATATAAAATGACTATTCCATACAAAGATGGGTTTCATAAATTGCTGGTAATACATGCACTATGCTCGATTTTGAGTATTATTTAGGAACTTCGCAAATACCTATGGTGTAGTTTACACAATGGCCGTCATGTAAAAAAGCATGACTGACAACATTCACGTTCATTTTCAGAAGATTACGTAGCACAACTTTCAAACAGTTTAACTCAAAATTAAAAGTTTGATTTATTTTAAATTTACACTTTTGCGGAGCAAATAGTGATCAGTAATCTTCTCAAGTAATTCTAAAATTTGGCAGCTATGATTTAAAGTATTTTTTTGAAAATAACGGGAGGAATAAAATAAAAACTTTCTGCTATCAAAAAGCTAAAGAACTATCGGCTGATACGCCAGCGATACCCCATGATTGCGGCGGGCCTCGAAGAACAAACATGTCGTTTTCAAAATATGAATTAAAAGAGTTTCTAGGTTTACTCAAAAATTTAATTATTTTTAGGTTATACGAGGTATATACAATTATGATACACGCTTAAGTCTATTGATTAAAACTAACACTCCTTTATTCATTAAATTTCTTATCGGCTGATTTAAATCCTTTTACGCTAAAAATTTCCGAAAAATACTCCTGAAAGACAATAATTTGTAATTTCCTCCATTCGCCTCAATGCTCCCGATTCGCTAGATTCTATTTAACTTCATTTTCACTAAAATCTTGTCTATTTGAGAATTCTGTCTCTCCCCCACGAAAAGATGCGTGGTAAGATATCCTATTACTATCACGTGACTAACGCTCTTCAACAGAAAACGGTACATAGTCACAACGCGGGAATCGTGGCTTGCGGCGGGCCTCGAAGAACAAACATGTCGTTTTCAAAATATGAATTAAAAGAGTTTCTAGATGTACATTACTTAATGCTAAGTACTTTTGCTGTGGATGATTACTTCTCGATGTATTCGCTGGTGATAATTTTATTTTATATCCGAATACAAAATGCATTTTTTTCATATTCAGAGTTGTGAAATAAATTCAACCTAAATGTGGAAAGGATACTTTCGGTAAAAATTTTGTTTTAATGGACATAGTTTCTTACGATTGGATTATAAAAATCTCGTCGCAGTTGTAAAACAAATGAAGTTATGATATCTTCAGTCATGTGAGTAAGTACTATTTTACCTTTTTCATGTAAATAAATTTGGTTGCTGCTTTAATTAAATCTCACAGCCGGTTTAACCATGATTGCATTTCTGTATTCTGACTGTACTGTGAATTCGTTTTATAACTACAGACTAAAGAGAAGTGAAATTATATTCTATTTATTAAAAAAATACATTTTTATAGTGTATTAAGAATTAAGATATTTGAAATGTATTTGCCTTGATTTAAAATTTATTTCCTCGGCAATATAATCATAGATTACAGCTCTGATAATAAAAAATGAAGAAAACGAATAATTCAATATATTAATCAAAAATAGCAAATTTTCATAAAACACCCTTTTTCTAGCTTAAATTAATAATCTTAAATGAGTACAGATATATTAATTAAAAAAGGACCGATTTCGTAAAAACGCTCATTCTATAGCTTAAATAATAATCATAACTGAGTACAGTTATATTAATAAAAAAAGGACAGATTTTGTAAAAACACTCCTCTTTTTTGATTATTATTTAGGCTAAATGGAGCTGTTGTATAATGCTCAAAAACTGAGAATTTTTCGCTCCATTGATTTTTGTCGATTAATGGAGTAAATTTTACGCAATCGGGAGAATGGCTGTTTGAAGTCAAAAATTGAGTAAAAATATACTCCGTTTGATTACTATTTTACTCAGCAGATTTAAGCGCGTACTGATGTAACAGAGTAACTTGTCCGAAGAAAGTTGAAGATAGGTATTTCCATATCATTATCAGAGCCGCAATATTCCTCTATTAAAATTGCTTCCTGCCTTTCGTACTAGGAAATAAAACAAGGGAAGAGGAGTTATATTAGACATGGATGTGAATATTAATTTGAACGGATACCAATATTCAGTCAATTTATATATTGAATATAAATTCAACTGATAAATATGTTGAATATAAATTCAACTTATAAATATGTTGAAGATAAATTGCGATTATATAAACTTTCTTTTAATTTCAATGTAAATGTAATTGTTGATTCCAGCATAATTTTATGTAGAAATTTTTTAAATCTTCAAAAACTTTATCTAAAATACAAGTAAGTTATACATAATTCTTATTTATTTCAAAAGTTTTAAATGTAAAAAACCATAAAAAAATTCTCCAGGCAATTAAATTTCTTTAAAAGTATTTTTATTCAAGTTATAAGCATGAATAAATAAAGATTGGACTCACCACTGATTGGAGTCAAGTCGAATATGAAATAATTAAAACTTAGTAAAATAATACTCACCGTTCAGGACATATGTTTCGGGTTAAAAATGCTCTCGTTTCGTCAGCTGTGAAGAAGTTCAACCTACTGCAGGGACAGGAGTAAGAACTCACTCTCTCAATTCCCTTCTGATTTTCAGCAAGCTGAACTTTCTTACAGCTGAGGAAATGTGAGCATTTCTTGGTTTATCCGTCTTTCCTCGAAAATGGGGGAAAGCATACAGGGTGCCAATTTACACATCTGGTCAGTAAAAGTAGGGGTCGTTAAGAAAGTGCGAAGCTGCTATTTTCTGATCAATCCTTTCTAACTCATATGCGGTTTCCCGATCTAACAGAGGTCAATGAAGTCGTTACCGGATATTTGAAGGTCGTTAAAAAGCCATTAAATTGTCCCCTCTCCTCGTTGTCAACTGTAAGGGTCAGTAGAGAGATATTTTTTCCGGTTTTTCTGTTTGAAGACACTCTACAGTTGGCATTTTGTTTGTCCGCATTGCATGATTTTTGTCTTTTTACGATGAACGAAATAATACATTGTCCTCTAAATCAAAAGAATATAGAGTTCTAAATTAGTGTATTGCTTCATTAGTATTAGCTTTTCATGTTCAATAAATAAACAAATTAACACAGCGCACACCAGAAACTAAATTACATAGAAGTTTTTAAAAGTTAATAAACAATTAATGCATAATATTTACTTCTACAAAAGAAGTTTTTAGACGAATTGCTGTCAAAAGTCCTGTTTTAAAAATTAATCTTAGAGTTACTAGTGCTATTATCTGAAATTCTGTGGTTATTTTTTTTTATTAATTGGAAGAAAGAATATTTAAAAATAAATTTTAAATTGAATATTTATATGCTTATTACAAAATTCTGATTAGTTGTAAATATTATCCTAAAAGGTTGTTTATAATATGTGTATATGCTGTAAAAAAATAAGAAATACACTCACAGCTATAAACAGCAATATAAATGTTACATTAAAAAAAAAAAATGTGCCGGGCGGTCATTATTGAAGAATCAAATCTGAAAAATGGCCAGTATGGCCAACATTCATATTCAAATTTGAGAATCTCTTTCAACTTTTTAACTGTTCTCTCCTATCGGAAAAAAAAAACCCGCATAAGTGAAAATTTCCTTTTTGCGTCCAGTAGGCGCCTTTTTAGGTGGAAAAATCCAATAAAATCGTCTGTGTGAATTAATGATAGACAGTAATGTATTCAATATAAAATATCATAATGTTCTTTTTTCGACCACATCATGTTTTTTTTTTTAATAAGGCGAACAGTTAAATACTGTTAAATCAATGTTAGTATAAGTGTAATGTTTTTAAACAAATTTTCATTTCTAAATGCTAAAAAAACCCTTTTTAAAGAAACTGGCTAAAAATTATTTAAAAATACTTTCTTAAAATGTAAAATATCGGCTATATTTAACTGTAATTAAAATTAATTTTTAATTAGATTTGTTGGAATAGTTTTAACAATTATATTTTTACCATTATTAGTATTGCAAAGCTTTTTCCCATTCCCCAACTTTGATTAAATATGCGCACCGGAGAAAAAGCGCATGATTTGAAAGGGTTTATTTTTTTAGTTGAGGGGGGGGGGGGTGAAATGAAAAATGTGAGAAACAAGTGGGCGTCCAAAAGTGCGTAAACATAGGTACATTAATGTATTTTGTATTTATCTCTATTGAAAATTGCTATTCAGATAACTTTTCCAATACCCCATGGCCGTCCGAAACGCCTCATTACCCTTTAGCTTTCGATTAAGTTTTGTTCGTTTTATACAAAGAATTACTCTTTCGGATGCCCACTCCTTTCTTACATTTTTTATTTCAAGCGCCAACCCCCAACCAACCAACCCACCCACACTTATTCAAAAAAATAAACCCCTTCAATATTGTGCGTTTTTTTCCGCCCACCGAAATGAATAGAACCCACCATGGCCGAGTGATTGACACTGAACATAATAGATTGCTTTAGTGTGTCAGTCCAGGGTTCTGGTCTACCGCGCGACTGTCAGTCTAACAATCTAGTTTCGGGCTGTTTTCTCATGTAACGCGAGTACCCGTTAGATTCCCGTGGCTGCGAATCTAATCGTCTGGAGTTTTGGACGACTTTCTCCAGATGCAATTTCTCCATGTATTACGTTGATAAGTAACACATGGGGAAATTAAGCATCTTTACAAGATAATTCATTCAATTTTCATCATATGAAATTAACTATAATCTTACAGCTTAAAACGTCATGCAACTATTGAACAGTTTTTAAAAAAATTAATTGCACTAGCGACTCGGAAAAATTTAGAATGTCTCTTTACAACTTGTACTGTTGAGCTGTTACAATGAACCTACACTACTGGCCAAAAGTATTGAAGTTTGAGAAATCTAATCATCTTTTCAAGAATAAGCCCAGAAAGAATGGACATGAAATTTGCCATATTTAAATATTTTTGATTATTAGTATACTTGGAAACAATACATCTGAAAATCACCGAAAAACAAAATTAGAGCTTCAGAAACCAATAATTTAGGATGGCACCGTGAAACACCGAAAGAAGTGTTGTAAAACATTGTGGATTCCATATCTAAAAGAGTGGCTGTTGTGATCAAAGTCAAGGCTGCTCAGCAACATATTAAATGATCTTTAGTTCAATTATTATCCACTTGATTATTATCCTCTTTTTGCAGAATAACTTCAGAAATTAATTCTTTATTCCGACGATCCAAAATGGATTATGATTTCTGTAATAATGTATGTATTTTTTATGCTACTTTTTAATAAATTAAATAATTATTTTTGTTCTTTAACTCAGCAGATTTAAGCGCGTACTGATGTAACAGAGTAACTTGTCCGAAGAGAGTTGAAGATAGGTATTTCCATATCATTATCAGAGTCGCAAGATTCCTCTATTGAAATTGCTTCCTTCCTTTCGTACTAGGAAATAAAACAAGGGAAGAGGAGTTATATTAGGCATGTATGGGAATATTAATTTGAACGGATATCAATATTCAGCCAATTTATATATTGAATATAAATTCAACTGATAAATATGTTGAATATAAATTCAACTTATAAATATGTGGAAGATAAATTGCGATTATATAAACTTTCTTTTAATTTCAATGTAAATATAATTGTTGATTCCAGCATAATTTTATGTAGAAATTTTTTAAATCTTCAAGCACTTTATCTAAAATACACGTAATTTATACATTATTCTTATTTATTTCAAAAGTTTTAAATGTAAATAATCATAAAAAAGTCTCCAGGCAATTAAATTTCTTTAAAAGTATTTTTATTCAAGTTATAAGCATGAATAAATAAAGATTGGACTCACCACTGATTGGAGTCAAGTCGAATATGAAATAATTAAAACTTAGTGAAATAATACTCATCGTTCAGGACATATGTTTCGGGTTAAAAATGCTCCCGTTTCGTCAGCTGTGAAGAAGTTCAACCTACTGCAGGGACAGGAGTAAGAACTCACTCTCTCAATTCCCTTCTGATTTTCAGCAAGCTGAACTTTCTTACAGCTGAGGAAATGTGAGCATTTCTTACCCGAAACATACGTCATAAAAGATGAGTACCGTTTATACGTGTTACTTTACAAAGTTCTAGATATTTCATCTTCTTAACATCAGTTTTGGTGTCTCGTGTTCTTTGTTGCAACCGACACCTCCTGGATACATAACGCCTAAGAAGAGAAGCTTTAAATTACTAGCAGAACCACAAAATAATTATATCACAATTTTATTCTCACAAAGTAAAACTACTTAAAATTTGTGGTGAATTTACTCACACATAAACCATTTTAAGAATTTGTGATAGATTTATGAATTATTTTGTATCAGGAAGGTATTCAAATTTTTATCTTTTAACTTAAGATATTCTCTAATATTTCTAGTATTGACCAGAAATTTCAAATAATTTTGCTTTATGAATATAAGCCATAATGTAGTTACTTCAATGGATATAAAGACGACGTAAAAGTTTCTGTTCTGAGGCTTTCTGAATCTTAGAAATGTTCCAGACCAATTGTAACTGAATGAGAAAATTAAAACCTCTACCTTCAATAACGATATTAATTCCTGGAGCATTCGCCTTTCCGTATACAAGAGTGTGGTGTGTCGCGACGCTCCGATCTTACATGATTTAAAATTTGATTCCTAATTTCCCCGACCATATAGCCAGAGATTAATACATTATTCAAAACCATTAATGCCATGACCGGAACTCAAAGATAATTATTTTATATAAAACAACACTTTTTTAAATTTCTGGTAAGAAAACCTTTTATTTTATTTTAGATAAATATGATTGTGAGGCGCTTCCAGAACTAATGCATGGTCCGGAGTTTGGGGTCAATTCGCTCCCTGGAGGTATTCACACACTCCAGTTTCTAATCAAATGATTTGAGTATTCATATTATAACAATTTTTCCTTCGTGAAAACGACTTGGAATGTGATATTGTTTTTACAAATATTTAAACGAAAGAAAGATTTAGAAAGTGATATCACATTTCGATTCATTCTGTTATACTTGGCAAAATAAAAAACCTACTTAAAAAACTGATAATTTAACAAAGTTATGATTAACTTTTTATTTCTCTCTCTCTGATAGACTTAAAATGCCTACATGGACGAGAATATCAGTAAGTGCATCTTTTTCTCCATTTTAAGTAAACGATATTATAGTTTTTAATTGTGAAGGAATACAAAGTATAATAAAACTTGTAAATCTTATGAAAGACTAACAGTTTTGGCAAGATTACAAACTGAGCATCAAAATTTTAATATAAGAACAATGACAGTGCTGCTGTTCCTGATGGACTTAACAAAATAACATAAACCAAGTTGACACAATTTGTGAATTAATTGGTGAAAACCGATATTTGACATTGCACATTATTAGGGATCATGCATTGGCCTTTCAATAGGCACTGCGCTCTATTATTAGCCCACTAAAAAGTAATGTTCCGTGATCGGCAAACAGTGTAATGTGTCGGCAAACAGTGTACATCCATGATGTTTCTCATTGCTGTGGTGTTTCAGCTCTAGACACCTCTGGTAAAAAAATTATTGACATCCTTGGTTTTTCATAATCGATAAATAAAAATTTTGTTCACTTGCCAACTTTTACGGTTTTTTTTCTTTTTGTTTTCTTTCCCCGAAGATTTGCACCGCTCTTTTATTTTGCGTTGATCTGATTATAATATAAATCTCAAATTAAGTTCTCAAGTCAACAGTGTGAGTGTTGTGGTAGATATCAACACCTGCTAGACATAGAACGCTTAACAACTGGTACGTCAGGAAGCTTTTGTGTCACCAGTAGGTCTTCAAAGATGACGTCATCACAAGTAAAACCGTTTATAATTTCTGGTGAGTTTACTCACGCACAACAGCATTTTAGTAATTTAAGACAGAAAATTTAATTTTACGACAAAGGGCAAGTTTTTAACTGTAACTAATTATGTAATACAATAAAGAAGTAGATCATAATGAACTTTTCTGTATCACAGAGGTATTTTAATTTTTATCTTAAGATATTTTCTAATATTTGTAGCATTCACTAGAAAATTTAAATAGTTTTTCTTAATGAAAATAAAAATGTGATGACGTCATTACTTGAAGGCCTAATGGTGACGTCAAAGCTACAGTTAGGCTCTCAAATGTAGGAGGTGTTGCAGATATTCTTCCGAAAAAATGGCAAAAGTTGGTAGTTATGTATTTCAAGTCTTATCAGAGCCGGCCTAAATGGTGTGCGATTTAATGAGGAGCGCCGAAACGACAAAAAATTCAAAGATAGTATGGTAAAAATTAAAACTTTTATGTAAATTTGAATGAGCATTAGACATTTCAATATGTTAATAACTTTTGTTCAACAAAGAAAATAGTGTTAGGACTTTGTTCTTAGCACAGGAACCTCTTGGAGTTTAGAAAAGTTAAAAGAGTTAGTAATAAAAGTCATTAAAAATAATTTTTAAAAATGAAAAGGTACTAAATATTTTATTTAAAGTTTACTATACGTTACTACTCATTAGTTTTAGTTTGGGTGTTTAATCCTTTTAGAATGAAAACTACATGTATTAAACTCCGAGAAATTTTTGTTATAATGCACTCATACGATATTTAGAGATGGTTTTGTATTATAAGGAACGCCAAAACTAATTCTTACGCTCACAGTATTTTGCTCCTACAAGTAAGAGGCACGGCTTCAGGGAAGTGGATTTCAATGATCTTTGGCTTAGTGGTAATATACCGTGTGAATATGCTTCGTGTAAAATACTAAGACACAATACTCAAATGCAATCGAGAAAAATTAATATTTATTTTAGAACCACTTCACCGAAACTTTAAATGTAAGTTACACACAAAAGATATTGAGCGCCGTGGCATATTAGGTAAGACTCTGGATTTTCACTCTGGCATTACGGTTCGAACCCTAGCCTGGACAGAAGAAATTTCGCTCTCCTTTTTTTAATACACCAGTATTTCATATTTTAGTAAAGTAAATATATATTTACATTTCCATTTTTTAACTTTTACTATTTATTGAGTTTTTAAATATTTTTATTTATTTACATATTTAAATTTTATTTATACTTTTCAAACTATATTTTTACAATTGATTATAGCTATAATTATTTGAATATAATGACTATAATAAACTATTACTGTACTATAATCAGTAATATATTTATGATTATTTTAATTTCTTTTTTTTCCATCTGGTACATAGTCGATATTTTCTTTTATACACTGTCCTTGAGTATGAATCAGTTCTTCACCAGTTAAAGACTTCTTTTCACTCAACACTACACATCCAATGTATAATTACACTATTCTGAGCCTACCATCATAGCTTCTTCAGGTGGTGTATCACAAGAACTGTCGGTGCAATTAAATTATTTTTGAGCAATGAATTCTCGTAATAAGCTACTCCAACACATTGTAGTTACTGCTTCCAAACAACAATGTACGTAGAATTTTCATTTTTTTGCATCTCAACAAGAACTCGCTTCATGGCATATTTTTAGCTGTAATACAGTTCAAAACAAATTTCACTGTTTAAATATGTCTAATCGAAATTTTAACAACAACATAAATATGGACTTGGAGATGGAGAATACAATCTAATATTTAAAGGCGACAACCCATCAACAGATGACAGACGCTTAAAAAAATAATGTTGTTGTGTGGAAGCAGCTGAAAATTAGAACAAAAAAAAAATCGATCCTGCAATTGGGCAAAAAGAAATGTACCTTAAATAAATATTGAGTTTTGTGTGTTAATAGTAAATTATTTTGAATGCGTGAAATTCTGATTGTAAAGTAAAGATTTTAAAAGTAGAAATAAAATTTAAATAATAATGAAAAATGAGTAGGTAGTAAAAAAATATGATAAATAAATGAAAAACTAAATTAATATTTACTTGACTAAAAAATGAAATAATTACTAGTATTGGTGCATTAAAGAGTTGGAAAAAAAATCTCGCTTAGCATGAGGTTCGAACCCGTAACGCCAGAGTGGAAGACCACAGCCTAACCGATTACGCCAAAGCGCAACAGAATTTTGTTGTAACGTATATTCTGTAAAGGTGAAGTTTTGGTGAAGTGGTTCGAAAATAAATATTAATTTTTCTCGACTGTATTTGAGTATTGCGTCTTAGTATTTTACACGTAGTATGTTCACATGGTACACTACCACTATGCCAAAACCATTTCCCTGAAGCTGTGACTCTTCCTTGTTAGCTTTGGCAACACCTTCTATAAATAGAAAGCCTAACAACTAAAGCTTTGAACGTCATCAAAGTTTCATTTTCAAAAAGTAAAACAATTTAAAATTTCTAATGAATGCTAGAAATAAAATCATTGTAAGTTGAAGATTGAGATAATATTCTGACACAAAGTAATTCGTTATTATTAGTACTAGGGTGCTATTTCGCTCATTCCCAGAATTTTGACTACGCATTTTTGTTACCCATTTTGTCTACGCGATCTTTTCCACAGGTTTGTAGATAGAAAATTTCCAAATGTGTTTGCCAGATAATAGGTATGGGTCGCGAACGTTAATAAAATGTTGAAAGTCTCACAAAGTTTGCAATTTTTGATAATAGATCGCTAAGTTTGGTGCCAAACGCGACAAATTATAATAAAGTGAGAGTATAGTTAGAAAATGCCTGGCGAAGATTGTAAAATAGTTTCAGTTTGCGATTTTAATATAGATTTCAATTCCGAAGAAGTGTTTTATGGAAGAGAAGACAAATACGGTACACTCATAGATTATGATACACTTTTCAAATCGTATTTATAAAGATGAAGTATAGTTTGACTATGCCTGGCCAAAAGTGTCAAACAGTTTTGGCAGGCGATTTTGATATAGATTTCAATTCCGAGGAAGTGTTTTGTGGAACAAGGAAGGAAAACATGGCCCACTCATGGACTATGATGCCCATTCCAGACAGTATTTAAAATAGTAGATGACAGGTGGATTGTGCTTGACGAAGGTTGTAAAACACTTTTAGTAGGGGATTTCAAGATAGATTTCGGCTCCAAAAATGCGTTTTATTTAACAAGAAAGGTGAACACGCCCCACCTATGGATTATGATGCCTATTCCAAACAGTATTTAAAATGGTGTTTGGCGAAAATTATAAAATTGTTCTAGTAGGCGATTTTAAGATAGATTTCGATCACAAAGATGTGCTTCATGGAACAAAAAGGCAGATTCCTATTTTAACGCCCCCGTTCTCGCCAACCTAAAAAATCACCGCACTTTGGCGAGCTTCGCAGTCATAGGTCTCTAAAAGTTATGCACAAATTTCAGCGCTCCCCAAATAAATAGATGAAAACTAAAGTGAACAAATGAGCGATAAACGCACCAGGTAAGGAATTTGAAGACACTTAACTATTAAAACTACGTTAATTGGCAATCCAAAATAAATAAATGAATAATGGAATGTTGTAATTACATGCTGTTCAAAATCGCCATTTTAAATGTAAATTACAGTTGCCACATAAATACAAAATATCGTCTGTATAGGTTTAATTATCGCCACCTTGGCGAGAGTAGGGGCATTAAACTAGGAATCAACTCAAGAAAGATAAACACGGCACACTCATGGATTATGATGCACATTTGAAACAATATTTAAAACGGTGAAGTATAGTAGAATCTACTTGGCAAAGATTGTAAAATAGTTTTAGTAGGCGATTTTAATATAGATTTCGATTCCAAAGATGGGTTTTATGGAACAAGGAAGAAAAATACGGCACACTTATGAATGATGATACACTTTCCAACTTAATAGAATAAGGAAGAAAAATAGGGACGACGCATAAATATACGCTTTTAATATATAGCACTTTAGTGTGCATTTAAAATCTGAAAGTGTTACAGATTTTCTTACTTTTTTTCCATATCATGTATTTTGTGATGACTAAAATCTGACATTTTTCTCTAAATTAAATTTTCTGCCCCAAATCATATTTTTTTTTATGCGTGAGTAAACTCACCACAAATTTTGAATAGTTTTATCTAGTCACAATATACTAATGCTTTCTTTTGCGCCCGTGGGCCTCATAAAAATGTCCTATTTCCCATCTCGGGCTTCATGTATTTAGGAGGTGTGAATAATAAAAAAAAAGACGTAGAAAGTCTATAACACTTATATTTTAAATACGCATTGCTACATATTAAAAGTGTAATTCATGAGTGTGCCGTAAAACACATATTTGGAATCGAAATCTATATTAAAATAGACTACTAGAACTATTTTACAATCTTCGCCAGACATATTCTAACTATACATACTTCATTTTAAATACTGTTTGGAATATGCATTATAATCTATGAGTGTACCGTATTTGCCATTTCCGTTCCATAAAAACTTCTTCGGAATTGAAATCTGTATTAAAATCGCCTACTAAAACTATTTTACAATCTTCACCAGGCATATTCTAACAATACTTTTCCGTTGAAATAAACTGTCGCGTTTGACAGTTTCTAGCTAATTTCGGAAGATATCGCCAATCTTGGTTCAATTTGGAAACTCATTTTTTTGGTACCAAACTAGGCGATTAATTATCAAAAATTGCAAACTTTGGCAATTTTCAACATTCAGAGCTGCCAAGTCTCCGGCTTTTTCCGGGAGACTTTTCACCACAATTTTTAGACAGTTTTATTTTACGTTACATATTTGGACTTATTTTAAACATAAATCTGTAAGTAAAAATTAGTGGTGGAAAATTTCCCGAAAAAAGCCTGAGACTTGGCAGCTCTGAACATTGTATTCCCCCCCCTCCCATTCGCATTATCTGGCACACACGTTTGAAAAGTGCTTTGTTGTGACAAATCTCGTAGACTTGTTATTTCGACGCTAAAATACATGTTTGATGTAAAATTTTTAGGAATTAGAATATTTCTGCACATCTCAGGATACAGTGCAACTTGAAATCCGCTGTGCTCATAAAAACATGACAATGCGTAGTTTGAGAGAAGACAGACTTTTATAGTTGTCATAAATATTTTAATAACATTTCCGAAGATATGTCTTTCGAAAAATGTAAAAGGAAAAAGAAAAAAAAAAGTAGTCAGATTTGAAAACCTTTCTGCATAAGCTGTAAATATACTTACGCTGCAGATTTGTGCAGTGTCATAATATAAACAGAGGGGCACGGTTCAAAATATGGACGCAGCTTTTATACATGTGCGTCTCGAAAAATAAAATAAACTCGGCAGTTTAAGCACTTAAATAAATGTATAATTTATTTCTTCAGCATCAAAAAAGTGAAGAAAAAGAAATGTCGGTTGATGCCTATAATTAGTATTCTTCTTTTGTCCCCGTCTGAGTATTAGATTATGCTAAAAAAAGTGCTTACCCGACAAAAATTTGGAATAAGTTGGATAATAAAAAAGTTGAATAAACGTTGATAAAATTTAAATTTATTTTCTCAAAGAATGAGATATGAATTTTCTCTCTCTAGAATAATGTTTTCAGTTCGCGCAGAATATTTTATTTCGATACTCGTTACACGTGTGCTATGTTGGTAAAGTCAGTGGGCGATATTGGGAGAGCAAATGTGTAATATGAAATATCCTTTTTTTTTATTTCTTTCGCCGAGTTATTTGAAATCAAAATTTTGCGAATAATGCTACTGCTGGTATATTTTTATACTGAAAACTTTAAATAAAACTGACTTTTCTAATCTCATTCGACATCCTGTAAGCAGTGATATATCAAAGTTTTGTTCAGAAGAGTAAAATTACTCCTTAACATTTTTAGAAGGAGTATTTTCCTATCCACAGAAGTAATTAAAGCAACAAACAATTATGCTATATTTTCAAATGCATAATTAAATTACGTCGCTAGAGGACGCTTATGTAGCTGAAAAGGGGTCGAATATTTTCCTTTGAGGGGTTGACGCTATTTCGTCCGTCAACCATTAGTCTATCCTCGTATTTTATCCCTGATTGAGCTACGAAACATTTTCGTCTCCTTTAGAGGAAAGTAAAGCTAATGCAAATCCAGATGACTTACTCATGCTGTGTTTGATTTTACTTGAGAGGGAACTAGTGGGCCATGCACATGAAAATATGAGTGATAAGAATTTTTTTCCTACTGTTTTCAATACATTTTTGTCTTCTTCCTTTTGGCAATCTAGAAATCGAAACATTCCGAAAAACGTTTCCTTAATGATTGGAACAATCTGATGCAGCACAATCAGCCATATTTGCAGTATATTAAAATTCCGCTTTATCTTCACGATAGTACACAAGCATAGATATGACGGCGTGCATGGATCGATACATAATGTGAAACAAATATTCAATGGTATGATTCAGCTTGGATTTAAGCAGCTCTGAAGCAGAATCATAAAAATGAGAGATGTGTGCCTAAGTACAGATGGTGCGTTTTAACGAATGCGTCCTCAAAATTTTAAACCACTGCTTATTTGATTTTAAATAAAAGAAAGCTTTTTATTTCATTTACAATTTTTTATTGTACAGCAGGATATATATAAACATTATTCATCTTTTGAAGCTTTAGTTGTATGCTTAAAAAATTCAGCATAGAATTCGAATAAGATAGATAAGAATATGTTGAACATAGAAAAAGTGTGAATTATATTCTTGAAAAATTTTCTACGAAAGTCTTCGGGGGTAATTTGCGCTGTGTAGAATATGCAATTTCGATGTTCGTTGCAGGTATGCGTGCTAAGGAAATAAAAAGTTACAAGAATAATATGAGAGGATTAAAACCTGCTAAAATACATTTTCTTCCTTCTATTTAAACATTTGTAATAAAATTTTGACCGAAATACAAGGGTTGTCCGTAAAATAAGGTTCCCGACGAATTTTCACTATGAAAAACATGTTTATTAACATTGAATAATACATATTTGGAAAGCTTTGTCTTTCCCCTATTTTTCGACATAATCGCCATTTAGATCAATGCATTTTTGCATGCGGTGTACCATCTTTTTTATACCTGAATCGTATAACTCTGCCGCCGCGCCGCGAAGGTAGCTTAAAACCTCTTCTTTCAGCTCCTTGTCAGTTGTGAAATGCTTCCCACCTAGGTGTTCCTTCAATACAGGAAAGAGATGGTAATCACTGGGGGCCAGGTCTGGGCTGTAGGGCGGGTGTGTGACAGTATTCCATCCAAATCTGTTAATGAGATCGATTGTGACACGTGCAGTATGCGGACGAGCGTTGTTCTGATGGAGAGGCACTCCTTTCCTCTTGTTTTGAATCACGCGACGAAGGCTCTTCAACGTCTCACAGTAGCGGTCCGCATTGATTGTTGTGCCGGTAGGCAGCAGAGATGCCAAGTCTCCCGCATTTTTCGGGAGATTTCCCACCACTAAATTTTACTTACAAACTTATCGTTGAACTGAACTGAAGTACGGTGCTAATGGAGCGCCTTAGCAAAATTGCTTCATCTCCAGTGTAAAGTATAGCATCCCATGGTACTTAATCTTCAGGTAGGGAAGCTTCTTGTTAAAATAAGTCCAAATGTTTAATGTAAAATAAAACTGTTTAAACATTGTGGTAGGAAATCTCCCGGAAAAAGTGGGAGACCTGGCATCTCTGGGCATGAATTCGCACAACAATAACCCCTTCCTGTCCCAAAAGGCGCTCGCCATCATTTTGCCGGCAGATAGTGTTTGTTTAAACTTCAGCAGGTTCGGTGAGTCTGGATGTTTCGCTGACGAGATTGTTCGTTTGTTTCCGGTGTCGTGTAGTGGACCCATGCCTCGTCCTCGGTGACAATAAGAGTCCAAGAATTTCTCGCCATCGGTTTCATAGGCCTGAAGAAATTCGCGAGCCGCTTCCATACGTCAGCATTTTCGGAACCCATCTTGCACAAACCTTGGCATATCCTAAACAGTCTGTCAAAATTTTGTGAATGCAGGACTTGCTGACATCAGGGATCATCTCGCTGAGGTCCCGAACCGTCATCCTTCGATCTTTCAGCCTTGCTTCTTCCACTTTTGCAATCGTTTCGTCCGAAACCGATGGCCGGCCAGAATGTTGTTCGTCATGGACATCTGTACGTCCTTCATTGAATTATCTGCACCATTTGTGCACATGTTGCACGCTCAAACACTTTTCCCCGTACACTTCACACAGTTGCGAATGAATGTCCACCGGCGCAACGTTTTTTGCACACAAAAAACGAATCACAGAGCGTAATTCACAGCTGGCGTGAGAAGCAAGGGGGAGCTCTATCTCTAACGGCTATCAAGACAAGAATGAACGTGTTAGACAGCTGGCTGGGGCGGGGAATGGGAGAAAAGGAGCCAAGCTACATACGAGTGCCGCCAAATCCCGCGTAACAGCATTTGTAGCTTCTGCAGCTCCTTGGGAACCTTATTTTACGGACAACCCCCGTAGATTCAAAAGGACAAGACATCGAAATGCCTGTTGAAGCAGTCGTTCAAGAAACATTTTTGAAAAAGACAAAATTATTTTTCACAAATAGTCTTTTTAAAGCTGTTTTTACTGTATTCTGGCGAAGAATAAAATAAATTATTTTTAGAGCAGGCCCAGTGAATGAATGTTTTCATGTTTTAAAAATAAAGTTTGAGGAGTTTTTTGGTCAATGGATATACAACGATAGCTTCCTCCCACGCAATGAGATGATATTTCAAGCTTTATTGCTTTCCCTGGCCACATATCCTTGCATTGAATATGTATTGTATTACGTTCCTATATTGGGAATGTATATTATGTAATTTCATCAAAAGAACAATACAATGCCAGTGTCTGCTCTTTTACTGTTCTATTGTACTCGTTTTTAATTGAACCTCTTAAAATCAAACCCATTCATTTATAAGCTTCGCCATTTTCTTTTCTTTCTTCTTTACATAAATTAGATATAACAAGGAAAAGAAAAAATCTGCTTAGGCAATTAATACAAAACGCTACATAAATAAAATATATTAGAAATATTTTAGAAATAAGCTGTGTTAAATTGTTCATTTATGAGACAGTTTATACGGATCAAAATTATTGAAAATGTGATTGACTTTCGTGCATCCAGATAAAAATAACTCAAGTTACCTTTTCTATAATTTTCATGCAAGAATAACTTTCTTTGCAAATTCAAACATAATCAATCATGCTTAGTTGCTCACGTTTCCAAGGGTATAATATTTGAAACAGCTTAGTTGTTTCTGAAAGATGAAAAGCCACATTTTCTTTAAAAAAGAAAATTTTACAGGTCATAATTTCCAGAAAAGCAAATTTTTATCCCTGCCATAAATATTTTAATGATATTTTCTGTGATATAGCGTTTGGAAAATGTAAAAACTTTTTTCAGCAGAAATTGTCAAGCTCATGAATTTATGCATAATATTCAAACGTACTTTCTCCTCAGTTTCGAGAAGGCCTTGAAATAAAAGAAACCAGGCGCTTCATAGTATGGACGCTACTTTTATATAAATGCTTCTGTGAAAAGGAAATAAACTTACATGCATTTAAATATGAAAAGATAAAATTTCTTCCGCATTCAGCGGGAATGAAAGAATTGAAGCATAGGAGGATTTCCTATAATTATTATTCACCTTCTGCTGCACTGCTATGAAATGTTATTTTATTTTCAGAAGTACTTATATGGTACGAAGCATAGATATCAGTTGGGTAAAAAAGAGTTGGAAAATACGAAGGAAATTTAAATATACCGCACTGAAGGATATTCTATTCATAACTTGCTAACTTTTACTATTTTATCGGAAAATTATTCACCACTAATTTTTACCAGGTAATTTATTATTGGTGTAAATCCAGATGATTAATCTTAGGTAGGATTGTGTCAAGTATGTGGCCAATAATTTTCCTGGCAGAAGCATGAGGATGGGCAATGTCAATAGAAAAGGAAATAGTCTGGTTTAATATCAATATTCACAATACTTGTCTTTGATGAACGTAAGCTCTAAGCAAAGGAAAAAGTATAGTAGATAAAATAATTAAAAAGAAATATCTCCTTTACATATATACATTGCAGTCTGAGTCCAAAAGGATATTACTCTTAAGAAAAATTATCTTCGTTATGCTTTACAACGTCTTTCTAGCTGACAGGATCCTGTGGTACTGAAATATTGATAGTGCAGGTTACGAAATGAGATTTTTCATACAGTTCTTTTCTGTTAAGTGATGAATCTGTAATACAGAAATATACTGCATCCGCACGGCCTATTTTTTATTTTCTTCTCAATCTTGCACAGTTTTGCATACAAGCGAATTGCCTTTTTACAGTATGTTTAAAGTACTGCAGATTGTTTCTGTGAAAAATTGTGGAAGTGAAAGAATACAAGGCAAAAACAAAAGTTAGAAACAGTAAGAAGTTCTGTAAAAGTGCAAAAAAGTATTGCTTGTAATACAAAACTGGCAGCCGGTATTTTTAATTCCCTCTGGGTCGGCGTCGCATGCCATGCGACAAAAAAATGCTAGCCTTTGTGCGTAACTCAGCGCTTTTTATAAATTGTGGTTCTTTGATTATTATATATAAAAAAAAAAACGGGTATTGATTGCCTCAAGATTTGTTAGTACTTTATAATGCACCTGATTGCACCTACGTGTTGTCCCGGCAGTCAGCCAAGATGATTGATTTTTCGCCAAGGTGAATTCCGGCTCAATAGTTTTTGAGCCAAATGGTATGACGTCAACGTTTGGTGACGTAAGAATTGTAAGGCTTTCTATACTATACACTTTATGGTGGCGTTTCTATATAATAGTAGGAGGACTATATAATAGTAGGCGGCGTTGCTTGCGGTCGGTCAAAATGGGTTGTACATGCATTTATATATATATTTATATGCGTACGATGAAATGCATTGCAAAAATGTTTAAAAGTAAATTTAGAGGTAATCAAAATCTGTTTTTTCGTCAAAATCTGGCCAACCAAAATTTTTCGTGATCACATTACTTACTTATGCTTCGTACAAAGTAAATAACAATTTTATTACTGCATTTTATTATTGCATATGTCATTCAGCCTAGAATGGGATTTCATAGCAAATACTGAAAATACTGATATATTTTAAACTTATACTGGTTTCACAAAATTTGAAAACATCACGAGCCGGTGCTCCGGTATTGCCAGAAGCCAGAACTAATTTGACACAAAAGCGAATGTCTTGCATTCCATTTGTGTAGCTGACCAACTCGCTCACCTTAATAGGCGGGTAAAACTGAATATTTGGAATGCACTGAGTACTGTGCATGGCAGCCCTGTATAATAAGCTCGGTAAAGTTGCATGTCCCGCTATAACTTCTCGCAACTGAGCCTGCCGAATGTGGTCGCAGGAACCAGTCAGCAGCCACTCTAAGGTGACGTCACTTTATGGTGTTGCTCTTATCTAATAAGGTCTTCGATCTAATAAGCTCTTAGGTCCCACCAGTGGCCGAGCGCATTTGAGCTCTAGACTAGGAGACGAAAAAAGCCCGATTCAAATGCAGGTCGCGTCCATCGACCTAGCCGTTCGCAGTTTGACGCGGTTTTCTAAGAAACTATGCGTAAATACTGGCTAGGATCTCCTTAAAAAGTCGCCCCAGGAGGGGAACACCCCTGTCTGCCTAGATCCCACGCTTAGATACATTAGCAGTAATTCCACACGATGAACAGCGTCACCTATATTTTGACTAGTGGTCTAGAATCCTAAGGAACTTACAGTTTAAAATTTTCAAATTGATAATTCGTTTCTTTCTACCAGAAATTTAAAATTGTATTTTTAAACATAAAAAATAAAACCTAAATTCGAATTCCATGTCATTGCATGAAAAGTAAATTTGACTGCCTGTTAATTCTTGGCAGATATGTGAAGAAATGATCAGAGAAATTGGAAAATTTGCGCACTGGTTTATGATACGGGGATATTTTAGCCAAAGTAAAAAGTTTATCGGAAGTTCTTGGGAACGATAGAGTTGTCAAAGATGGGTCCAAAATTCTTAGAAAAGTGGCACCACAATCAATATCATGATTCAATTTTTTAAGTCTTTGCATTATTTTTAACGTACGCTAAATAATAGAAACTTGTTAGCTCCAACACTAGCCTAGAAGCCGACATACCAATTAAATTATTATATATATATATATATATATATTTTACTTTTGTAAGAAGATGAATTTTGACAGTCTGTTTTAAAAATGTAAATAACACTGGGTAGTTTATTCACAGGTACTCAAAGGACTTTTTATACTTTAAGCTGTATGGACGTTTTTCGAACATCATAAATGTGTGTTCAGCAGTGGCGTAACCAAACACTTTTCATGGGGGGAAGGGTTAGACTACTGCAACTCACAAATATATGTACGTGTGTGTGATAAGGCAGTGAAGAATATACATTTTGTATCCAAAAAAAATTCTCATGGGGGGGGGATGGTTGTCACCCCCCTATACCCTCCCTTGGCTACGCATCTGGTGTCAAATCATTGTTTAGGACAAGGTTGCTAGATTAGCTTTTTTAAGGCCAAATGAAAAATGCTAGACTTAATTACTTAGTTATTTTGATAATAAATTAAAAACTCTACAGCTATGAAGCGTCAGGGGTTGCCACATGCAGGGTTGCCACATTGGTATTTTTAAGGCCAAATCCATCTAATTCGCGGGCCCCTATTGCCCTATAAAAGGCAACCTGGTAACTCTGTTTTGGACCATGCTCCATATCTTCCCAGCTGTTAATCAACTAGGCGACTTTTTGAGAAATATAACGAAATTTTACTTTAAAAAAAGGTTTCCGAAACTGAACGAAACTTCATCATAGCTTTCGTATTTAGCGATTTTTTGCCAAATAATTATGATAATCTTAATAATACTAAAGTATCGTATCTCAACTTCAGACTAAATAAATTTGAACGAACTTTTAAATTACATAAATTTTTGTGAAACAAAAATTTATATAATTAAAAAGATATACAGGGTGCTTATAATTAAACTTCCCCTACATACACCATTCGGCAGCAGTAACCGGTGTGCAGATTGCTACCAAATTTGGCATATGGACTGTACACGAGATGTGCTCATGGGAAATTTTCAGAACGCCTAGTTAAAAATATGTCCACTAGATGGCACTTTGCATAATGAAATGAGCTCAAATATTACCCAAATTAGTGAATAAATGCTTCAAAACTGTTGAATAGATGTTAAAATTGTTTGTATATTGCGAATTAGTCACTTCCATCATCAAATTTGCCGTTTTTAATGCAAAACGCCACCTAGTGGATTTTTTAGCCAAAAAAAATTTGTTTTTCGAAATTTCTTGAGTTCGAAATTTCTTCATGTATAGCCAATATACCAATTTTGGTTAAAATCCGTTCGCCCGTTTTAGCTATATAGCACTGCTCATGGGGGAAATCTAATTATAACGACCCTGTATATGGAAGGGAGGAATGCTGTATCCGCATTATATATATATAGTAAAACGGCTTAACTTACAAATCAATGTTAGCAGATATAAAATTCTAAATATCCATGGAATGATACCTATTTGGATTTAGGGAAATATTCATAATTAAACAACATATCCAAAAAGAGCAAAATATATGAAACCAATACAAGGGAAAACGATTATGTGGACAAATTGAAGGGTCAAGTATGGAATGGAAAGTATAGGGTAGTAAGCACCGATTAAGTTCGCCAGGCCCCTACAAACCGAATACTTACTACCAAAAGAAAAACAAAATAACAGGATTCATTGTAGTTACTTAGCACAAAGAAAGCTAAATGTGTAACTACGGAGTTAAAATCAAAGCATGAAAAAAAAAAAAAAAAAAAATTGGGACGACATGGACATTTGCATTAAGCAGGAAAACATGGCTCATCCATGGGGCTGTTGCCAATTGAAAAGTAAAAAATACATGTTGCCAGAATTTTTGGTTAAATTTGAACAAAAAGTAAAAATTAAAAATAATAAATTAATTAAGAGTGAAATAAATAATTTCAAAAACGTTGAGCTATAATTAAAAATTAAATAGAAATTTACTGGAGATATCAGTTATGTTAAAAAGAATAATAGCAAGAGATAGATTTGGTTTATAATATTTTAATAAGAATACATGTAACTAGTCCTAAAACTCACTTTTTGCGTTATATGCCTATATTCGTATATATATATATATATATATATATATATATATATATATATATTTATTTATTTATTTATTTATTCATTTTACATGTAATGCTGCTTTAAGAGTGCCTAAAACTTTGAAATACTTTTTTATCCTAACATGATGTTTCTTCCCCAGCAAACAGGAATACTGTCACATAAGCCACGAAAAAGCCAATAAATACGGAATTTTACAGAATAGATTCTCAGAAAAGACAGTTTTCCTTTTATGTCTGTCATAAATATTTTAATGATATTTTGTGCAAAGTAAATTTTGGAAAGTCTCAAATGCGGCTTTCAGATTTTTAAAACGCATACTTTTATGAATAAGATTTAAAGCCCGCGTATTCCGCCATTTCGTGGAGAATCGTAAAATAAAAGGAACTACTCCCTTTAAAATGTCGATGCCGCTCACATATGAAAGCCTCTACTCATATTGGCTAGTGCGTTTAAATTTGACAGGGTATAATTTCTTGATACACAAAAAAAAAAAAAAAAAAAAAAATATTGATATTTAAGTGTATTTGTATAGCTATCTTTTGCATTGCTTCACTGAACGAGTGTAAGGATTGTGAAAAAGAGAATAGAAACGCTATACAAATGTAAGGCTGGCTTAATACTACTGCTTAAGACTAATTTGACGTTGGCTTACGTTACCTATTACTATTATGTAAATAAATTCTCTTTAATTGTGTCTGTTGAAACTACCGCTTGATGTATTAACATAGGCTTGCTTATCTGTAAGTTGGTTGTAATGCGCCCTTTGAAAAATATTGAATATAACAAAAAACTTTCAACTTAATGATATATTTATTAGTACGGTTCACTTTGCTTTAATCTTGTAATGAATCTACTAATATTTCCGATTACTTATACTATCTCTATTCTTTTCTCCTCTTGAATACTCAATTTAAATATTTAAATTCTTAACAGTTCGATCTCTTGAAAAATATCAAACTGTGTCATATCGAGGAACTATTTAGAATGGAAAATCACTTCTTCATGCTGAATGTAGTCTGGAAAGACACCAAGTATTGGTAGGCATTTAGGAAAGTACCACATTTTTTAAAATTTATTTTTCGAGCGAATGGCTTATTTTGTTTTCTAATTAAGGAAAGCTATTTTCGAAAAATAATTAACTATTTGTTTAAATAAATGCCTTTTCGAGCAAATGATTTCATTTTCAGTCTAACAGTCGCATCCGATTTTCCTATTTATGCAAAACGATTTTTTTTCACCCAAGAAATGAGGACTTTCTTATAATAAAAACAGATAAATTTGCTTAATTTGGACTAAAATAATTAACATAATTTTAACAGAAGAATTTAGAATAGTATTATAAACATTCATCCCCATATTATTTTTTTTATCGTTATTTCTCCTTTATCAATCGTTGGAAGGTTCAATTTATAGAGAGAAAGTGGATTTCACTGATAAATGATAAGAAACGGGAAATAAATTTTGAAAATCCCTTCGTCTTATCAACTGGATCATGGACTCAATTCCTTACCTTGAAACACCTCTTTCCTATCATTTGTCTTCCTGGAAAATTCGTGCCTGTCTTAATGTAAAAGAAATGAACTCGCTTACACTAAGAATCTAGTTTTATAGATTTGTAAGTGCTAATAAAATAAGGAAGACAGATAAAAAGCTTTATAGCGAACAATCATAAAAGTAGACGTAAGTGTTTGTAAGTTTAAATGAATATTTCTAAAGATCGAATTCCACTAAGCTAGTAAAAATAATTGAACTTGTTGTAGTGTATCATTTTTGAATAACCGTTTACCGCAAATACGTCAAATAATATAATGAAAAATAAATCATTTTGAAAAGATAGGAAAATCTGCTGCAACTGTTAGACTGAAAGATGAAATCATTTGTTCGAAAGGGCATTTATTTAAACAAATAGTTAATTATTTTTCAAAAATAGCTTTCCTTAATACAGTAGAAAACAAAATAAAGCCAATCGCTCGAAAAATAAATTTTTAAAAATGTGGAACTTTCCTAATTGCCTACCAATATTTGGTGTCTTTTCAGACTACGTTCTCTTTATTAAAAATTACTGATAAATTAAAGTATGCGGTTCGCATCCTAAAATTTTAGTTTTCGACTATGTCTGTTTTTTGAAACGTGTGGAAAAGTACTTTGCTGCTTCCAACTTTTTTTTTCTCCGCGGACCATTACCTATTACTATTATGTTACAATTGGGGTATTCCGTTCCGAATTTTAACTGTATAATACAATGGCTCTCAATATATAGTGGTGGATAATTGTAAGTCAGTACTGAACGGGCAAGTGAGGAAAGGCTGAATAAAAATTATAAAGTCTCAAATAATTTCACTAAGTTCGTCAGTGCTAACTAACTAAAACTTTAGCAGACTTCACGCATAATGGAAGCAGTTTTTAAAAGACTTACTCAATGTAAAAGACAGTGTAAAAACTTGTAAAATGATTAAAAAATATTTTCAATAAGATAAAAACAGCTTTTATTTCAATCTTGATATTTGAAAGACATTCATCCGTTTACAGTCCGGGAAAAAGCAACATGGTAAGTAAAACAGAACTTACATTATCATCCTCTATTACAAATTGAAGTATTCCTTTTAAAAAGGCCTAAGTGCTCATTTAAGCCGACGAATATAGTACTGTTATTATTTTAACATTGACAAACTAAAAATGCTGAAAGAAAAAGAACAACTAAGCAAGCAAAAACTGAGCAGCCCCAGCCAGGCATCAAAGCTAAGAGTATTTAAATCTTAGCCGCGATCGGCGAAGTACGCTATTCCAAGGACATGCATACCGGGGAAAACGACGGCACTTGCGAGGCGCGCGGCGGTATTGGACGATCGGCGTTAATCTGCATAAACCGAAAGTCAAAGTTAATTTATATAACGCAAAAGGAAAGTGCGTTAGCAGTTGTTCACAGGTAAGAAACCAATGAGGTAAGAAACTTTTAAGAGATGTTTTAAAGCATTACAGGTTAAATTAATGCTATACATTGATTGGCCGATATTGAATTACGGCAAATAAAAGAATTTTAGAGGTTAACTTTTAGAATCAAATAAATGTGAACTGAAACTTGTTGACTGTTTGTATTTAAGCTTAAAAGAAGTATTTACGAGTAAAGAGACACCGAAACAACAACACCGTAACAAGACCGAAAATAAAGCTTTAATGCCTGATAGGGCTAACAATAATCTTCCAAGGGACGTAAAAGTTGGTGGGTATGATTTTATATAAAATGTGCATCTAATAAGTTCGGAGAAAAACACCATAAAACAAAGTATTGAAGCCTACTATCCTTACTCTCTTTCAAAGTGTTATCTGCTGGCTACAATGTATTGTTGCGGAATTACTCTGCTACTCCTGGGGTTCGTCGTTCTAAAGTCCAGTTGGTGTAAAAAGTTGAAGTAAAAAGTCACTTGTCAGGATGGAACACAAACTTTATTGCTTCTAGAACTTCGTAGAACAATCAGCTGTACACAATTCACAAGCACAATCTAGCAGTAACGTGCTTTTAACAATCCGCTTAGGTCAGAAGCTCTCACAAATGCTGTATTTCTCACACAAAATAAGTCACATTCACAGGCAAAAATTCAGTGAAAAAATACGAGAAATAACACTAACAGTCTCTCAAGACTCAGCGATGAAAAATGTACACACAGCACTTTAACCCTTTCAATACCAGAGCCCAATATTTGGACTACGCTCAAAATACCGAACCGCCCGAGGTTCGCCCGGAGACCCTAGGAAATTTCATCCCCTTTCACCACAAGGGGTGTCACCGTTTCAGTAATCAATCTTAGAAGTGGCTGGGGTGTGAGTAAAACATAATCCTCTTTCGCTTTCTATGTTATCCCTATTGAAAGGGAAAACGGGGAATTAACTATTCCTCCTCTATCCTTATCTTCTAATCATTGTCCGGGAACAAAACATTAGCAAGTATTTAAAATAGGTGCAAGTGGACAGAGCAACATTGATCATAATAGAAAATCTTTATCACATAGGTATTTCTGAAAAACATTTTTCAAGAGCAGGTGCTACTAATATTATACCTAAAATAAATAAAGAGAAAGTGTGGGAAGGATGGTGCGCATTGTACACTGGGATATATGTAAGCTATTGATAACTCCAGAAATAAACAATCCTTTTGAAAGCTAGCCATAAAACAAGGTTATTACAATTTTGAGGATTTGAAATATTTTTCAAGTACTATATTATGCATGTATGTGCGTGTATATATTTGATATATATATACATAAACTCCTGAGACTCGAGCATAATAATATATAGACATATGAATGTACTAACACTGTTTTTTTTAATAAATAAATAAATAATTATGAGGTATAATGAATAAATAATTATAAGATAATAATTTGAATAAAAGTATAAGGTTTTTTTATCAATAAAATTTTTCATTTTTTTGTAGCAACACGTCCATGAGAGTTGATACTGGGGTCGAAGGCACTGTAGTATAATTTAAATATTACTAAAACCATCAGAATATAAAAATGTTATTATCAAAATAGCACAAAAATCCACATAAAATTACTTTACTAAAAATTACATTTAACTTTTAGTAACTTTCTAACTGTCAAAGGAAGCCGAATTCCAACTTTACTCTTCTCTCTCGTCATTTTGTAAACTAGCTAACTCTGGGCCTTGATCGATCAAGTTACAATGATCGGCCTAAAAAAACTGGAAGTTGATATTATAAAACTTATAAAATATATAACTGGAAGTGTATTTGTAATTCATCTACAGTTCACTTTAGCTTGCAACAAGGAAATTTAATAAAAGAACGAAACATTCATTTTAATGGATAGCAGGTTTCAAGAGAATATATGTATATAGAATAGATAGACAGATATATATGCATGAAAGTAACTTTGTTTTTTTAACACCAAAGAGCTGCAGTTCTTAAGATTTTATTTGCGGAAGATTAAAGTCACATTATATTCATTTTATAAAACATGGTTTCGGAAGGATGCCTTGGGCAGATGACATTTATATAATTTATAAAATTCATGTGGTCCTACCAGTGATTGAGCGCGTAACGCTCTCAACTGGGAGACGGAAAGCGTCTGGTTCGAACCTGGGCACGTTCGGCGACCGTCCGTTTGGTTGTGTGATTATGGCAACGCTACACTAGGGCGATCTGCCAAAGGGGGGGTGCCTTGGTAGGAGGACTTTCTAAGGGGTTCTAACGCGTATTCCCGTTACATCTGGAGAAAACCTACCAAAACTCCAGACCGTTAGATCGATGGCCGCGCAGTGGGACCCGAACCCAGGACCTTCACACTTCGGCCATCTACCATTTTCAGTGGCATAACCACTGTGCCATGGTGAGGCCTCCAATCCGTTTGAAGTTATCCGTAATTTGCTCCGACATTCCGTGTAAATACGGGTTAGAACCCCTTAGAAAATCCTAACGGAGGGCACCCCCTACCTCTTGCTAGATCTCTTATGTAGATCATCCGCCGCATTCTCACAATTTAAATAAAATTCCGGAAGTGAAAAGTATAAATACTTATGGAATTATATTTTTAAAGAATTTTCCACAAAAAAAAAAATATTTAAAATAATTAGTTTCGGAAAAGATAGCAACCTTTTTCTTTTACAAAGGACATCCATAGAACGCACTCATTTGTTTATACATATTTATTTATAAATAAAAAAGAAATATTATTAAAGCTGATCCATTAAAAGCCTGCATTTCACCAATTGTTTTCCAATGTCATGTGGTATAATCATGATTCATTTTTTCGGTCGTTAAGTGCAGTGTACCCAAACAAGCTACGAACAATTTTAGATCTAAAGAAGTACATTCCAGTTGCAATTCATGAAAACTCCAGCAACACGCGAAAAGTGATTGAAAATCCAGATAAATGAATTTATGTCTGTAACCTTTGTTATTTTACTGTAAAATTATTAAATATGTATATAGGGATTTGAACTCATAAAATCTGTGGGCCCCGGACAGTTGTCCTGCAGGTAATAAGATTTCTATGAATCACACTTTCAATGAGGAGTTTTGGTAGGTTTTCTCCAGATGTAACGTGAATACGCGTTAGAACCCCTTAGAAAGTCCTCCTACCTAGGCACTCCCCCCCTTGGCAGATTACCCTAGTGTAGCGTTATCGTAATCACACACGACCACAACCGCACTTTCATTGAAAAATAAAAACCTTAAAAAATTACCATTAGTGTTTTAAAACAGGTAAGTTCTTTTTGATGAAAATTCAGGATGGAAATGACTACTCTTCAGAATTTTATGGTTCCCTTAATTTTCCATAAGGATCCTTCTGAATTAGTTACGATCAGGGACTTTGAGCGTTCCTGCAATAGCATTTACAAAAACTAGATAAATATTTATACCGTTTAATCTTTTGTTTCAATTCTGTATTTCAATTAATTTATTCAATGTTTCTAAAAATTAATATTTACTGATATTTATTAGTTTTTTAAGTAACGATTTACGAATAAGTTTTGAGAGCTTGCTGCCAGATGGAGCTTATTTGTAATGAAAATTAAAAATTTTTAAATTATTCTTAATTTTTAAGGACACGAACTTCTATTATATTTTCTTTTTAAAAAAAGTATTTTATTAAAAGTTATCGGTTTCTCAGTATATCTTATAAGTTATAAATTTTTCTGATTTATGGGTGGTCAATATCCATTTCTTCCACCGACTGTTGGATTTGAGGATGTATCGTTAATTTGGGACATTTTACTTACGGAATTTTTGAAATCCGAGGACTTGCAAGATCAAATCCCGACCAACCAGTGATCAAAATCGTGTACATTCGGTGCACTTCCGTGTTAATTGTGTTGTTTCGATAGTCTTTCCGGCAATCTTAGCAGTTTTCGTAAGTTATTAATCGTTAGAAGTCCTTTATTGTCAGACACACACACACATATATATATATATGTATATATATATATATGTATGCATATGTATAATAAAAATATATGTGTGTGTGTATAAATATGTATATGCCTAGAACTGAGGCTGAAAACCGTAGAAAAAGCTTTAAAAATATCGGTTTTATTTAGAAACATTCTGTATATACACCTTTGAAGCTTAGATTACTATGCAAATCACACACATTATTTTTCGTAGAAACAAATTCCTATCCCATTTCTTCTGAGTCAAAGCAAGATTTGCAAAGGCACATTCTGCAAATTTCACACTCCCATGTGCTTTGGATGCTATGACTGGAAGCGGTTTTTTTCTTCATTTGGCGGCATCGTACACAGGTTCTTTTCCTCCTCTTGAATACTCAATTTAAATATTTAAATTCTTAACAGTTCGATCTCTTGAAAAATATCAAACTGTGTCATATCGAGGAACTATTTAGAATGGAAAATCACTTCTTCATGCTGAATGTAGTCTGGAAAGACACCAAGTATTGGTAGGCATTTAGGAAAGTACCACATTTTTTAAAATTTATTTTTCGAGCGAATGGCTTATTTTGTTTTCTAATTAAGGAAAGCTATTTTCGAAAAATAATTAACTATTTGTTTAAATAAATGCCTTTTCGAGCAAATGATTTCATTTTCAGTCTAACAGTCGCATCCGATTTTCCTATTTATGCAAAACGATTTTTTTTCACCCAAGAAAATGAGGACTTTCTTATAATAAAAACAGATAAATTTGCTTAATTTGGACTAAAATAATTAACATAATTTTAACAGAAGAATTTAGAATAGTATTATAAACATTCATCCGCATATTAATTTTTTTTAATCGTTATTTCTCCTTTATCAATCGTTGGAAGGTTCAATTTATAGAGAGAAAGTGGATTTCACTGATAAATGATAAGAAACGGGAAATAAATTTTGAAAATCCCTTCGTCTTATCAACTGGATCATGGACTCAATTCCTTACCTTGAAACACCTCTTTCCTATCATTTGTCTTCCTGGAAAAATTCGTGCCTGTCTTAATGTAAAAGAAATGAACTCGCTTACACTAAGAATCTAGTTTTATAGATTTGTAAGTGCTAATAAAATAAGGAAGACAGATAAAAAGCTTTATAGCGAACAATCATAAAAGTAGACGTAAGTGTTTGTAAGTTTAAATGAATATTTCTAAAGATCGAATTCCACTAAGCTAGTAAAAATAATTGAACTTGTTGTAGTGTATCATTTTTGAATAACTGTTTACCGCAAATACGTCAAATAATACGCCAAATAATATAATGAAAAATAAATCATTTTGAAAAGATAGGAAAATCTGCTGCAACTGTTAGACTGAAAGATGAAATCATTTGTTCGAAAGGGCATTTATTTAAACAAATAGTTAATTATTTTTCAAAAATAGCTTTCCTTAATACAGTAGAAAACAAAATAAAGCCAATCGCTCGAAAAATAAATTTTTAAAAATGTAGAACTTTCCTAATTGCCTACCAATATTTGGTGTCTTTTCAGACTACGTTCTCTTTATTAAAAATTACTGATAAATTAAAGTATGCGGTTCGCATCCTAAAATTTTAGTTTTCGACTATGTCTGTTTTTTGAAACGTGTGGAAAAGTACTTTGCTGCTTCCAACTTTTTTTTTCTCCGCGGACCATTACCTATTACTATTATGTTACAATTGGGGTATTCCGTTCCGAATTTTAAGTGTATAATACAATGGCTCTCAATATATAGTGGTGGATAATTGTAAGTCAGTACTGAACGGGCAAGTGAGGAAAGGCTGAATAAAAATTATAAAGTCTCAAATAATTTCACTAAGTTCGTCAGTGCTAACTAACTAAAACTTTAGCAGACTTCACGCATAATGGAAGCAGTTTTTAAAAGACTTACTCAATGTAAAAGACAGTGTAAAAACTTGTAAAATGATTAAAAAATATTTTCAATAAGATAAAAACAGCTTTTATTTCAATCTTGATATTTGAAAGACATTCATCCGTTTACAGTCCGGGAAAAAGCAACATGGTAAGTAAAACAGAACTTACATTATCATCCTCTATTACAAATTGAAGTATTCCTTTTAAAAAGGCCTAAGTGCTCATTTAAGCCGACGAATATAGTACTGTTATTATTTTAACATTGACAAACCAAAAATGCTGAAAGAAAAAGAACAACTAAGCAAGCAAAAACTGAGCAGCCCCAGCCAGGTATCAAAGCTAAGAGTATTTAAATCTTAGCCGCGATCGGCGAAGTACGCTATTCCAAGGACATGCATACCGGGGAAAACGACGGCACTTGCGAGGCGCGCGGCGGTATTGGACGATCGGCGTTAATCTGCATAAACCGAAAGTCAAAGTTAATTTGCATAACGCAAAAGGAAAGTGCGTTAGCAGTTGTTCACAGGTAAGAAACCAATGACTTAAGAAACTTTTAAGAGATGTTTTAAAGCATTACAGGTTAAATTAATGCTATAAATTGATTGGCCGATATTGAATTACGGCAAATAAAAGAATTTTAGAGGTTAACTTTTAGAATCAAATAAATGTGAACTGAAACTTGTTGACTGTTTGTATTTAAGCTTAAAAGAAGTATTTACGAGTAAAGTACGGTAACAAGACCGAAAATAAAGCTTTAATGCCTGATAGGGCTAACAATAATCTTCCAAGGGACGTAAAAGTTGGTGGGTATGATTTTATATAAAATGTGCATCTAATAAGTTCGGAGAAAAACACCATAAAACAAAGTATTGAAGCCTACTATCCTTACTCTCTTTCAAAGTGTTATCTGCTGGCTACAATGTATTGTTGCGGAATTACTCTGCTACTCCTGGGGTTCGACGTTCTAAAGTCCAGTTGGTGTAAAAAGTTGAAGTAAAAAGTCACTTGTCAGGATGGAACACAAACTTTATTGCTTCTAGAACTTCGTAGAACAATCAGCTGTACACAATTCACAAGCACAATCTAGCAGTAACGTGCTTTTAACAATCCGCTTAGATCAGAAGCTCTCACAAATGCTGTATTTCTCACACAAAATAAGTCACTTTCACAGGCAAAAATTCAGTGGAAATATTCAAGGGATATCGTACACAATCCCTTAAGACACAGCAATGAAGAATTTACACACAGCACTTTAAAAACAGCTTCATAAAGCAAGCTAAAACACAGCTTCTATAGCACTATCAATTCACAAAGCGTACTGAGAGCTCTTCACACATTGAGCGTTCAACTCGCACTGAACTGTCGGGGCAGCGCGCTGGTGAAATTTATATATATCCGAGGCAGAAGCTGCGAGCAGTTTCTAGAAAAGTATAGTACTCGAAGATTCCAGATAAAGCGGGACTTCTGATTACGTCACAGAAGAGAAATGTTAGGTTATTATGCGTTTTTATTGCAGGAAAAACAATTTCCAGGCCCCATTGGGAAAATCGCGCCAAATGACCAAAAAGGCGCCAAACTTGGCGACTTTTGGCGAAATATCGCCAAATTTGGCGCCAAAAATAAGTCACCAAATGTGAAGAGATCGAAGCCCTAGGACTAATATTTCTCGAGATTTCTAGAAGCCCCATAGAAAAACATATGGGAAAGCGAAACCTCCGTATCTCTGGTTCTAATTAGCCGATTTTGATGCAACAAAAAGCAAAATTTATCTATTTGAAGCGTAGAATACGAATTTTAAACCATTTTAAGCCCCAGAGCAGCGGGTTGCCCCGAAAATTCGTAACATTGCCCCCTTTCCAAGGACTGCACGTCCCGGGCAGTACAATCCCCAGTTAGGGGGTCACACAAATATATACCGTGTATAACATTTAACAAGACCTTAACAACATAATTCAAGCAAGTAATCAATAGCACAATGAGCAAATACACATAATAAATAAATAATCAACATAATAAATAATTACACACTAATAAATCATAAACAAATACTTATTAATGAAAACTAATATATTACAAATATGTACACTAAACATGGCGTAAGTAGTGAGTGAAAGGGAGTTGAAGAAAGAGGAAGAGAAGAGAAAGACAGGAAAGAAATGAGAGCTGAAAGAAATGAGGAATTACGCCATAGTGACCATGGTCTGATATTCAAATAACTAATTACAACCGCGGTAAACGGCTAGCCTATCGTAATGTACAACTCTTGGCTTCGAGTTAGGTGACTTACGAATCCGTACGATGACGTCGATCAGCTGGTTTAGGACTGTGTAAGGACCGTCCCACGGCGATTGCAGCTTGGGAGACAGGCCTTTCCGTCGAGTAGGATTCCATAGCCAAACTTTGCCACCTACGTTGAAGTCATGTCCTGTAGCTTTCGTGTCGTAGCGATTCTTCATCCTCTCCGTGTTCAGGTTGATCCGCTCCCGAGCAAAATGATGCACGTCTTCAAACCGTGCCCGAAGATTTTCCACGTACTCTTCTGGCGATGAAGGCGCGTCTGGAGGGCGGCCGAACATTAGATCGGCGGGAAGACGAAGATCTCTTCCGAACAGCATCTGGGAAGGTGTGAAGCCGGTAGTCTCGTGGACGGCACTCCTATAGGCCAGCAGGAAGAGGGGGAGTTTCCTGTCCCAGTCCTCTTGATTCCTAGATACCAGGAGCGAGAGGTTGTTCAAAATTGTGCGATTGAACCTCTCCACCATGCCGTCGGATTGTGGGTGTAAAGGCGTAGTCTGGGTTTTGTCTATTCCGAGAAGTTGACATAGTCCTTTAAAGACTGCAGAGGTAAAGTTCGTTCCTTGGTCAGAATGAAGTTGCAGAGGGGTACCATTTCTGGAAATCCATTCTTGCACCAGTACCTCTGCTACGGTCGTAGCTTCTTGATCGGAAATAGGAAACGCTTCTGGCCATTTAGAGAAATAGTCAATGACAACTAAGATGTATTTGTTGCCATCCGAAGTTCGCGGAAGAGGTCCCAGGATGTCGAGGGCAATTCTCTCGAAACTCGCTCCTACATTGTAACGATGTAGTTTCCCACGGCTTCGTTTCTTCGGGCCTTTACGGGCGGCACAGGCGTCACAAGCTTGACACCACTTTTCGACATCGCCTCGAGCCCTAGCCCAGTAGAAGCGCTCCCGAACTTTCTGCATGGTCTTCATTACGCCAAAATGGCCTCCAGTTAAGCCATTATGAAGTTCTTCTAGAACCTTCGGAATCCTCGAACGAGGGAGTACTAACTGCCATCGGAGCATGTTGCCGTCGTCCGACTCCCATTTACGATACAGGACTCCATTTCTCAGGCGAAGCGAATCCCAGAAAGCCCAGTACTGCTTTGTTGCCGGACTGCAAGATGATATTTCTTGCCTGCTGGGCTTATCGCCGGATTTTTCCATAAATTCCACAATTGGTTTGATGTCTCTATCTGCTAATTGGTCCGCCCGAACATTTTCGTCACTCCAGGGATCTTGAGATGGTGCCGATGTTGTAACTTGGCGGACAACGGGATGTTTCAGATGGTAATTTTTCTCTGCCCTGGAGCAATAGCGACAACTGTCTATGCAGGGCCTTCTCGACAAAGCATCTGCATTTCCATGAGATGCCTCTTTCCGATGACGTATCTCGATGTCATATTCTTGTAAATCGCTGTATACCTCCTTGGCCATCTATCTCCTGGGACAAAACTGATCCGACACTCTCCTTACTTGCGTCTGTGTCCAGGATAAATGGCTTGTCAGGGTGAGGATACTACAAGATCGGCGAAGATGTTAAAGCCGTCTTCAGTTCGTTGAATCCGTACTCACATTCCTCAGTCCACAGAAATTTCTGTCCAGTCTCGGTCAATTTGTGAAGAGTTCTTGCAATTTGAGAAAAACCCTTCACGAATTTTCGATAGTAAGTACTCAGACCGAGAAAACTTCGTAAGTCATGGATATTCTCCGGACGACTCCAGTTCTTGACTGCGGACGTCTTTTCGGGATCGGTTCGGACTCCGTGGGCGGATATTATGTGCCCAAGGTAACGTACTTCCCGATGAAACAAGTTGCACTTCGACGGACTTAGTTTCAAGTTTGCCTCTTTTAATTTCTGCAGTACCTTTCGAATGTTCTCGAGATGCTCTTCGAAAGTCCTTCCGACGATGATGATATCGTCCAAATAGACGAGACATGCTTCGTAGGAAAGTCCTCTCAACACTGTCTCCATTAGACGCTCGAACGTAGCCGCTGCGTTGCAGAGTCCAAAAGACATAACTTTGAACTACCACAATCCTTGTCCCGTGGTAAATGCAGTCTTTTCACGATCGTCGGGATGAATTTCTACTTGCCAGTAGCCACTCTTGAGATCCAGAGTGGAGAACCATTCATTTCCCGATAAAGTGTCCAATGTGTCGTCTATCCTGGGAAGAGGGTAGCTGTCTTTCTTGGTAATGTCATTCAGACGTCTGTAGGCAACGCTGAGCCGGGTGGAACCATCTTTCTTTCGGACCAAAACAATCGGCGAGGCCCACGCACTAGTCGATGGCTCGATGACGTCATCACGCTGCATCTCCTCTAAAATTCTGTTCACCTCTTCTTGCTTAGCAAGACGCAGCCGCCTAGGATGTTGCTTGATGGGAGAATGGTTGCTTGTGTCTATTCTATGTTGCGTTATGCTCGTACGGCCAAAGTCACCAGAAGTACGGGAGAAGAGGTCTTCAAATTCAGCTATTACTTTCTTCGCAGCGCTTCTCTGTTCTGCCGTTGACTCCACGTCTTGCATTAATTCCTTCGTCAGGCACTCGGAAGATTTAGCTGTCGTTTGGCTGATGTTCTTATTAATGCAGGTAACAGGAGTGAATGTCGCCAACACTTCATTTTTCTTTATCACCTTCGATCTTCCGTCACATTTGCTACTCTAACTGGAATTTCTGTTTTCGACAAGTCCACAAGTGTTGCTCCCACAAGTATTCCTCTGACGGAATCACTATTGTTTGGGTGTTCGATTAATCCAAAACGGAATTTATTGCTTTCTTTTACTGTTCCAGAAATTATTGAATCAGTTCTGGGAGGTAGAGTGATATCAGTCTGGGCTATTATTTGCTGAACAGGTAAAATAGTTTCATTTTTAATATCGAACGCAGCTATTTCTTCTGAGTCTGAACGAAGCTCATTATTCTTAAAGTCCAAGTTAAATTTGTGCGATTTTAAAAAGTCGAGTCCGAGAATAAAAGAGTCTGTAATATTGGCGACATATACCACATGGTCGTATCTGGCATTTCCAAACGGGATTTCTCCTTGCGCTTTTCGCCCACTTCGATCTTGTCACCTGTCACAGTCTGGAGGGTCAGCGAGGGCGGAGTCCAGATAATCTTCAAGTTCAATTTCTTGGCCAGATCCGTCCTTATGATGGTTACGTTCGCTCCAGTATCAATCACCATGTGGCATGGGGAACCATTAACGTATCCCAGTACGAATAGTCCATCACTGCCGCCATTCACTGATGAAATCTGTAAGACTTTCAAACGGGGCTTCTGAATATCCCTCAGCCTCTGTTCCTGAAAGTCGTCTCTTTTCTGTCTTCCTTCATGGGCTTCTCTGGTGCATTGATAACTGCGATCTTTACGACGGGAGTTCTTTTGTGCGTCGCAGTATTTTCGTAAATGCCCCTCGCTGTTGCACCTCCAACATTTCACTTTTCTTGGCTCTGACTGTTCTTGTCGTTCCACCCGATTTTGCAGGGTCTTTAATTTATTCTCTAATCTCTCCATTTCTCCATCCGTAGGCTCCTGGAATGACACAGCTCTAACATTATGCCGCTCTTTTCTTACGGCCAGCTGAGCTGCCTCTAGCTTCATGGCGAATACGAGGGCAGACCTGAGATCTTTATAATCCGCCAAGATCAATGCTTTCTGAATTTCAGAGTCCAAGAGGCCTTCAATAAAATGTTGCACTGCAACTTCTTCTCGAACGTTATCAGGATAACTGCCATACGCTAGATGACACAGCCTATCTATGTCGGAAGCCAGCTCTTGGAGGGTCTTGGGGCGTCAAAATCTCCTATCTTCGTCTCTCCAATGGTTTGCAAAACGCTAATTGCGTCTCCCCTAAGGGAAGCGGCCAGTTGATTAGCTTTCTCAGACTCGCTCCAACCATTGGCTCTGGCGACGATCGAAAATTGGGTCTTGTAAGCTTCCCAGGGAGTCTTTCCATCAGGCGCTAGTTTCACTGCTGGGTGGCGTGACGACAACCTGGTGTTTTCTGGTACCTTTCCCAGCTTTACCAAACTGTCCAGTTTTTCTTCTAACTTGTGATCGATCTTTTCCTCAATTCTTTCCTCGTATTTCGCTTGACTTTCTTCCAGGAGCGACATTCTCTTCTCCATATTTTCTTGATTTGTCTCTACTCTCTCCAGTCCGGATTTTATTTCTTCTAGCCCGGCTTCTATTTTCCGCTCCAGTCCTGATTTCATCTCGTCGTGTGCTGCTCTTATCTCCTCCAATCCGATTTTCATGTCATTGTGTGCAGCCTTTAATTCCTCCAATCCGGTTTTCGTCTCAACTTGTCCGGCTTTCATCTCGTCTTGTCCGGATTTCATTTTCTGCATCATATTCATGAGCTTTTGAAGTTGTTCTTCCATTTTTCGTCTAGTCAAAACCATAAACTGGAAAATTAAAGTCTTTCTTTAGAATCCCACTTCTGACACCAAATGTTGCGGAATTACTCTACTACTCCTGGGGTTCGTCGTTCTAAAGTCCAGTTGGTGTAAAAAGTTCAAGTAAAAAGTCACTTGTCAGGATGGAACACAAACTTTATTGCTTCTAGAATTAATTTTAAGAAAAATTAATTTTAAGACAAATGACAATTTTTAATCATCACTAATTGTATAATATGATGCAGAAGTAGATCACAATGAATTATTTTGTATTAGAAAGGTATTTTAATTTTTTATCTTTGTTTTTGTCTAATATTTGTAGCACACATCATAAATTTCAAATAGATTTACTTTTCAAGAAACAACTGTGATGCCATCATTTAAGATTTAGTTATGATTTCAAAGCATCGATTGTTAGGCTTTCTGTATCTGGAAGATATTCGTGCAGCTGGTGTGATAGCAGAGTTTAAGAGTGATGGACTAACGCCTCCTTCATATAGAAAGACTTACAACTTTTACGTCACCAACCTTTGAGGACGTCAATTAGCCTACATTTAAAAGTTTTATTTTCAGAAAACAAAACTATTAAGAATTTCTGGTAAATGCTACAAATATTAGCAAATATCTTATATTAAACATTAAAATTAAAATATCTTTCTCATACAAAATTATTCAGTTTGATGTATTTCCTTATCATATTATCTAATGTTAGCCATCTAAATAGTCATGGTTAAAAACTGCCATTTTTCATAAAACTATTTTTAATCTCAAATTATTAAAATATTATTATTCATCAGTAAATTCACCAGATACTTTGTGAATAGTTATGAATTGTTAATAGTTGTGAACAGTTATGAATTGTTAACAGTTATGAAAACAAAACTATTAACAATTTCTGGTAAATGCTACAAATATTAGCAAATATCTTATATTAAACATTAAAATTAAAATATCTTTCTCATACAAAATTATTCAGTTTGATCTATTTCCTTATCATATTATCTAATGTTAGTCATCTAAATAGTCATGGTTAAAAAATGCCATTTTTCATAAAACTATATTTTTAATCTCAAATTATAATTAAAATATTTTTATTCATCAGTAAATTCACCAGATACTTTGTATAACTTTATTTTATGAAAATAAAACTTTTAAGTGTAGAACAAATGATGACGTCAAAGCTTGGTGACGTAGGAGTTGTTGTTACAAGCAGTAATGGCAAAACTTCTACAGGTTTTGAAAAGATAAAAATGAAATGAATGGTATTTTAGATAAAGAAGAGTCGATACGTGCCTACTCCTTTTATCGACTGAATGTCCGTTTGCAAATATTACGTGAAAATCTCTGTCCTTTTAAAGATAGATTGATAGATTTCAGCAGGTGGCACTTCGTAGTCTTTGCCAGTCTCAGTTGCTCCAAAATGCAGGACTGGGAGTCACCATTTCATTCATCCGACAAAAACAGACGTACAGCCAGTTCGGCGCTTTTCAAGGAACTTGCAGAAACTTTGTAGAAACGACGGGTCACCACTACGGGTGCTGGAGTTTTACTTCTCTTCCAACCAGCACGCCGTCTAAACTTAATCCCGATAACTTAGAGCAGGGACTTAAAAATGAGTACGCATTCAAAAACTAGGAAACTTTATTAACTAAGAACAGGTATATTTGCTGTCGCAGCAGCACTTGCTTATATACCACGGTTATATAGCGCGAGCACGGTTGAGTTGTCTCTGCAGATCCTGACCATCGTCACCACGCCAACGTCACCACGCGCGCATTCTGCTGTGGCTTTCGCAATCGGCGGCCAGGCAGGAAATTTGCCCGACACTCTGCCACCGCATCACAAAATCGACTTGACTTCAACATTTTGAGTTTCTCTTATTAAAATACCTCCCACCCTACAAAAATAAACGTTTTTGTTTAATAATTACATGAAAAACTTTCCGAGTGTACATTTTATAATGAAAATATGTATCATATGTTTGTATGTAATGTATATCTTATAATGAAAAGGTCCTTTAAATTTTATCTTGAACATTAGAAACATCTGATATTTTGGTTAAGGCAACTAGAAATTACTCACAGTTTTACTTTATTTCATTTAAGGAAAGTTATTCAATATCCCAATCGAAAGGGTATAATACCCTTACACGCCTGTGTGCTACCTTTTAATTCGTGCACTTACGTCCAGGGTTAAAGTAGTGGTTCAAAGACGTAATTTTTTAATTAAATAATATCCATTTTTAATGGTTGACTAATTAAAAAAGTTATCAGTGTCTGAACATGAGATGTTTTTAACAAAACAAACATCAGTAACAAAAGAAAATTTACCTTATAAATCCACTTTTAATAATATACTTCAAATGTGGAACGTTCAAACGGATACTGCGCATTGATTAGATTTTCCATACGTTTAAAGAAATATTTAAGATAAATTTATACAAAATTTTCGCACAATGAGATTTTACTTTAAAATTCATTACTGAAATATCCAATAATCCGATGCTTCTTTCTCAAATTCGGTGCATTATACAGTCAAATTTAAAGAACTCATATGTTTAACTTTAATCACTGCAAAACTTGTTCACTATGTAGATTTAAAGTAACTTCGCCCGTAGAAAAGTTTAAACTTCCTTAAAAGAATCTCAGATTGAGAGGCCAAACTTCGCGAAGTTTGTCTTCTCAGAGAAAATTTATCTCCCACACAAAGGAGGAAGACTCGATTGTTGCTTTTGCATTCCAAAGGGGAAAGGGTACCGTAATTAACATAAATTTAATCGCATGGCTGAAACAGCTTCCTCTTTATGTAAAACGTCTGTAAACCTTCAGATGAAACGTGCATGAAAGAGAAATGCTAATAACCAATCAGTAATAGGAGAATGAAGGTTGTTAAACGTGTGTAGAGTATTAAAGCTGCCTATTTTGAAAATCGATTTTTAAAGTTCGTTTAAAAGGGATTTTTAGTATTGATGCGCGATTGCAACAGATGATTTTATGTGGTATTTAACCTTCTGAGGGAATTCTGTTCACATTTTATGGCATTTTAAAATTGTACATATTTTCAGTCCGTTCTGTTTTCCCAAATTACACGACTTCGTATTTCTAGTATTTTTTTCATATTATGTAATATTGCAAATGTTATGAGAAATGTGCAGAAACACATATTTAAAATTTTTGATTAGATACACAACTGCCAACCTTCCCGATTTCTTCGGGAGATTTTCCACCACTAATTTTTACTTATCAATTCACACTTAATAAAATGTCAAAAGTTTAAGTTAAAATAAGCTAATTAAAAATTGTGGTTGAAAAATATCCAGAAATCGAGAAGGATGACAGCTATGTAGATAGTTCATAATTGGGGGTTTTATCTATTTATTTTTAACATGGATATTAATAGATTTAGTTTTGTATATTTATTTGAAAAATGAGCAAAAGTTTCTCCAATTTCAAGTTTTTAAGATTGATTAATGTTGTCTCTAGGTCCAGATTATCACACGGGAAATTAAGACACGTGAACTGGGCACGCATATGCAAATAGCCCTAAAAGCAGAGTCTAAAGCGGTGTACAAAGGACATAGAAATTGGTCCAGCTATATAAAGGGTCATACAATATGAAAAGTGCCCTTACAGAAAAATGTTTGATTCAGACTCTGTCTTTCTGCATCAACGCCCCCCTCTTGTTTTATACCCGCACCCACTGCCTTCATTCAAAAAATTGTTACGGTTTTAGATCATTTGTTTAGATATGTACAAGACCCCGCTCTTAAAGAGTTGTTCTGCCCTTTCTCGAGCTCTGAAAACTGGACTCTTTTTGCTGTTACAATATTGAAGGAGAAATCAAGGTTAGATTCCTTTCAAATATGCAAAATGTTTAACTGACATAGAACAGGCATTCGATAACTTCCGGTCATCATAAACCTGTTTGGCTGAAAAAATCGTGGCTGACGAGATATACAGGCTGTGTGCTGACATTTTGGTCGCAGACTTGTGAAAGCACTGGGATTTTTATTATAACTTGGTCGTTTTTGAACGCATTTTCCAAAGTGGCGGTAGATAGGCATGCAGCATTTTCTTCAGCCTTTCGTACTTCTCTTTCGTTATTTTCTCTTTCCAATTCAATGACTAAAGTTGGAGACATGCACTATTGGAACTTTCACCTCTTTCTCCAACTATCTCGAAATTTCTCTTTCTAACCTTTCAACTTTTCTCTCCATAAACTTGTCTTCTTTTCAGCTCCATCGATTTTCACATATCTAGCTTCCCTCTGGTCTGCCTAAGACTCCCGTTTCGTATAAGGCATGAACTTCTCTGAGCCACACCTGCTCCGGGAAAAGTCCGTATCTTTGCTGAGTTATAAATTTCGATATTCAATAGTTGCGATATTCTGGCTAAGAGAGAGTTTTTCCCACTCTCTATATAAACAATTCCTTATGTCAGTCTCTAACGTACGATTTATTTAGCTGCTGAACTAGCTCACGACCTTTACTAACTATCTTTTGAATTCTTTGGATTGACACAGTGGGGATACTGGCCCTGATCCAAATTTCCTGTATTTGATCGTCACAACTAAGGTTATTTCTCCTTCCGGTGGATCCTGCCCTTTACTCATAATTTTTTCTTCTTAAGTACAAAATAGTAAATATAGAAGTACGTCTCCTCAGGTTTGTAACTTGGTACAAGGTAATTCTTTCGATATTCCCAGCTCTTCTGAGAACGCCGATTTTGTTCAATATCTTGTAGTAGCGAGTTTTCTTTGTTCAGGTGTGCAAGGCAACCACCCCTTAGTTTTTTTTAGACTAAACTGAAAACACCATCTATATGAAACGTCAAACGAAATGCCTGTTTCATCAAAATATATCGTGTCTGGTTTAACTGAACGCATGTGCGTCGCCATCACTCGTCAGACGAACTGGCGCTAGTTGTCTAAAGTACAGTTTGTGTACTGCGCCCAAGACAAAACGACAGCATAACGTGTGCATTGTATCAAACTATTCGTAAAGCCATTTTTTGTGATTTCCTCAGGTGGTCTGAACATCTTTTGACATACAAAAGGACCCAATCATTTTTAAGAAATGAAGATTGCTTTCTACAAAATTTTTTTAAAAAACACACACTTTTCAAATTTTTAGAGATTTCAAGCTCGATGTACAACCCCTGGAAATTGCTGTAGCCCCTCCAGATTTTATATAGTCTTATTCATAACAATGTACAACTCTTAAAACCTCGGCAGCCTGATAAGTCGGAAAGAATTTTTTGGGTCGATTTTTTAAAGAAGTCGCGTTTTTCAAAAATTTCTAAATTTCAAGCTCGATGCGCAACCCCAAGACGTTGTCGTAGAATATTCAAATTTGACACACGTCTTATTCATATCAATATACAACTTTTGAGACCTCAGGAGAGAAAGATTTCAAAAATTTTTTTTTTTTTTTAACGATCCACCCTAATACATATATCAGGGGTTCCCAAACTTTTTTCCCCCGTGGCAGCCTTGTCAATTTAAAAACACTTCGCGGCACCCTTGTCAGGCTAAAAACATTTCGGGGCACCCTTGTCAGGCTAAAAATCATTTCGGGGCACCCGTCTCAGGCTGAAAACGTTTCGGGGCAGGTTACCGTTAAAGCAATATGAATATGAAGGTTAGAATGAAACAGTTTGGATACATTTTTCATTGTTTCTTTTATGTTTACTGGGCTTACTATTACACTATCTTGGAAAAGGGATATATAATTTTGCCCTCACCCCTCCCCATATTTCAGAGAATTCCTGTAAAATAGAGTCGATTGGACACCGAACTCTCTCGAACTTGAGTAAACTATTTTTGTTTCGCCTACTTGATCATCGGCTTGGCAAACTTTTTTGTGAAATATCGGTTCAGAGGAATTTTTTTTTTATTATGCTCCCCCAAAACTTAGACTTTCTTGATTATCTCCACGGCACCCCAGGTAAACGCTCGCGGCACCCCAGGGTGCCGCGGCACCCAGTTTGGGAACCTCTGATATATATGTTAACGTTAAAGTATATAATGCAGTTATTTCATAGAATACCTAGTTATTCCATGAAATAACTGATCGTGTCCGTTAAAGAGTGTAATATGTTAATAATTTGACACTGTAACTAGTTATTCTATGGAATAACTAGGTATTCTATAAATTAACTAATGAGAGACAGTTAAAGTGTAAAATAAACAATTTATCTAAAATGAAATAATGACGGTTATTTCATTTTAGATAACACGCTAAACAAGTTCTCTCCCTATGGCCTGAAATAGTTCATAAATTCAGTAGGGGTGGAAGGTAAATGTATTTGTCGTTGACATTTTGAGAGAATGGCGAAAAAGTATTCTGGTTCTTTTATACTTTGGTATTTTTGCCGTCCTTCAAAAATTATTTTTATTTGAATTTGAAATTAACGTTTTTTTTTTCCGCTACTTTCCATATTGTTAAACGAAACGTAAATGTACCTTATACTAAAAAGTGACATATATGATATAGATTATTTTACACTTTAACGGTCTGCAGATCGTTATTCTATGAAATAACTAGTTAAACCATGAAATACAAGAGAGTTTTACACTTTAACGGACACGATCAGTTATTTCATGGAATAACTAGGTATTTTTTAAATTAACGGATTTCATACTTTAACGGTAACATATGTTAATGTATCTTTTATTTATTTATTTATTTATTTGGAGGGGATCTACAGTTAAAAACTTTTGCGAGACATTTTATTTACACATGCATATTCAGTTAAAATAACACTTCAAGATATCTGTTTGCCGTGCTTCGGAACAAAGAACAAATTTTGAAAAATACTATTCTCGTTTAACTAAACTTACTATTTCAAAATCAGTAACAGAGCTCATAGTGTGCAAATAGGGGTGTTGTTTTAAATGTTGAAAGAATTTTGTCTAGACTGAATAAATTTTTTACTCACAGGACGCATTTGAAAATTCGCAATTTCATTCAAAAGAACAGTAACTCTAGTGTTTGGATTTTTGTAAAGGCGCATTTCTCCTTTTAATTTATTTTTCCTGCTCAACAACACTGTAGCACATGGTATATGTTCCGTAACATGAGAAATGGTTTCCATTTCCGCTTCGTAGAGTTACGCTCGAATGTATCCTTTTCTTCCATAATGCAGACGCTCGTAAACTTTTGAATAAGAAAGGTACTGGATAGAAATGGATTGCAGATTCATGATTTATGTCTTTCAGTTAAGAAAACATAATACTTTACATAGAAGACAGTTGCAATCGGGTTTTCGAAAGGCCAGCAAGTTTTGTGCTCTAGAATTTTCAGCTTAGCTGTTATATATTTAAAGAAATCGTTATACAAAAGGTATTAGTAATATATATATACGTTTGAAGTATAGCATTATTAAAATGCACTAAAAAGTGCTCTCTCATTAGCTTGTGTAATGAAATATTTCTTTCGAAATTGCAAACGTTCTAAATTATTGCTATGCCACACGATTACTTTCAAAAAGGTTTTATCTCTTGTAAATCTCCATAATTAGGACTAACATTTTTTTCCCCTTTGAAGTTTAAAAAAACAATACTATCAGTTTAGGCAGCTTTATTAAACTACTACTTAAAAATATAATATGCTTGCAATTTCTCAATATGACTGAATTGGAAATAACTGAATATGACATTACAGATGTTAATAATATAAGCATGGTTACAGAAATCATGGCTTATAACTCAATAAAAATCATGTCAGAGAAGATATATTTAGACACTATTCATCATCGTTATAAAAATACTTATTAAACTTGTTATCAGCTAACACAAAAATGCATAAATAATAATAATAATAATAATCATCATAAACTTAAGATGCATTTATGAATTAAACTTTAATATTTTAGATACAACCTGTTTATTATATTTAACTAAACTAGTACTTAAAATTATATGCTGGCAAAATTATTAAATGCTATAGACTTTTATTTTAAATGTTACATCTTACAAAAATTGGCATTTAAAAACTACTTTCTTGTTGAACGATTTTTCGTTTGATCTCCGATATTATGTTTAAATCTTGTACAGACAGGCGTTTTGCAATTACGGTGAATTTGCAACCCTTTACCCTTACTCCTGCAATCGAAACTTGATACATAGAGGAAACATGTACGGAATATAAGCAATCACATTTTTAAAACAGTAATCTTGCTCTTCAGGAATAAAATACACCTGTGGTGTGATTGAGCACTTGTTGTTCAAAAAGCAATTGTAAAAATTGCCGTTTATAAAAAAGCGGCGTATGTTCAGTACATTTTGCTAGTTATGCTCTTAAAAATAACGTTTGCCGTTTAGTTTATTTTCTCTACAGTACAACGACAATGCTTACATTATGTTTATTTACATGAGAAATGGTATCTACATTCTTAATCGAGGACTTATGATTTAAAAGATTTTTTTTATGTACGGAATTTTTTGAATGATAAATAAACTGGATGGAAATAAACCAACATTGCTGATTTTTTTCTAACAGGAGCAAAGAAAATCCCATTTACAGAAGCGTACCATACTGGAGGTTAGACTCTTTAGTTCAGGTACTCCTTTAATTGCATTTTCAGTCAGTCACTCTTCATTTTGATCCAGCAGAATTTGCAAGACTTCCTCTCACGGGACCCGACCGCGGAAATCCAGCCCGCGAGCCCCCTCTGAAGTAATAGACATCATCGAAAAACTACCTAAGAAGAAAAGCCCTGGGAGGGATGGTATCAACAACCAAATGCTCAGGAACCTGCCAGCCATCACCATATTTAAAATCACGGCTCTCATTAATTTGATGTTGACGCACCTGTATTTCCCTAAATGCTGGAAAGACGCAGTGGTATGCCCCAGCATGACCTAGCACTGCCGGCCTCCTACCGCCCAATAAGCCTGCTTAGCAGCTTGGGAAAATTAGCTGAACGAGTCATACTCCATAGACTGAACAACACCCTATCTGAAAAGAACGTCATTATGCCCGAGCAGTTTGGGTTTAGGCAGAGTCACAGCACTACACACCAACTCTACCGACTAGTCGAACAACTGTCTGAGGGGCTTCAGATGAAGGAGCACACGGCTATCGTGTTCCTTGACATAAGTAAAGCTTTTGACAAAGTTTGGCATGAGGGGCTCCTTTACAAGCTAATCAACATCGGCATACCGGACAAACTCATCCATTTACTAAACAACTACCTGTCGGAGCGATCATACACTGTCAGACTGGGCGACATCCACTCAGATAGACATAAAATACGAAGCGGGGTCCCCCAAGGATCAATACTTGGCCCTACACTATATAACCTCTATGTAAACGACATCCCTAGGCACGAAAAAACCAACTTAGCCATGTATGCCGATGATACGGCCATTATTGCAAGGCATCCAAACAGCAGATATTTAAGAAGTGCCCTTCAGGCGCATCTTGATGCCATTGAACTCTGGATGCTCAACTGGAAAATCAAGCTGAATGCGCAAAAATGTAGTGCAATTCATATGGGGAACAAGACGCCCCCCTCAAGACTTATCATTAACTCCAGGGCTATTGAGTGGGTGAACTCAGCTTCATACCTGGGAGTGACTATTGACAAAAACTTGTCGTGGAAGAAGCACGTCACCCGAACCAGAGGCAAAATGAAGGCCGCTTTTGATGGAGTCAGCAGCCTCATCTACACCCGTAAAAAAAAAACGAAAAACAAAGCCATCATCTACAAGGCTTTAATCAGACCCATTGCTCTCTACGCCGCCCCAGTGTGGGCTTACGCTGCGAAGAGCCATATTGCCAGCCTCTCTGCCACTGAGGCACGTTTCCTCCGCATCATACGGCATGGCCCGACCTTCCTGCTAAACCGCATAATTAAAAAAGATCTGAACATCAACACACTGACCAAACAGCTCCACAAGCTTGCAAAGAGGTTTCATAACAAACTGGGCTCTATCCCCAATGAGATAATCGCAGAACTACCAGATTATGATCATAGTGATCCCCACTACAGAAAGCAGCCGAAGGCCGCCCTCTCTCTCCTCGCGGAGGCCCAACACGCAGTCTAGCAACCCAGCCGAAGGTCACCGCTAGACGGTGAGGGGAAGCTGGGTAGACCATCGAGTTGTTGGACCCCTCCCCCAACCCCCTCCAAGTCACGGCCATTTTTGACTTGACTGAAAAACTTCCCAAAATCATCCAAGAGCAACGTTTGTTCTCACCCTCACTGATGTGGGTCTCCCCCACACCCTCCCTCGAACATCTCACCTAGGTCTCGCACAATGACACCTAGTTCAAACTGGAGGTAAGACTTTTACAGTTAGAAACTCCTAGAATCGTACTTTTTCAGTCAGTCACTCTTCTTTTTGCTCTCAACACCAGGGTTGCCAGATCAAAATTCCTGAAAATAGCCAAACGGCTTCTTAAAATTAGCCAAAAATAGCCACTTTGATTACAGCGCCATCTTTTGAATTTTCGAGAAAACTTTAAAAACGTTTAGAGTGTAGCATAGATGTTCTTCACAAGCGCATTTTTGTGGTTAAATTAATAACAATAATAATAAAGATTAGTAGATTAGATAGCAAAAATAAAGAGGTATTACGTAGAAAATTTTTAGCACTAGAAACAAGCAAGGACCGTGCACAAGGCCCCGAGACAATATGCACTATACAGTATACTTTCAACGCAGGAGACCAGAATGATAAATCAGGTAGAATGCATCGATTAGGAGACACTTTCCTTATGCAAGAGCGGAATGATAAATCGAATTGAATGCATTGATTAGGAAACACTTTACAACGTTTGAGAGGGCTTCACCCCCCCAGGAAGAAAATCGAAATAATTATTCATTTGCGTGCTAAATTTACTCTCGTAATTAACTGAATAACAAATTACATTTTTACATTCTCAGAATTTATTAACATTTATTAAATGATGCATTTTTATGAAGAGCATATATTCGCCAACAATCACAGAATCCAGCTATAATTAGTCAAAAAACAAGTGGCTAAAATTTTGTTTTTCTTTTTAGCCAGCAGCCTCAGAATTTAACCATAATTAGCCAAAAAACGAGTGGCTATACAAATAAATTTCTTTTTAAGCAGCAGCTAATGAAATTAGCCAAAATGTCTAAAATTAGTCACATCTGGCAACCCTGCTCAACACTGTCTGTAAGTTGCAAACATTCCAGCTGCTTTTGCATCCTCGCCCTTATTTTGACACTGGACTCAGTCAGTAAACGCTTGCGTGCTCGTCTATGGATGCGCTTAAGCTGGGGGAACAGTATACTATTTTTGTCCTATAGCATTAAGTATTTTTTAGGCTGTATGACAGAGTTCACTATCTTCCACATTCGTGATGTCTGTAAACCTTTGAATGCTGTAAATTGATTCCAGTAATTTTTGCTGGTAAAAGAATGGAAAGAAATTTGACAAGCTCTATAAATTTAATTGGCTTAATACTTTCTCTCTTTTTCCGCCGGAAAGTTTCACTTACATCTGATATTATTCAACATGGCTGTAACTAAGCAATTTTTGTAAATAGTAAATTTCTAACACATTTGTTTTAGCTAATGCCAACCCATGAACTGAACGCGGAAAATCCTACTAATATCAGAAACGTCAATGATTTTTGAATGTTTATTACTCTTTCACGCTGAAACGGTCTGACGGATTTAGATGAAATTTGGAATAAGACAGTTAAAGTCCTGGATTAACATAAAGGGTACGTTTTATCGCGCAAAAAAAAAACCACTGTTCCTATAATGTACAAAAAAACCTCTCTTTTATAAAAAAAAGAAAAGACAAGAAAGAAAATAAAGGAATAGAATTTAGTTTTTATTTGCACAGTAGTCGTCAGATGGCTCAAACTCATAGAATAGACAGTTTTTAATAAATAAATTCATTTTATCATCTGATATCCCTGGGTTAAGGAATATTCCTTAAAACCTGAATAACTTTGACCTACTGGCGTGGATTTATAAACGGACTTCGGGCCAAGCACACAAATCTACATGTTACACAAACAGACAAAATTTTTCCCCATTCTATTTCTATTGTATTACATCCAGCAAAAGGATTTTAGAAATATCAATTTCAATTTTGTTTATAATCACACTTATGAATAATGATACACTTTCCAACTTAATGGAATATCGAAAGAAAATAGGGGAGAGGCATGGATTATGATACGCTTTTAATATATAGCACTTTAATGCGTATTTAAAATCTGAGGGTGTTTTAGATTTTCTTACATTTTTCCTTTCCGTTTTTTTGATAACGGCCAATATACCTAGAAGCTCTTCAAAATTAATATAAGACGAAAATAATTTGTACCTTTTTGTAGGTTTTTATCACTAAACTATCTTATTTTTGTAACCACAGGGCAGCCCGACACGGTAAGCAAGGTTAGTATCGCATTGGGACGCCCGCTACGAAGGGGCACTGTTTCGAATTCAAAAACTAAGTAGAGCATAAAATGGTGCGTCTTTTTTACGTTAGTAGGGGGCACCCCTTACCCTAGGGCCGTCCCTGTTTGTAACCATCTTAATTTTAAATTCCATTCAGAATTTGAGAGATTTCAGTGACAAGGAAGTATTGGCGGATAGTTTGCTATATTCTGACTTGAAATTATTGTTCAAAAGTGGTTAGTTATATTCCGTAAATGTTGACAGGACGATTAATCCACAAAAGTTAAAGTAAAGTGTATTATAGCTTCGGAACAATCGAAACGACAGCCACCTGGCTAAGGGTCTCAATCAACCAACCTCTCATACCAAATCAAACTAAAACGTATTATTCGGGTAGCATATGTTCTCCGAGTATTTTAAGAAATTCATATTTACGTATCTTAGTTCATAAGTAATGTTTGTGTTTTCTCTATCCACTGTTTGACTCGGATGCATCACTTTTTGAATGTTTGGAAACTCGAAGTAATTTGAATAACAAATGATCTTCTAAAAAGAAAACGAATTACTAAACTTATTCTTTAATGTCATGAATATGTTAAGTTTTGAAAAATATTTTTGTGATGAAATTATATGAGGATTTTTAGACAAGGGAAAAAGCTTCATTTGCGCGTGCATATGCATTTATATGAATGTGTAATTTATTTGAAAGAATTTATTATTGTTCGAACAGATGCAAATTTAAATTCATAACCTCGCTCAGAAAAAGTTACTAAGATTTATTTATAAAGGAGGTTTCAGGAGGTTACTTTTGTATCAATAATATACTAGTGAAACGTTGTTTAAAAAAACATAAAAGGGCAACAAAAGTTAAATGCATCGCATGATATTCAGTCAATTACTGAACCCTTACCGAATAGAAAGCCTTACAACTGAAGCTTTGACGTCATCACTTGATCTTGTATGACGTCATCACAATTTTACTTTCACAAAGTATATCTATTTTAAATTTGTGATGAATTTTCTCACTCATATAACTTTTAAATGTTTTCAGATTAAAAAAATAATTTTACTACAAATGACAATTTTTGACCTTGACTAATTGTATAATAAGATACAGAAGTAGATCACAGAAAATTATTTTATATCAGAAAGGTTTTTTTTTTATAATTTTTATCTTTAATTCAGGATATTCTGTAATACTTGTAACATCTATCACAAATTTTAAATAGTTTTACTCTTTGAACATAAAACTGTGATAATGTCAACTTTTCAGTTGTTAGGCTTTCTACATCCAGAAGGTGTTGGTATGGCCCAACCATTGCCAACCACCGCATGAAAAAATGTTTTGTCGAATTAACAAAAATTCTGTTAAATCAACAAAATTTTCCGGTCGAAATATGCCAAAAATCTTTTTGTTAAATTAACAAAATTATTTTGTTAATTTTTTGGTTATTTCGACAAACCATCTTTTATAAAGAGCGCCTAGTTTCAACAAAACTGTGGTCCTGGTGATGAAACTCCAAAACGATAAAAATACGCTGTTCCAGGGAATAAACCATTTTCGAAACACAGGTTAGAATGTACAAATAACATCTATATGAAAAAATAGAATGCCTATAGAGTAGCAACGCTATCTATTGACAAGCTTTGTAACTAATTTTGAAAGTTGGTGAGAATAAATTCCCTGGTTCTCTTGCCAGTATGCAGCAAACCGCGCGTTTCTATTGCTTTCCGTTTTCCTTTAAATGATTTTTCAAATCGTACTTTAGTTTTGGGACACCCATTAAGTAATTTTAAGTATTATTCCAAAGATAAATTTAAGCAGTGATAAATTTGAGAGAATGATGATAAGCAACCAGAATCTTAATTTTGCCGTGCAAATTTTTGTTTTAGTACACCTTAACGTACACGCAAAAGCTGTCCCATTCTATGATAGCAGACCTCTAGAAGATTGCGATAGGTTTTGTTTTCTGAGCATCTTTTTTGTCACAAATTTTATTATATTTATGAAACCATTTTTTAAATTCGGGTTGCAAGGATAATATTGTGGAAGTGGATTTTTTTTAGTTTTTCTGAAAACTTTTAATCTACCTATCTACTATAAATCCCTAGAGAATACATTTCCAGAAATTTTTAGGGTGGTTTTTCTCCAAATGTATCTCAAATTCGAGTTATAGCCTTTGAAAAAGTCCTCCACCGAAGGCATTCACCCCTTAAGCATATATCCCTCGTACAGCTTTGATTAAACCAAACCAAACATTTTATTATTGTAAAATGCAATTTCAAATAAATATATTCATATATCTCATATCAGGTTTATTTATTTATAAATTCTAATTTAGAAAATATGCATCAAATAGAATATCTATTAAAGAAAATTAAGAGTACGAATAAAACAACAGTTTTTATATCACTAAAAATGTCTGCTTAATGCTCTCATGATTTTATAAGGTGTTAATCTTCTTAGCAGCTTTTTCTTTTCATTTTGACGTACGAAAGGACTACTAAAACTTTTAATTAAAACAAATGTCAAAGTTTCTACAGCAAAACACTGTGTCCCAAACTCCTCCTCTGCACTCTTTCTAATAAGTTTTCTCTGACTAATGCGGGTTCTCCCCGATAAACTTCTAAAATTCAAACATCTTCTCCAGAACTTCTGCAAAAGATTCATAAATCCAACTTCCCGGAGTTTTACCGACGAAGCGTTTTCTTCGCAATTTATCTTCCTCCCTTCCACAAAGCTAAGACTTTGTCGTGTTATGTCCCCTTCCTCAAGAGAAATGGGTTCACTTCCCCTCAACAATGTTCAGCTTTATCGCTCGGGTTCATCGTCTTTCTTTCCATGTTTAGTGCGCATAAACTTTTGAATAAAATTTTAAGCTTTTGCGGAAAGCGAATTGCGCTCTTCATTTATTATTTAATGCAATAAAAATGTCAAGATTTCGGGGAAAGTATGGTTATTGCTGGCAGTAGGCATGTCAGAAGTATGATACAACCATTTTTTGGTTCCCGTGAAAGTTCCAAGTTTAATGGTTGATGGAGGCAATGAAAATTTACGATAGTGCCGGATGTATGATAGAAAATATAACTGTAAGTTTAGATTTGAAGCTTCCTATAATGCAGTTTGGATCCACAGCCTCAAACAGTAATCGGAAACAGAACTACAGATGGAAATTTTAGCTCAATTTCACGTCACATTAGTTGATGTAGGGATGCAATTAGGCATAAATATATAAACGAACTTTTAGAAAGTATGTTTAATTTTATAAAACAATAAATTCTAAGGCAAAACTATCTTTCATTATTAATTATCCTTAAACGTAGTAAATAATAATTTAACGAAATTTATTTATAGTAAAATAGAATTTCAAGTTTTGTCCAAACTTTTAAATAAACACTCAACACCTATAATGACAACTTAACTGAAAAGTTGGATATTTTTTTCTTCTAATAATACTCTGCAAGATTTCACGATAGATAAATATTTAAATTTATTGAATTTTAAAATTAATCGCATTACTTTATATATTTAAATCTTAAAATCATATCGCATTTACTGCATTTTAAAAGACACAAAAAAGGTCGCAGAATTTTATGGCACTGGTTAAAATTTTTATCATATTACATCTACAAAAATACAAAATTTAACTTTTATGCCGCGCTCGCACAACATATTCCCGTGGCGAATACACTAATGAGGTAATGTGCAAAATGTCAGCATTTTATCCTAAAAAGCATTGAGAAATTAAATATATTCTGATTTACACCAGTTTTCAATGGCTCCCGAAGATAAAATAAATCAGGTCGGACGATCTTGTTTCAGGTGTCGTACAATAAATTACGGGGGGGCGGGGCGGGGAACTGATTGCATAAATGTGTAATACTTTTGCAATTGCTGATATTGTATAGGCCTTCACCAAGTTTGCTTAAACATATCTCTGAGCCATTTAATGATAAAAGGCTAGGATTTTTTGGAAGGTTTTTCCATCACCCAGCACTTAGATCGTCTTGTGAACGATGGTTCTTCCGTTCCTTTCGTTCATTCTGCTTGGAAGTTGCTGTTGTAAGGTTCTTTTCACTTTCTTTGTCTACCCCCCCCTTTCCCCCCCCCCCTGTTTCTTTTTTGTGTTTGTACGTGTGTTACTGTCTTTCTTTTTCGTTTTTATAAAAATATATATATATATATATATATATATATATATATATTTATATATATATATATTTATTGTGCTGTCCTGTTCGTGGTTAAAAAAAAAAAAAAAATTCGTGTGCTATTTGTTTTTTGTTTGTTTGTTCTGTTTTCTCTTTTTTGTGTGTGTGTTTGTACTTGTGTGTTCCCTTTTTTTTATTATTTTTCTTTATTCCTTTTTTATTTCTGTATTTTTTGTGCTTCTTTCCTTTCCTTTCTATCCCCCTTTTTAATTTTTTTCTCCCCTCTCCGTGGTTTTGTTCGACTTTTCTTTGCCCCTTGTGGCAACATCTTGCTTGTTTTTTTCTCTTTTCAGTTCCCTGTGTTCTTTACGTCGAAGAGCTTGGACTGAAGAAGTTCAAAACAATTTTTGAACGAAACGCGTATCCTTTTTCCTTTTACTTCTTATGTGTGTTTTTTACAAAGTTTTTTAATTACTTTATCGTTTAACACCAGTATTTTGAGTGTTTTTTCAGATGAGGCACATTTTTCAACTTGGGACTTTCATTTGTATGGTGTCAGTATAAAAGATTAAGTTTTGCATCTATTTACAGCTTTCAGAAAATTGCAATCAGTAAGATAAGATTACGTACTTTTTCATAACTACTAACTCTTAGACTATTATTATATTATTAATAATTATTAGCACGGGATGTATTCAATCAACAAATCAAATTTTTATTTAAAGAAACTGTTCGATAATTGCGGTGTGTAATCTTCCAAAATAAAAAAAAACATAAAAGTTGATATGCTATTATGTATAACTTTTTCATTTATTGTTAGCCTATGTTAAATATTTAACAAATAAAAGCATGGATCAATATTTTTTGGGAGACCCTATATATTCACTGCAAAAATTTCCTATGTATAATAATTTATAGCCGTGCATTTGTTCCTTAGAGTTTGAAGCTTAGAGAGTTTCATGGTCGATAAACTTTATCTTTCAGACTGATAAAATGCACTTGTTCAGTTAGATGCGATTATTCATATTTGCAACGAACAATCTTCCCTCTTTCACTCTTTTTCTTTTAGTACAAGTTTCAAACATTCACGTTGTTATGTATAAGAATGCTTTGTAATACGATCACAATGAGTTAATCAATCTTTGTCGTTTTCTGCGCAATAATTCTTTGGTTAATTAAGGTTCATATTTTTCCTCTTCGATGCAGATTAAAGATAAGTTTCGATTTGTAGAATCGATCGTCAAACTAAAATATGCTTCCGTGCAGTGGTTCTTTGTGACGGTTAATTTCATTTCTAAAGGGAGGAGTATCTTCGATCTATCTTTTCTTTTCCAGGGGAAAAATGCTTCAGTTTTTTTTTTTTTGAGGGGGGGGGGGGTTGTTTTTCGTTTAATATAGAGGAACAAGAATTTTGGAATTTAATAATTTTTTTCTGAGAATATCCTAGCATGGAAGCATATAGTGAGAATAAATTTTAGTTTTATCTAAGGAGCATCCGCCATCTTTAGGCTTACTCTTATAAATTAGTAATTGTAAATTAATATAATATTAGAAAATCACAAACGCAGATAGCTTTATAGCATGCATACACACAGAGGGGTTTTGCTTGTTTGTTTTGTGTTATGGAAAGCCGGCGGTGGAGGGGGTCCTTGGTTGGAGGACCTAAAGAGGTTTTTAAATGTCTTCAAATTTCGTTAAATTAATGCGTTTGTTACTGATGTTATGAGTATAAGTTCTCAAAGTTGTTTAAATTTATTTTCTAATATAAAGAGTAAGATTCTACATTAAAAAGTAAGAAACAATACATTAAAAATATTTAAATGAAACTGCAAATCTGCTCATTATTGTATTCACATGTACTGATTTTTTTTCAACAAACAGTGAAGTTTTAGGCGGTTTTCTCCACATGTAACGTGAATACATGCTAGAATTTTTAAAATGTCCTACTCCCTAGGCACCCTCTTCCTGTAGGCAGATGCTACTCGTGTAGGCTTGCCATAACACACAAATTTCAACAAAAAGAAAAATTTCCGCTAAACAGAGGTTGTATTTAAGGAATTATAATCCCGCAACATGAATCCATTTGTTTTAAGGAAAAAAAATTTACTTTTAATTGCAGTGATTATTTAAGGATTGCACTGAATATTGTCCTAGACATGCAGTATTAAAAGGTGGACGTTTCGTCAAGATAAGTTGCAGAAAGTGAAAAGCTCTTTAATAAGAAAAATTACCGATTTATCGGCAGTTTGTCTGAAAATTTTAATTCTTCTCAGAGTAGGGTAATGAATGGTCCATGGGACTAAAGAAGTCACTAGTAGTATCTGAAAAAGTATTTACATTAAATAAATTTAGGTTGTTTCAATAGATAGAATTAATTATCTTGAGAAACACACAAATTTTTCAGTTGCTTGCGACAGGTCACTTTCTCATCAGTGGGGACATAAAAATCTGCTTGAAAAGTAAGTTATTTCTTTTTTCTACAACAGCTCATATTAAAAAATTATGTATTATTTCATGATAACTGAGACTGTTATTAGTGCTTTATTTATTCAGTTGTACTATTAAGATGCATTTTAGATGATGTTTCTTCATAATCACTCACAAAAATGTCGATGTATTTGGAAAGCGTGTGTGAGTTTGAATAAGTCGCATGTCATGGTAATAGATAGTTCATTTAAGCTCTTGCCGTAAACATGTATTCAGGTTACTTTCTTTTTTTTACCAAACTTTTTACTTTCTTAAAATTATGAAAATATTTAATGGCTTTTGTAAATTGTTTGATAATTACAAAAGAAATTATTGGTAAATTTAAGAAGACACTCTCATTTTTTATCGAAAAATAAAGTGAAAAGACCGATATTTACAGTGGCGCACACAAGGGTGGGTTGCAAGGGGTCTGTTCTCCTCACAAAAAAATTATCAATTTCGCTTCCTTAAATCAAGTAATCTTGGACATTTGACTGTCATAACTCTTTATCGAACATAGCTGCCAACCTTCCCGATTCCTTCGGGAGATTTTCAGCTTTTAATTTTCTTTTAGCACTTTAGTACTTTAAATAACGCCAAAAATTTAATCTAAAATAAAACTTTTTTAAAATTGTGGTGGGAAATCTCCCGAAGAAATCGGGAAGGTTGGCAGCTATGATCGAATTCTCATTTTTAGGAATTAATATTACTAATAAAAGCACAGTAAAAGGAGGAAGGAGGTAGGGGATCACGATTTTTTTAAAATGTCACTTTTTCAAGTGGTTGGTATCAAATCTTTATGAGCTTGACGGAACCCCTTAAAGAGAAAGTCATGTGTGTGCCATTGGTTGTTTTTATAGAACTTTAAAACTCTTTTTAATATACGCCATAAAGCTGTACACTTGCATTTGTATATTATGTGCCTATATTATATATGTATACACACACACATATATATGTATTAAGGTGGAGTGAAAAGCAAAATATAATTGCGTTCAATTCTCGTAAATCGGGAGTCCATGTTAAGCCAAATTTTGGAGGGAAAATAAATTTCTTATATATGTCACCGTTCTCTAGAACCTTAATCTGAAAAAAAGCCCGAACATACAATTCCAGTCAAGCATCCTTATATAAGACTCAAATGTAAAATGAAATCTAATAGTCTTCTTGTCAAAGTAACGAATTTTATTGCTTGATTGATTATTTAGAGCAAGGAGAATTTTTTCACACGTAAATTTCCTGATATTTTCATCATCATCGCCAGCGGCTTCTAATAAGACATTTTCATGATAAAAGTAGCTGTTGTACTGGAGCAATGACAGTTTCACAAGTTTTGTGGTTTCGGATACAATAATAGCAAAGAAGAAGTTCTTAGCTCTATCCTGGTATGTCGGATGAGATTTGATATGAAATCATGATAGTGCATAAAAATTTAGTATGGATTTTACAATTCACCACCAATTATCGGAATGCATTCTTGGCAATACAGCGTAAGTAAGCGATTGGATTTCTTTAGCCATCTCCCATAACTGATTGTACCAGGCTGAGCCGTCTGCATATATATATATATATATATATATATATATATATAAGAAATGTAATTCTCACTAGCATTGTAACGGCGTTGAATCAGTAGCTATATTTTAAGCAAGTACGTCTGATCTGCACTTAGATCATTCATCGTACCTTCTGTTTTAATAACAAAACCTGGAACAGTAGAAAACTCAGTGACTGGTTTATTTTTTATGTCTAATTCCAGCATGCTTGCTATCTGGCATTCTGGAGTTTTTGGACCCATGGTCTTCCTATTCCTGAGTTCTATAAATTTTCTCCACTCACTGAACAGGACTTTCTAGATGTTTCTTCAGTTTTTCGAATTAATCCATTGCTCTAACTGGTATTCACAGCTGTTCTATCACAAACAAGTGATCTTAATGTTGTTTCTGATTTACTATCTTTAAGCACAGACAAAATTTCTAGTGAAATATCAGAAAATTTTCCTGATTCAGGAACAACATATTTAAAATAACATCGGGTGCAGAAAGATGCCAAGACATAGTGTTCTTTAGTTTTTCGACAAATATGTATTGTAGAGTCTGCACATTCCCATGCATATTTTGTATGATTATTGTAAGACGGAGATTACTATTTATATAGCATGAAGCAGCCAGCGTGTGCCAATGAGCCGATGGGTAATGTTCAAAGTTAGGATTTATGCATGACGTAATTGTTTCCGAATGCTGCCTCTGGAAAAAAAAGTCGAATGTCTTTATGAGAGAATTCTAATATTTAACCGTCAAATAACATGTATTTATTAGGTTATACAGTTCAAAAACAAAATGAAGCCTGCTTGACATTCCTTAAACAAAATTAAATAAACTCAATGGGACTGGAATTGGAAAGAATTGAAAAATGCAACTTCAAATTCGTAATATATACTGTACTAAACGAAGAGCCGCTCAAATGAAGTTATGCATGAAATTTGAAAATTATATCCTAAAAAGCTTAAAGATGTGAAGATAAATATATGCTGACTTAAACCACATTTTAATTGCTCTCAAGTAATCTTACCGTTATTAATTGCTACAATATTGTATTACTTATTATACTATATACATTGTAGAATACAATGTTTTAGCAATTAATGGCCTTTCATGACCTCTTTGTAATAATAGTATTTTTTTTTAAATGAAATATACTCTTTTACTAGATTGAAAAGTTGCGACCGCTTGACGTGATTGAATTAGATCAATTTTGAATTTAATTTATTAAAATAGGAAAACGAATTGTCATATTAGTACATGAGAGAACTTCAATTCATTAATGTCGGGTTGAGGCAACTTTGGTTTGCCCAACCTTAATATATATGTATGACAATTACTATCTGCCTTATTATGTAAATAATAAAAGGTTAATTTTTAATTTTTTCTCAAATTCCATTCAGTGAGCCATTCATTACCTGCAATGGCTCATATGATTTTGAATGGGTCAATGTTTTCTTTCAGATTTTTTTGTTATAACTTTCATTAAACTTTAATCAGTTTTTTTCATTATTCCATTTTTTATTCAAATTATTGCAATTTGTTTTATGTGACCAAAAAGTTGAAGCAAACTTCATGTAATTTTGAGTCCATGAAACTAATTAGGTAAAATTAGAAAATAAAAAAGGATTCATTCATTAACTCTCTCCTACATTGCTTTATTTAAACGTACATGTGTAAGATGTAATGAAACTCAATTGCTTCAAAATCTTTTCTACACCGAGTAGATATGTGGATTGCTTTCGTTTGATTTCTGTAGATACATAAAATAAAACTTTGAGGATTAACATTCCAGATACATTTATTTAATGTACATAAAATTCGTGAAAGCCAACTACTAATTTAAAATCCTTGTACAGTAAAATATATATTGCTATTGATTCGTGTATTGACACGTAAAATAAACTATGAAAATTAACACTCCGAATGCATTTTTACTGTTCTATTTAAAGTCTGCTAAAGCAATCACTTTTTCTTAGAGAACAAGTTCCAGAATATGAATTTCATGTTAGCGCATTTGTGTTTGCCTACACACAAAGGAATGATTGAATGCGGCATTAATATCGTGTAATTCTATCTTAAACAATACAACTCATGTTTACATTTCCAGAAAAAGGCGAATCTAAGGGAAATGAACAAATTATTTAACAGACCATGTAAATTGATAAGGTTAGCATGATATGCACTGCTCTTATCTGTGGTTTCATGAGGATGTTAGAGGATCACTGAATATTTTTAACAATCGAACAATAGCAGGAATTCAAATTCGATCGAAATGTGTACATACTTTTGTAGTTACTAAGCAAAATGCCTGGTGCAGTGGTTTTTGTTGCTTGTAACGTTTTTATCTGTGAACTTCTACTCCCTCGACTGATAAAAAGGAAGTGCAGGGAAACTTTTCAGGAGCGACCACCCTCATTTCCGCAAAATATCGGTCATTAGGGGAGGTGATCGCTCTAAGAAGGATGAACTTTTGGGTAACCAAGGAAAATAATTGTTTGTTTCGTTATTTATCAAACTACATACTAATAGATAAGTAATTATATAAACATATTTTTAAAATTTGAATTTTAATAAAATATTTAGAAATTTCAGATTGTTTTCTTTATTGCCTCTCTCTGAGAGTACTTCCTCTCCGAATTTTCTTTTTCGTGTGGCTCGATCACATCAGTGCGCTGCTGCAACATTTAAATCACTCGTCTCTTAGACATGTCTCTTCATTACCCTAGACGATATGTATGTAATGTGTACACGTAATTGCACCTATTGTCTATTTGCAGTAGAGCAAGCAGTTTCCTTGTTTTTCTTTACTTTTCTCTCAGAAAAATGCAAGAAAATGTTTGGACTGGAAAAAGAGAGGGACAGTTCCCTTATATGGAGGGTTATGTGGTCTCTTATAGAGGATATTTTAACATTAAGTAGATAGTGTAACAATTGGGCAGAGGGCGCAAAACAAAGGATATTGACCTGGTTGAGAATAATTACACAAGTTTTTATTTTATTTGCTCCTACTCACAAGAAAAAATGCCGACTATCGCCAGCTGTTCTGAAGAAGAGAGAGCGTTCCACCCCCTCTAACTTAGCGAAATATATCAGCATTCGATAAAATAAGCTTTCTTGCATCATTCTATTTAACCCCTTAAGCTTAGTTCCCGTCGAAATCACGGGCTAAGCTTTTTCCAATTTATTTCTGGTGCCCGTCATATTTCCGGGCAATAGTATTCAAATGGTATGATCCAGAAAGATAAGAGCATTTCAATTCTTATACACGGAATTTTTTATACCGCATTTTACACAACAGATGACAACATCATACTATTTTAAACTTAATTTGGAGATTGTTTATTTTTAAATAGATGGTAATAGTACTCAAATACGTGTATTTGTAATATGCATTGTGCAATCTCAGCCTGACATGACATGGCGATATTTTACTGTAGGGCATACCTAGGCCTTTTAAGGCTACATTTCCAGTTTCTTAATTACAATATTAAAAACAAAAAAAATATTAAATAAAAGGGGCCTCCATGTGAGGCGTGATCACGCCAAGAAAAACAATTTTTTTAATTATTTATTTACAATGTAAATAATAAATAAGCAATATGTACAAGTACATAGATAAAAATGAGATAATAGTATAAATGATACGAGATAAACAAATTTTAGAAACAAAATACACAAAAACAGCAAGTAGTATAATGGATGCAAAGTTCCTAGTCGGTATCCAAATGTAAGACTGTCTTGGGTCTTTTACAGTTTACTTATTCTAGGAAATCGTTATCTGGCAGCTCAGCCAATAGTTCGTTCGAAATGTTACCGAGATTGGTAAAGAAATTTTCACCAATCTGAGATGGACAATTTTTCTAAGTAATCTTAGCTCACTTTTTTTACTTATTTTCTAAGAAAATTTTACAAATATTTATTTATTTTACGAAGTAAGCTTAGTAAAATTATCCTTTAGTGTTTATAGCATATACAACTCAGGTTATAGTGAACTTCTGGGGACCGGCAAATTTCGTTCATTATATCCGAAGTTCAATAGAAATTTTCTATAGTTTTATTTTGTGAAAGTAAAACATTTAAATGTAGGCCAAATTATGACGTCAAAGCTTAGTGACATAGGAGTTGTTAGGCTTCCTTTATCTAGGAGGTGTTGCTTATACCAACACCTCCTAGATAAAGAAAGCCTAACAACTCCTACGTCACCAAGCTTCGGCGTCATCGTTTGGCCTACGCTTAAAAGTTTTATTTTCACAAAATAAAAGTATACAACGTTTCTGGTGAATTTACTCATGAATAAAAATATTTTAATAATTTGAGATTAAAAATATACTTTTATGAAAAATGGCAGTTTTTAACCATGACTAATTAGATAATATGATAAGGAAATAGACCGGAATGAATAATTCTGTATGAGAAAGTTATTTTAATTTTAATTTTTTATTTAAGATATTTTCTAATATTTGAAGCATCCACAAGAAATTTTAAATAGTTTTACTTCGTGAAACTAAAACTGTAATGACGTCATCACTTGAAGGCCTAATGCTGACGTCAAAGCTTCAGTTGTTAGGCTTTCTATGTGTAGGAGGTGTTGGTATAACCCGCACCCTTTACTTTGCAATCACGGACTTCCCCTATGGAATCCAGAAAGTTTTTTAGTTTGGATGTGTTCAGTCGCATTTAACGGATAATACAAAGAAATTAATGAAAGAGTGTTACACATAGACACGGCAGTTATCCAGGAAGATTAACGCCATTAGTTCAACCTTTAGATGTGTGTATTATTAAACCATTATAAGGAATTCTAAAACGATTTTAGAATATACGTAGATGTTGGAAGGAGATAAAACATTTACGGAAGGAGGTGAAATGCGTCATGCCAGTGTAGAAATAGTGTGTGAGCGGATAATACAAGCATGGAATGAAATTAAACCTGATATAATTAAAAAGTCATTTAAAAAATGTAGTCTATCGAACAATCTGGATGGAACGCACGATAACTATTTATTTATGGATCAGAGTAACAGTGATAGTGAAGATGAAACTGAATTTGATCATGTGCCTGAAAGTATTAACGGAAGATGAATATGATGAACTTTTTATGCTGTCCGATAATTAAAATTGAAATTTATAAGGTATGTCATTTCTTTTAAATAAACAACATTCAGGTGCATGTAGAAATCTCGTTTTTTTATGCTCATCTTTTCCTTATTTTCAAATTAAAAATTTTTATAACCGGCGTATAACGCGCATCCTTAAATTTCGACCTAATTTTTTGTATGAAAAGTACGAGTTATACGCCGTAATTTACGGTAATTTACATTCCATTTAGTTGCCTAAAGGTGCTATCGCTCTTAACGTCTTAACCCGTGATATTGCATTGGAAATGGAAAATGAAATTATCCTAGGTCAAGAGCGAAATTTCGACTTCCAAAAGTACCCCGCTTTTGCTAGTGAGAACTTTTAAAGATTAGAATGAATGAGTAATGGGAAAGAAATAATGTCCCTCCCTCCCCTCTTCCTTGTTTAACATAAGAGTGTTAGCCTAGACTCTCGCAATTCACATGTATTTCGGAACAAGTGCTTGATAATCTCTTTCCCTCTACTCGAACACAAAAGAGAGACACTCTTTGTATGAATCGAACATCTTCCCTCACGAATTTTTTAAGTTCATTATAACCGAAGTCATGGTTCACAAAAACCGAAAAATGCTATGAACGTTTCTAATGCATGTAAATCAAGACTATCGAAATGTGTTCATTATAGCCGAAACTTCATTGTAAGCAGGTTCACTATATCCGGAGTTGACTATATTTAATGATTCCCTGTTTACTACAAAACACAGATTCAGTCATAATAAACTTGAATGTCGACTTTTCCGTGAAGTTTCTTTTTTCTTTCCGGCTAAATGTCCAGAACCTTAAAATGAATGCACATTTTGTACATGCACTTATTTTTGCACAATTTTCCGGGATAAAACATTTTAGGCACTTTAATCTAGGGAATCATTCAGTTAACTTACTATAGGCGTAAATTTATAATCTGTATAGCAATATTATGATTCTGGCTGCTTATTACAATTTTGTAAATGTTTTTCATTTTTTAAATTGATTTTGATTTAATATGGGTTAAATATTAAACTAAAAATGTGTTTAAAAATTGTTATTGCAACTTCAGTATTTAAGTGACTGAATTTTAACTGTTGTTTCAAAGATATACTTAAGCAATGATAAATTTTATAAATGAACGATGAGCAACGAAAAGATTAATTTTGTTAAACAAATTTTAATTTACATCTAATTCGGCTTAATTGCGTTGATTTTTTAAGGCAGCTGGCCCTAGCCTTCGCAAACAAGTCCTGCTGTGTCAACTATTGAGTTATCCTATGTAGGCCGAATTTAGACGTAAAATTAAAAGTTGTATAGGAATATTATGATTGTGGCTGCTTATCATCAGTATATAAAATTTATTATTTCTTACATTTATCTTGATTTATTATTGATTACAGATTAAATATGACACTAAAAATGCATTTAGAAATTGCGTTTGCAGCTCCAATGTTTAATACTTATATATACATATATATATAATTTTAACTTTTGTTCTGAAGATATGTTCTTAAGCACTGATGAATTTGATAAAATGATGATGAGCAACCAGAATTTTAATTTATTTTACAAATTTTGATTTTGTACCTAAATCGGCTTGCCTAATGTGATGTATTCTTTACGCCAGCAGGTTTTAGTTGCGAAGATCACGGCTGGCCTTGTTTGTTAAGATCACGCTTTGTGGTGCCACCGCAATAACCGCATTTACTCTTAAATAATTTCTACTGCAGGATAAGCTGCGAGCGTATTATAAGCTCAAAATTGCTTTGTCACACATCTAATGAATGCTAAGTATATTTTTTTTTCAAAATATAATACTATTTAAAAATTGTGGTGGTTTTAACTATTAGTACAATAGACTGAAATATGTGGTTTAAGGGTACTCTGGAACGTTTTACTTACTTCAGTATGTGCCCAGCGTTTCGTTTAGTGAATTAGTATGATTTTCGACAGTGAAGTGCATGAGATCAGTCTCCAAGACGTGCAGTCAATCAACTCATTTACGGCCGTATTCACCAAGTACTTCACACCCGTGTTAACTCACCAAAACGAAGGTTAGATGTCGAACGGACGTATATTTGATGTCTATTTAAGGTCTGAATGGGTTAACACGGGTGTCAAGAACTTGAGGGATACGGCCGTCAGCAGTTTATGGCTCCTTACTACACGGACCGCCGTGGGACTTTTCCGGTTGTCTGTATCTTGGTTGTCATTATCCGAATTTTCGGCAATGATTTCGTTTGGGGTTTTTGAAGTTCGTTATAAAAATTCGTGCAGGTGTCGACTATAGTTTGCACCTTGACAATATTTTTTATCTACTTTATCAGAACGGGATTTCAATACTCACTGTAGGCGTGGGAGGCCGGCGCTATGACAATCTGTCGCCATTACTTTAAAGGGTTTCCAGCCAATTTAGAGGTAGAAAACTTATCCCAAATGATGTGCTAGTGCTTAGAAAATTTTGTCTTTCTGACTGTAAATGAGCATAATTTTTTTTAGACGTATAATAGTCCTAAGAGACGATTTTCTTGAAAATAATCGTTATTCAAATAAGTCATTCATCATCTTCGTTATTCAAATAAATCATTCATTATCATTGTTATTCAAATAAATATCGTGAAATTAGCAAATTTTTATTTATGTTTTTTAGCACTCTATTTTTAGGTGCATATTAGTATTATGAAAGTTAAAAAAGCTTAATTTACATATTTTTACAGTAAAACACATTAAGCACTGTTTGATTTTTTTTAACATTAACATAGCTGCTAACATGCATAAAACACAGTCAACCATTTTTTTTCTAAACAGCATTTTAATTTTTTTATAAACACAGAACGGTGACTATCTTCTAACCAGAAAAATTCATTTATTTACAACCGACATCGATGCTGCATCTCAAGAAAGCATTACGGGAAAGAAAATTATCCTCGACACCTTTTCTTTTCAAATGAGGATGGTGTTAATTTGGATAATTTTCAAGCTTTGCAATGTGTTTACTATCGCCTTAAATGAAATAGATTACAACAAACGTGATGAATCTCAATCACAGGGAGGGGAATTATTCTTTTGCAATACCGAAAATTCAGACCATGGGACTATTTATTCAAAGCAGTGTAAATTGACGACAGAAAATGGTGTCATGTACTGCTTCTTTGTTTAACTTTGTTGAAGTGTTTCGCAAAAGTTAAAAAATTTCTTGACGCTTTCGCCGTATTATCACATCGCATTGACTCAGAAGAGTAAATAAGGAATAAATATGGTTTCTGTTAGCTTCCGTGATGCCGACATCTGGATTGTTTGTTCTGAATCTTTTTTGAGCTGCAGACTGAACATTTTTTCATTGTTCAATGAAAGAGAGGAAACAGATTTGTTGAAACTATTCGAACAACAGTGAGATAAATGAATGACTCAATGTACTTAAATATAATTAATTGAAACAGATGTCATTAAAATTCAGCTATATTGAATGAGATATCATTAACTTTCGTAAAACTTTATGTTGAAGCGAGTGTATACTTGTTATATGCATAAACTCAGTTATTTTGTTTAGGGTTGTATATTACTATTGATTAACAGGCATGAAATACAATTATTAAAACGTCAGAGACAGAATCAAAATGTTCGCATTTAATAGAAATCCTCTGTAGAGTTTAAAATCATCCAGAGCTGAACATTTAACCAAAAAATAAATGAATAAATAAATACACTCTTGAGGATATCGCTGAGAACCACGAAGCAATTTTTTTGAAATAAAAATTACTTTTACTACTTTCTTGTGGTTTTTTTTTTGTGAATTACTCAGGAGCTATCACAGATCTTGCGGAAATAAAGTAGCAAACATTTCAAGTTTAAAGTGGGTAATTTTTTAATCGGAGCATTTGAGGAAACAAAAGTGAAATAGGTTTCATTCCACATCAAGTTCCCCATCGAACACAGGTTTTACCATTCATTCCTATCACAGAAACCTGTGTAGATTCCTTCTTGTAGCTACAGGACGTTCCAAATTCCAAGGTAGGAAGCAACATGAAGGGTACAGAAGGAAAATACTCACCGTTTTGCTTTAGTACCGATGGCAGTGAGTACATTTAATATGATGACAACCGTTTAAATGAATATTCATGATCTGACATTTGAAAAACCCTGTTTAGACAAATGAATTCGGGCAATTTTAATCATACAAACTATAAATCCAGGAAAAAGTATTATATTTTGGAAAAAAACACCTCATTTTACTCATTTCGAAGGTTCGTGTTTCACTGCTGTAAAAACCTAGGAGGTGATAAAAATCATAGCTATATCAATGATACATCATGCTATACCATAGTATGTAATTAGTGATAGTTAAAATTTCCTATTTATCGTGAAACTAAATTTTTTATCTTAAATCATTAAAATGTATAATGCGGGGGTTAATTCACCACAAACTTTGAATACTTTTACTTTGTAATATTAAATCTGTGATAACGTTATTTTAGTGGACCTAGTGATGACGTAAAAGTTTCTGTTCTCAGGCATTGTATATCAAGGAGCTGTTGCCTGTACCCATGATCATTAGACATTGAAACAAAGATTTAAAGTCATCTTTCCCCAAACACGCGATCCTCTCTCTGATTCATCTAATCATCAGTAAAATGAGCCAAAAATTTACATATTTCAATTTTAAATGTACTTTTTTATGGATGTGAAAATTTATATATTTCAAATTTTCATTATTTCAGTCTATTAAAAATCTGTAAAATTTTTCCAAGTACATATTAACATTGAACTTTGTGCATATTCAAATGTCATATTCCATAAAAGGCACAGGGATGGTAAAAATTTACTACTTCTTTTCACCAAAATTTTTGCAACAAAAAATTAGTTTGCTTTAAAAATCAAACTCACACAAAACATCTCAAAAATCTTCATCTAGTGCTTCATTTTTAATTTAAAAAACTTCAACGAATTCAGCAACTTGATGTACAGCTTTATCATATTTATACATATTCATCGTACTTCTGTAATTGCAAAATGCAAGAAATTAGTTGTATTTGATGACTATTTAAGCAGTTTGAAACAATTTTCGCAAAATCTCAAAATCTAATCCAAATAATTAGAAACTCTGGGGACAATTCCGTACCCAGGGGGGGGGGGACCGGACCCCTGGTCCCCCCCCCCCCGAAATTTAAAATTTTGTTAACAAAACAATAATAATGTAGCCTTTTGTGAAAAACTTAGCCTTTTTCACCTTTTAGTCTCCACCCACCAACGAAATTTTTGGTCCACCCACTGGAAAATTTTTCTGGGTACGGCCCTGTCTAGGGACTTTTTTAAAGTTGTATGACCACCTATCGCGTCGCTAAATTTTGCGAACAAAAGTTTACCCAGTTTGGAACGATTTTTAGAACATCTCAAAATCTAATTAAAAAAAAAAAAAAAAAAAAAATTTTAATCCGACACCTATCGGTTAAATTGAGTGATCTTCTATCATGCCACCAAATTTCATTTCTTTCGCTTTAGTCGTTCATACCTGATCTGCGAACAAAAATGTACGCACTTTGAAACAAGTTTCGGAAAATCTCTAAATCTAATGAATTTTTTAAAAATATAGTTCAAGATGAGTGACCACCTATAATGTCACCAAATTTTATTTCATTCGCTTCAGTCAGTTTTAGGTGATGTGCGAATAAAAAAAACGTCACGTACAGAATGACAGACGGACAAACTTTTTTTTTACGGTCGTACTCGGGTTCCAAAAGCTTAAAATGCATAGAAATCGCTTTTTTTTTAATTTTGAGAAGTGTACTGGTAAAGTCTAGTTTTATTTATTTAAACACATAAATGTTCCAATTCCGAGCTTGAAACAACAATCACTTCAAACTTACGACACACCATTCTGAGTCAACTCCAGTCTAGTTGTTAGAATGCTCGCCTGCCAAGCATCGGCTCCCCGGTTCGAATCTAGTCCTCTGAAGTTTGAAAAATGGAGCAAGTTCTTATGTATGAATATAGATGGCAGCACTAAAGTGGAAAGCAACCGACCACGTCCTCTACATTTTTTCGTTTAGGTACCCAGAGTGCACTTTCTGTGCACAATTTAGTTTGCACTTTTTATGCACAATTTAGTTTGCACTTTTTATGCACAAGCAGAGGTGCCAAATACGCTCGGATTTTGTACACTTTTTTTTTGTACAATTTTTGTGCAAACTTTTTCTACCTGGGATGAGGAGATGATCAAGATGGGGTAAATTGAAATATCAATATCGATTTTTCCGTAATTTTAAAGGCCGTCATCCCGTGAAATATTAAACGATGTCAAGAACAGTCTTCCTCATCAGTTTTGGTATCGATATCATACGCAAGCCGAATCAGATGTCCTTTCGCCAATTTTTCAAACAAAAATTTTAATCCAGTTTTTAACAAAACTTTAAAGTCAATTCAAAAACCGTACACCTACCCCCCATAAAATTTATGTTTATAAATATATATATATGAATGATCCCTGTTTTGAATCTAGACAAAGAGAAAATGAACGCTTATAAAGCTGAAGTAAAATTATAGCCTACCTATCGACATCTGCTTTTTGAATTCGCTACAGATCGTATATTTACTGTTAGGCTCCAAATAGAAATATTTTAACAGAATAGACGACTGCCCTGTTGCACTGCCATCTAACGTTTCCTCGTCCATACTTTCTTCCGCACTTGATGGTGGGACATCCATATTTAGTGATGGTTAGAAAAAGAAAAACAAAAACACAGTTTGAAAACAGGCGCGCAAACAAATATGTCAATGAAACGACTTCTCTAATCTCATCGCCAGAAGAGATTCTTGAGTGGTATTGTGCCTGCGTGGTTTTTCTTCTGAAAAGCTAAGTATCTGTTGAAAAGTTTCGGTAAAAATGGATGAATGCATCGGAACCGATACTTCCCGATACCTTTGAAATATGATACCGATACTTAAAAAAATAGGAGGTATATGCGCCGATACTATGGGTTACCGATACAATCGGTCGAACCCTAGAAATATCCCAAGATAAAATTATACTAAAATTAAGAATTTTATAAGAAACATTATTTACTCGCAATATACATAAATTAAATGTAACAGAAACTTTTTCATTGTACACATAGACTGAATATTAGAATTCGTTCCAAGACTATTTCTTGCATCCCCATTATTCCTGACCTCGACTTTTTACTGCCGTGTACAAAGTAGAGGTATTTAATTACGAAAATTGCTGGGGTTCAAGTTTTTAAGGAAAAATTCGTTCTCACTATCCATACCTATATTCTCAAGTTTCTACTAGAGATCGTTACATGTAGGCTTAGTTGCCAACTTATACGGAATATAATCAACCGCTATAATTAAACAGTAATTTTTTGAAAAAACAAACAAACAAATTAATTCATTATCATAATTTAGGTGTTTTCATATTTTGTTTAGGGATGCACTGTCGATGACTTAAAATCATCGATGTTGTATCCATTCATGTATTCAAATAGATCCTATTTTCGAGATCTATGTTTAACACCGATGCTTTGAGATCGGTGCTTTTTTACATAGCCGATTGTTTACTTTATACATAGTTGCCATCATGTTCGGAATACAGCCACTTTTCGTAAGCAGCATTTTTTTAAATTACAAAATATCAAGCTTCAGTAGCTGCATTAATGATTTTAATATTATTTTAATGTAATTATGACGAGCTAGAAAGCTAGAACCTTTGAGAAAGTCCTCCTTTTCAGTCGCCCATCATTCTAGGCAGATACACCATGTGCAGGTTTGCCTTAATACACGCAATCACTAATTATGAAAAGAAGTGCAGTTTACAGAAACTACTCAATTAAACTGCGTGCATGTTGGGATCTATCCATATTTATTTGGGAAAATTCTAAACTTCAGCCTTTTCTCAAACAGTAAAATGAATATTCTAGTAGGCTTGTTCCATTTCCAAAAGTTGTGGGGGCTTCAGAAGGGAATGCTTGTTTAACATCGATGTTTTTATCACACAGACTATTTTATATGTTATCTTGAAAGAAATCTTCTGAAATATTCTAGTAGGAGTAGTCAGTGTTTACTTATAAACGTTTCAGTTATGTCACATACAGCAATTCTGCTGAATATTTTAGCCTGCCAAAAAGCACTGTGATGTCATATGGAACAAGCCTGTAAACAAAAAACCAAAATGAGATCTGGTTGTCCGGAAACCCCTCCCACCAAGAAAATTGGTGAAAATTTTCTATTTTCGTCAGCAATATAATAAGAATGAAGTCATTTGTGAACTGATAAAAATAAACTTTTTTTTTTCAAAAAATTGCATTTTACATAACTAATATTTTTGCTCACGTAAATAAGTCCTTTTGCCAACTGTGTGCCGTGTCGTCTAGTTTGACAAGGAGTTATCTGTGAAAAAAGTGTGTCTTTTTTCTTCCGTCGGCAAGCTTATCAAATTTCGCTTGCTGGCCTCATTCGGAGCGGAGGGAGAGAGCAAAATATGTTCGATGAGAATGACTTAAAACGAAAGGAATAAAATCTTTTATTTCTTTCAAACGCGTTTACGTAACATAGAATGTTTTTCCATTATTTATTCACCCCAAAAAAAAAACAATTAAACGTTAGTTTAAACGGTATATAGTCGTAGTTCCTATGACTTGAAGCACATTTATTGCACTGAGCAATAATTTATTGTTCTAATAAGGACAATGAAGTTTTGATTATTTTTGCTTAAAATATTATAATAAAAATATCAACGAAACAAAACAGAAGTCAGAAGATTAAGGTAATTAAGGTTTTCCGTAAAAATACTATTTTTCAAGATTTTTTTTTCTTTTCTTCAAACATTGATGTTTTGCTTATGCTATGAAAAATTTTTCAATGAAGCATGTTTGCTTAAAATATTGTACCGAAAAATAGCAGGAGGTAATAGGAAGTAAGCCAACTATTTTTTGGAAGTAAGCCTCCTTTTTTTATTAAAAATAGCTGGGTTTTCTTTATTTTTTCTAAACGTCTATGCGGTCAAATTTTGCAGTCGATGATGCATTCCTCATTTTATAACCTCCAAATTGCTGTTAACAAAACGTGGATGCCTACACTCTGTTCGTGTTGGAACAACACCTCCTAGATAAAGAAAGCCTAACAACTACTACGTCACCGAGTTAGGACGTCATCATTCGGCCTGACTGACTGACTGAAGTACGGTCACACGGGAGCACCTTAGCGTAGATCGCCTTATCTCCAGTGATGAGAGATAGTATCTTGTGGTGAATATCTTGAGGTGTTTCAGGGTGGGCCGAAGGCCCAGATCAGTCATGATCAGTCTTGAGGTAAAGCATAAGCAGAGCGGCTAGGGACGAGGAGCAAAAGTGAACAGAATGGCCTTGGGCCTTTTCCTGTTAGGAGCCTCGGATGGATCATAGTCCGGGTAGGATGCTATGATTTCATTAGGCAAGTTGTTGAGCCGGCTGTAATATCTCACAGCAAACTTATAAATGAATTATCTGAGGGTTGTAATTCGTAAGTCCTTCCGGATGACATCATTGTGAGCAAGAGGGTGTCCTCGATGGATGGAGCGTAGAATGGCATTTTGTTTTTGTTCAAGACGGTCTATGTTCGATTTTGCGGCATAGGCCCAGATAGGAGAGGCATACGTCGCCGTAGGCCTTATGAACGATTTGTAGAATAGGGTCTTGTTTGCAACGGATAGATGTCTGCTTCTTATGAGTGGGGAAAGTTTCATGAAGGCTGCAGCCATTTTTCCGCGAGCGTTGTGTGAGTGTTGCTTCCAGCACAGGGTCCGGTAAATGGTGATGCCAAGATACTTAACTTGTCGTTCCCAGTCCACAGGGAAACCATTAATTTGGATCCTGGGGGGAGGGTGACGCAAAGATAAGTAGAGAGCTTGGCATTTAGGGACATTTAGAAGGAGCTTCCATCTAGAGATCCAGTTGGATATGAGATCCATATGTGTTTGCATGTTGCTGATGAGGGCCTGTCCCGTGGTGGCATGCCCTACGATGGCAGCATCGTCGGCGTACAAGGCTAGTGTGTTAGCAGTATTGGTAGGGATGTCGTTTATAAAAACGGTGAAGAGCGTGGGTCCCAGGATGGACCCTTGGGGCACACCGCTAGTGATGGGATAAATATCAGATATGGCTTCACGTACCCGGACCTGGAACTTCCGGTGCACAAGATAATGGTTGATGAGGTGGATCAGAGCATCAGGAAACTTGAGCTGGATCAATTTGTGGATTATGCCAATATGCCATACCTTGTCAAAGGCTTTTTGTAGATCAAGGAGAAGGATGGCGGTGTGATTTTTACACAGGAAGTTGGAAGCCAGGGTTTCCACGACACGGTGAAGTTGATGGACGGTGGAGTGTCCGGGACGGAAGCCGAATTGTTCAGGGAGCATGATGTGGTTAGCGTAGATATGTTCATTCAGTCTGTTGAGTATAATGCGTTCCGGAATCTTGCTAACGCAACTTAGAAGGCTGATAGGACGGTAGGCGGTAGGGTTTGTTAAGTCCAGACCAGGCTTTGGGATGGGTACCACAGTAGCCAGCTTCCATGCCTTGGGGTAGTATCCGGTCCTTAGAATGGCGTTAATGATTCGAGTCAGTTCAAACACCATGCTCAAAGGAAGATTCTTCAGCATTTCATTTGAAATAGTGTCTGGGCCAGGCTTTTTCTTGCTTTTAGTTTTGAGGATAATGACTTCCGTTGGGACAGTCGGTTGTATGCAGTGTCTGGGAGGCTGCAGAAGAAAGTGGTAAACGGTGCGGTTGACATGCATGTCCCAGTCAGGGGCGCTGTTCATCTCATTAGAGAATTGTTTTTCATAGTTGGAGGCAATCAGGTTAGCTTTTTGGGAGTCTTGGAGGTAAAAATTACCATGAGCCTTGAGGGGCAGCATGTCGTGAGCTTTGCCAGTAATGCGCCAAACGGCTTGCCAGATCTTTCCGTCTTGAGGAGAGAGGTTTGTGATAAACTGTTCCCATTGCTCGTTGCGAAACTGGCTAATGGCAGTTCTGACGGAGGAGCAAAGACTGTGGTAGATGGAGCGGTCTGCAGGATTTCTGGAGTGGTGAAAGGTTTTCCTGGCTCGGTTCCGGTTACGAATGGGGGCACGGATGCGCAGAGGCAGCTTGCAATTCAACCGCAGAGGAGCCTGGGACGAGCTGAGCTTGTGGGCAGTTTGAAGGTTCTCAGTCATTCTCGCAACAGCATCATCAATGTCTGCGGGGGTGGAAATGTTTCTGAACACAAAGGGAATGTTTCTGAGATATTCAGTAAATTTGCACCAGTCAGTCTTTAAGACGAGGCGATCACTGGAGCGCTCGTGTAGCAAGCAGAGATCGAAAACCACAGGAAAGTGGTCAGATGTGAAGGACTGGAGAACAGAGCAGGGAGGAGCAATGGCAAAGTTCTTGGTAATGGCCATGTCCAATGTTGTGTACACCAGGTTGCCATTGTAATTAGCAACGTGCGTCGGGCTGGCTGGGAAGGAGAGTTTCAGCTTCTCGTTTAGCAGAAGCTTTAGGAGAGCAACGCCACGGGTGCAGTTGTGGTTCCCATTCCATGCATAGTTATTTGAGTTGAGGTCACCAGCGATGAAGTTCTTGGGACACCTTTTAAGGAGAGTTTTGACATCCTTGACAGGGAAGGGTGCATTGCATCTGACGTAAACAGAAGAAATCATGATGTTTTCGTTAGCACCATGGACGAGAATGGAAGTGGATTCCAATGACTCGAGACTAAGGTCTGTGATATGGGAGTGCAGGATTCAACGTCGGATGTAGATGGCAGTACCTCCAGCAAGTGGATTACTGGGGGTCCTGGTTCGGTCAGTTCGATAGAGAACATAGTTAGGAATGTTATACGATTGGTTGAGATCCATCCTCTTGGAGAAGCACAATATCATAGTCATTAGCCGATAGGAAGTCCCGAAGTTCATGGATTTTGTTGTGCACGCTTTGAGCGTTCCAACAAAGGATTCTAAGATTGTGGTTCCTGTTCATATTGATTACTGAGGTGGCTTTTATAGATCCTGATAAAGGCGAACACCTTGTCAAAAGGATCAGTAAGATTACGGACTTCTTCTGAGAGAGATTTTATGAAATTCAGGACTTGGCTAAGATCCATAACATTAGAGAGTTCTCTTATGGCATGGTAGGTCTCATTAATTTCGGAGAGGCCAGTAGCGATATTTCCAGTGGTGGCAGTGTGGGTGACTTGTCTGGGTTGAGAACCGGACTTCTTCGGACCATCAGGCTGAGTCAGTTTTGATTTTTTCTTGTTTTTGGGTTGGGTGGCCTTTTTGGGAGCTTGTGGTCTATGAAGAACCATGTGCCGAAGGGACTGGTCTTCATGCGGAAGGGAAGGCGTAGCTTCTGCAGGAGCAGGAGTGACGGCGATGAAGACATCATGATCAGGAACAGACGGAAGCTCCATCTGGAGGTCGGTGGTATCAGCCGGGTCTGTAGCATCAGCAGAGGAGGTGAGGACGGAAGTTTTCTTGCCAGGTCCAAAAAGAGTCCAGGCGTTAGGCTTGGGCTTGGGAGCAGAATTGGCAGCTGGGGGTCTTCTTGCAGAAGCAGGTGGTTTGGGAGGGTCTTTGTTCGAGATGGCAGCAGACGATTTGTTCTAGTTTAGTGGGTTCTTAGGACATCCGCGGAACTTAGCCACATGCGGACCACCGCAGTTGGCGCATTTGACGGGCTCTTGGCCTTTGGTATCACAATTGGCGAAGGTAAGGCACACTTCAGACACTTGGGGGAGAGGGTGCAGACCAGGGAGGAGTGGCCGTAGACCTGGCAATTATAAAATTGCCTGATCTTAGGAGGCCGATAATTTTCGATGGATACTGAGAGGTATCCGAATTTGTCGTAGCTGTAGATGGTTTCAAAGTTAGAGGTATTCTGCAGGCTGACCAGGCAAGCCGAGAAGGGTTGCTGGTTCGTCCGGTATTTCATGAAGCTAATTTGCAGTGGGACAAAGCCTTTTTCTTCTAAGAAGTGCTTAATTTCATCAATAGGGGTAGAGGGCGGGAGCCTTTTGATCACAACTTTCTTGGGACGTTGTGACTTTGGATCAAATGTTTGAAACCCTATGGCATGTTGGGTCAGATATGCCTGCACTTCGCGAAACTTGTCCGTACCGCGTATTTGCAGGAGGTAAGTGTTTCCGTTATAATTACAGTCTACGGGGGACTTGGTAATGTTGGCGATGGCCTTGCAATGCTCCCGGTATGTGTTCCCCTTAAACTCGCAGAAGAAGCGATGCTTTTTGGCAGTTTCTTGGGAAGAGCTTGGGGGTGGATCGGCAGTGGATTCAGAGTCCATGAGTTGGCCGGAAGAGTCACTAGCGCTGGTTCCGGGAACAGGGGTCTCGTTAACATGGGCTTGCTTACTTGAAGGCTCGGTAAGCTCGTCAGTCAGTTTTAGTTTGTAGGCTGTGCTGGGTCTATCCATGACACCGTACTGGGTTAGCAGAGCAGCAGCACGGGAAGGGTTTTCTATATAATAACCAATATACAGTTTGTTACTCATGAGGCCAGAAATATTATGTTCCTCTATAAGTGAGATGGCACAGTCTGGTAGGGCGAATTTTCGATCCACGCATTCTAAAAAGTCCAAAAAGCAGTGGAAGTATTTGGTGTTCTAATCAAACTTTTTGTACACTTCGGCAAACGTCATAGTGACAGCAGGAGAGTGCCGTATACAAAATGAAAAAGAAAACAATCGCCGCCCGTTAAAAAACGGTGTTCAATTGCTGGATGGCCGGCGTGAATTGGGGCTTCCTACGATGGCTTTGACAAGGACGACAACTCATTCGGCCTATGTTTAAATGTTTTATTTTCATAAAATAACACTATAGAAAGTTTCTGGTGAACTTACTCATAAATAACAATATTTTAATAATTTGAGATAAAAAATATAATTTTATGACAAATGGCAGTTTTTAACCCTGACTAATTAGAAAACATTATAAGGAAATTGATCGGAATGAATAATTTTGTATGAGAAAGATAATTTAATTTTAATTTTTTATTTAAGATATTTTCTAATATTTGTAGCATCCACCAGAAATTTTAAATAGTTTTACTTTGTGAAACTAAAACTGTGATGACGTCATTACTTGAAGGCCTAGTGATGACGTCACAGTTTCAGTTGTTAGGCTTTCTATATCTAGGAGGTGTTGGTTGGAAGCTATGTGCGCGTATGCAACAGCTCCTACACTAAGAGAACTTACATCTGAAGCTTTAACATCATCACTAGGACTACGAAATTGACGTCTTCAAATTTTTATTTTGACAAACTGTAACTATTTAAACATTGCTGTTGAAAGCTACAAATATTAGAAAATATCTTAAACTAAAATTATAATTATAAAACCTTTCTCACACAAAATTATTCATTATGATCTATTTCCTTATCATATTATCTAATTAGTGATGGTTAAAAACAGCCATTTGTCGTAAAATTAAAATTTCTATCTCAAATCAGTAAAATGTTGTTATGCTTGAGTAAGTCTACCAGAAATTCAAAATACTTTTTTTTATGAAATTCACTTTTGTTTATAGATCCAATGACCGTTCAATAATGTGATGTATTCCTTAAGCCAGAAGGTTCCAGCTGCGAAGATCACGGCTGATCTTGTTTGTTAAGATCACGCTTTGTGGCGCAACCCCAATAACCGCATTTACTCTTAAATAATTGCTACTGCAGAATAAGCTGCGAGCGTATTATAAGTTTAAAATTATTCTTCTCGAGTATAATAAATAAGTATATTTTTTATTCAAAATATAATACTATTTCAAAATTGTGGTGGTTTTAACTATTAGTACTTCACCTTAATCTCATCCTGCAATGGACTGCCAAATGGCACATCCAACTCAATGTTGACAAATGCCAGGCAATCTTCTTTTCAAATAGGCTACCACCTTCTAGAATTATGATCGACGATAATCCCATCGACTGGACTAGTAAAGCCAAATACCTTGGTGTTACATTAGATAAGAATCTAACTTGGAAAGCGCATATCACTGATGCCAGAAACAAAATGACGGCCGCCTTCCACCGTCTTCATCCTCTCATTTTCAACAGCAAAGTCTCCAGACATAATAAAGTGCTATTCTACAAGTCCATCATTAGACCCACCGCTACTTACGCTGCCCCGGTCTGGGCAAACACGGTTAAATCCAACCTCAGCATTCTTGAACGACGTCAAAGCATCATATTAAGATCCATCAGACACGGACACCATTTCCTGTCTAACCAGACTATTCGACGGGACCTCAAGATCTCCACGTTCAAAAAAACTGTGCACAAATTATCGCAACGGTTCTATTCAAGGAACAGAAACTCACCGAATAAAACTTTGGCCGAGTTACCGGATTACGATCCGACGCTCTGATTGATTGAACTAACGCCCGCCATGCTTAGGGCTTCTATCTAAACACAAGATCTAAGAACTCATTGATCCTACCACATACTGGAAATAAGCATCTCGAGTGCAGGCACTCTATTGTATACCCCTCAGTCAGTCAGTCCAGTGACCACGTCAAGTGATAGTGCCGTAGCAGTCGTTAGGCTTTCTTTATCCGGAGATATTGGAGTACGCCTCTACGTACCCTGCCTTTGGACTAGTTATGTGTTATGTTTGCGCAGATGCCCCTCTTGCACGGTTTTTCCGGAAAGTCGCTCGCCACTATTTAACTTTCCGAAATTAAATAATGAAATGCCTAAATAAAATATAGATGTAATATGCATTTAGAAAATAGTAGTAAGTAATCTTCCGAGAAAACTGTACAAATAAATGTTGCATAACTATAGAGGGGAAGAAGATGGAACTTATTCATCCTCCGTTCCATTTCCGATACCTCAGATAGTCTACAAATCGCCAAGCGCGCCATTTATTCGGCTTTAAAGAGTTTTGTTCCATTTTAAACCAAAAATTCCTTTTAAATATAGAGGTTAATTTTACGAGGCGTATTCGGAAAGTAAGTTCCGTTTTGAAAAAAAAAAAAATTTTTTTTTTTTTTTTTTTTTTAAAGCCAATTTTATTTTTACATGACCTGAAATTATTTTCCTACATAGTTTCCGCCTATGTTCAAACACTTGTCGTAGCGGGTTACCACCTTTTCTATACATTCTTCATAGAAACTTCCCGCTACGATAGCCACGTCTCCGCAGCATTTTTCATTTCAGTGTAAGATTCAAAGAGCTTGCCGCCTAGCTCGCGCTTCATGTCCAGGAGCTTGTGGTAGTCGGACAGCACGAAGTCTAGGCTGTATGACGGGTGATCGAACTGCTCCCATCGAAATTTTCGAAACATCTTTTGAGTGTCACCAGCAGTATAAGTCCGAGCATTGTCATGGAGCAACACAATTCCTTTAATGAGTATTCCACTACATATGTTTCGAATTGCATGCCGTAGTTTTATTCGCCGTAGTTGTGGTTATCGTTATTATTGGCGAGAAGTTTCTATGAAGAAGGTACAGGAAAGCTGGTAACCTGCAACGACAAGTGTTTCAACATTGGCGTAAAATATGTAGAAAAATAGTTGAGGTATGCTCTTTCCTGTAAAAATAAAATTGGCTTGAAAAAAAAAAATGTTTTTTTACAATTTATTTTCAAAAAGGGACTTGCTTTCCGAATACGCCTCGTACTCCGGAAGACTTGGCAGCTATGAATAAATAGAAACAAATTTAATTACCAGATATCACATAAACTCAAATAAATTGAAAATAAGGTTAAATGCTTGTATTTCGAGTCTACTTTAGAGAGGCAGCGCCATCTACAATTCTTTTGAAAAATTTTTGCTAATATTCGCTAAATATTGCCGATTTAGTTGTTTGATTTTCTTTTATTGGATTTTTTGCGATACGTGATTAACAAGATGGGGAATGGTACACCCAGGAGTAATTTATACTTTTGTCGAGATAGAATATTTTTATTTTATTAATATATGTAGGGTGTTTCGAAGGAATGACTTTCCTTATTATTTTAGTAGGACACGACTCGCGAAAACGCATTGTAAATACCAATTGTCGAATCCTGCTCCAGTTCATAGTCGATTTGAAAGAAACATTTAACGAACTCATAAAATTAATGAACTTAAAAAATATTTAGAACGTTATGCTTAAATAAATAGTCAAAAAAAGTTTCATTTTAAACGATACCAGATGAATTACATATCTTAAGAGACCCAGTTAAGAAATATGACTGACAGTCTGTTCCTTGCTCAACATTGCCAGACAGAATTCCTAATATTACTTAAGCAGCTTCTTTCTTTAAATTCTCATTTCTCGTATGATTTTAAAAATACCAGAAATATACTACATTCTAGAAAAGTATCAAAACTACGACAATCTGAATATAATGGAAGAAAGAAAAGTACAGCTGCAAAAAATGGCACCTTGTTCCTGATTTGAAAGGCTTTTTAATTAGAACGTTACTTGGCTGAATGATTGTGAATTATCTTAGCATTTCTTTATTCATACAAAAAAATGATTCGACATTCTCACCACCATATTTTCTCTCGCTTTTCAGAAAATGTACCTTTTTCTGCTGCTTCACCACATCTCTTCCAAACTGAAACATAATTAGCGAGCCTCCCTTAAAAATTCGGAGAACCATGAGTCTGGCATCCTCTTCCCTACCGACTTTAGAAGACCTGCATTCCAAGGCAAGGCTCTCCCGCGTGATCTTTCAGAACCAGTACCTTACTCTCGACACAAACAGGCTGCAGCCAAACCCCAATGGACAAATCAATGCTCAAAGCGGTGTGCTTGTGTCACCGGCTTACGTCGGACCCGAAACAGACGTTGCGTGGACGTCGGAGTTGCTCAGGGACTGTACGACAGTGTTCCATTGCACCAGGTATGTTTTTTTTTTTAGTAAACATAAGTTGGAGATGCATATACTTTATGCTTCAAGGTGTTTCTCCTCTGATACAGTTTTCCGCAAACTTGAGTAGTTGAAACTACCTTCTTTTTACAGAAGTTGTACAATTCTAGAATATAGTTAAACACTTTTTTGTAAACAGTAATTTTCGTGTTAGAATGCTACGAAATTTTTTCATTGTCTCGACGCAATAACGAAAATATATTTAAGCCTTTGAAGCTCAAGCATTTGCCAGTCATAGCCGGCTGTGTCAAAAATGTTCTTTATCGCTGTGGCACGGCGATTCGAGAGACCGCCATCTTGCTTGCAATTAAATCGAGCGATAGCATTAGCGATGCTTGCAATTAAATCGAACGGCTACACATTTTTGACACAAGACAGTCCTTCTAGATGTTCTCATCAAAACAGATTAAATGTCAGACCCGTGTCCTTACAGCGAAGATACCGCGTGTTAAAAAGTTAAAGATATACTGTTTACGAAAAGTGGTTGGTTACATTCCGGAACTGTTGGCAGCTATGCTCAATATTGTCCTTTCAATAATGAAGGCAATGTTCAACATTGCACCATGATAATCTGAAATCATGCACATTTCATGCATAAATACGAAACTCTATAAATGATGCTTAAAATATAATCACTGTTCCGTCCTAGGTTCAAATCCGGAGTACCTGTCTACCGCCCCATCCACAGACAAATGTCGAGCTCCAGTCCTTCCTCGGTGTTTGGAATTTTCGGCTCCATGCGCGCGCAGAACAAAGCGTGCGTCATCACCTCGATCGTCTGCGCCTTCATGGTCATCTTCACCACCATCTTCATCACAGTGTTCACGTCCAGCCGACTCGCGCGCCACCTGAGTTCCGACGACAGGAGTTGGTACAGGAACGCCACATTCTACGAGATTTTCCCAGCTTCGTTCAAGGACACGGATTCCGACGGATACGGGGATTTCGAGGTGAGAGACGATCCTGTATATCGAAGATCCTACAATTCCTACTCTCTGTATTTATAGACGAATTTCGAACGTAAGTTCGATAAAGGTCGTAGGTATGTTCGTAAGAACGGATAGGTATACCCTCCAAAAAAGTATTCGAGTAAAAGATAAATTTCCTATTTTAGATTTGAGAATAATAATTAAGTTTTTTTAAAAACGTACAACTTGACAGACATATAGAAAGACATATTTATACATAGCCTAATTCATATTCCATAATAAATAATTTTTAATATACGAAACCAACGTAGGAAATTTATCTCTTACTCGAATGCTTTTTCTTTCTTTTTTTTCTTTTTGAGGCTTTAAGCTCGAATAACATGTGTTACACATTATGTGTGCTTTGTGTTTTAACAGCGTATTTTCTGTTGTACAGCTCCATCTATCGGTGTTTCTGAAACTATTTATTTTTTATTTCGTGATCCATATCTCTAAATCTTGAATAGTGTGAACAAAAATTTTAACAGTTTTGGAGCCCGTTCCATGCATAGAGAACTCAGAGTAAGCGTGTTTGAATTCTAACCACCTTGCATACATGGCTTCTACATAATATTTGTTTAATGAACTTTGTATTTTAATAGAAAGATCGCATAACCCATTAAAGCCCAGCAATCTATTTTCAGATGGTCGCAAAAAATGTAAGTCGCAAAAATATTTCAGAATTAATTTATTTCTTATTTTCATTTCTCGAATAAAAAAACTAATTTCCACAAAATACTTTGCGATAACAATGTTAATCTTTGACTATTTTATTAATATTTTTAGAAAAAGAAATACATTCTTACCTCACGAATGTCTGAAATTTATTTATCACTTCTGGCATCAACAAAAAGCTGAAAAGAGTCGGCCACTAATGGGATAATTATACGAAAACTACCAGCGAGAAACTGCGCTTTTAGATAGACATATTTGCATTTGATTCTCTTGCACAAGCAGCAGTTAGATTTTCCGATTTCTATTTCGTGTATAATGAATTTATTCTCCTGCAAAACTCAAATGTTTGAGCAACAGCTGTTTCCTTAGTTTTCTTTTTGGATATTAACACTTTGCCGTCCGCGTGTCTCGTAAAAATTTCCTCGCTTGGCCCTGTGTTCAGGTGGCTGGAAAGGTTTTCGTGCAATAGACTAGTTTCTGGCCTTCTGTCATGAACTTCGATTCAGAAGGCCTGCCATCGGCAATGAGATTCCCTGCGCCAAAACGGACCTAACGCCAATTCGGTCGACAGATGGCGCTGTTGCATCATCTGGCAGACCTTTAGCGTAGGATTGCTATAAAATAAATTGCATTTTTATTTTTAAATTAATGGTTTGATTTATTCTTCAGTTTGAAATGTCCTTTCTCAGCGTATTGAGCATGTCGTGAGCATTTAGAAAGTGTAAAAATTTATATTCACTAAGCCAGCTAATTAGTGTCAAGCTATCATTAATATATTTAGTAACTTGTGCTGATCCCTCTGATGATGAATAAATTTTCGCAGCAGTAGTAAAAATAATTATTTTTTCTGGAAAATATATACAAAGGTAATGATAACAATTAATTAAAAATAAAATAAAATGTATGATTTAAGTATTTTTTAAAAATAAAGGTTATTATTCTAAAAAATAATGTAAGGAAATAGAATATAAGGTTTACCTCTTTTGGGTAGAACAATGAAATTGTTAAAATTTATCAGGTATTCTCAAAATACTCATGGTTACAAGTGAGCTATTAAAATCATATTTTTGGGCTATTATGACATGTGAGAAAACTAAACTTACCATTTATTTAATAAGTACTTATTTAATAGTAATATATAACAGGAAGAGCTAATTTATAAAAATAAATAAAAACTACCAAAATTTACCCGAGGAAAAAAAAAAAGAGGCGTGGACTGTGATGGGACACAAAAGTTTTAAAATGCAGTTTAAATAGTTGAATTTACTTTGTCGATTGTCACAATAACTGTTTAAATATGCAGACATAAAAATATTTTCGGCATATTTCACAGAACATACGTCAAAACTTATCATTTGGATTTTATCTCTTGAGTACATAACTTTAAATTAACCTTTTTATTAATTTTTAAAGCGTTATAATAAATTGCTTTGTTTTGAAACATAAAAAATATAATGAAATAATTACTTCAAATAAAATTTACGAGAATTTTTTTTTATTAATTCGGTGGAATTAGTTGCACTTTTTATTGCCAGATGGCAGTATTAGACTTAAATATCACTCATGTGTGAATTCAGCTTCGTCCATTTTCACAGCATTGTGTTTGTTCTCCTTTTGGACCTACGTGCTTTCCGGTTTTTCGCCTTGCAATTCTGTTAGCAAATCGCCAGAAACTGGTCTAGCGATCAAATAAATGGAAAATACTGGTATCACGTTACTGCACCACTGTGGTACCGACGGCCGTTAAGCGATACTTTACGTATGACACCATTGTGGTGTCGCCGGACGACATAGTGGTAAGAGTTAAACTATAAGAAAAATGTATGAATTGAACCTGGAGAATGGGCCAGAAAATTCCGAAGTACTTTCAACCCACATACCCTCTCCCCGAGACCGTTAACCTGCCTGGTGGCTGTGTTAATTACCTCTTCAACATTTTTTCCAGGGCATCATCCAGAAACTCGATTACATCTCCTCCTTGGGCATGAACGTGGTTCGTCTCAACTCCATCTTCAGTGCTTTAGACTATCCCCTGGAATTCGAACACATCATCGACTTGAGGAGCGCCGACCCCCACCTGGGGCGGATGGACGACTTCAGGAACTTGGTGAGGGAATGCCACGCGAGGAGGATGAGGGTCGTTCTGGATCTCAATCCGACAGTGACCAGCGACCAGCACACGTGGGCACTGCACTGGCAGAGGGGCATTCCCGGTTACGAGCATTTCTACGCTTCGGCGAACAGATCCAAAGTAAGGAATAAACCCTTTTACTGTCAATACTTTCGTTCCTTTTACTGGCGGCACTTAGACGTTCAGTAACGGCCAGTGGCGGATCGTGGGTTATTTAAATGGAGGGTCACAAAATTAATTTCGAAAATTAAATAAGCAGATACGACGCACCTTAGAAGTTAAAATATATTTGCACTTCCAGCAGTAAAAGTAAAAGGAAAATAATGCTAGCAACTGAAAGAAAACAAGTCATCTTGGATTTTACATTTCGTCGCTAAGATAAGTTTTAGCAAAAATATTGTCTTGATTTTTTCTTTCAATTTTTTTTCAAAGGATGACATTGAAAAATGCCATTGCTGTGGCTCCGAAACACTTATTTGACTCCCATCTTAATTATTTACACTAGTTCGTAAAAAATACAGTCGTGAAAAATCATAAAAATTAAGAAAATAATAAGAATATGAAAAAAAAATGGATTAACTAACCGAACACAAGTCAAGAGAGAATCCAGAGGAAATAACGACAAAACTACGTTGCTGTGAACAATATAATATCGTACGAACGAAATAATATCGTACGAACGAAAGCGCCTAGCTTCCCCTTCAATTCTCTCTCACTCTCTCGGCGTCTTTCCTCAGGACCGGTTGAAAGGGCCACTCGGGTCGATCGCACATGCGAGCGGCGAAAGAATATGCTGTAGTAACCTACGATACGGTGCGTTAGCTATAATAAACGTATTTAATAATAGTATGGGGGTGGAGGAGAGTAAAACTCATGTTTTACTCTCCTCCACCCCTCTATCACCTCCACCCCACAAAAATCTAGAAGTGTAGGTACTTAATATATATTTTTTTTAATTTAATTTGTTAATGTGTTTATTCTTTAGTTTTTCCTCTGGGGGTTCACGTGCTCGTGTGCTCAAATAGAGGAGCCGCCACTGGTAACGGCTCTAATCTACCACACTCGTTTAAGCAAACGTTCAATTTGATGTGCAACATCAAATTGACGTTATACGCAACCTGATAACGTATATTGATAATCTGCGATGTACGGTAGAGCTGGGTGCAGATTCTCCCTGCCGAATATTTACATTCCAGCATACGTTTCAAATTACGTCAGAAATCCAAGCGTTCGCTTAAACGAACGTGGCAGAATCTTGGAGGAACAAATAGAAAATACGGAATAGGCACCCACTAGTTTTTCTATAGGGAGAAAAATGAAGTAACTGTACGCGTAGCCTTGGGAGGTGTGGCCCGATAAATTGCATGAGCTCCAAACGGCATTTTAACTTAGCCACACCTCCTAAGGCTTCTCGTTCAGGGTTAGAACGTTGTTTTCTCGTTCAGGTCTCGTTAAGGGGACAGTTCAGCCATTCAAGGCATGAAATCACAAAAATGTGATCCATTTTCTGAAATTTCTGGCACTAAAAGTATTCAATATTTTAAAATAATTTTTTCAGAGTAGGTTACATAAGATATTGTTTTATATAATAAAAATTAAAAAAATACTAATAAACAGTTTCTTTATGACTTAAAAATACATAAATAAAACACAAATTTTCACGTCTTCAAAATTACTATAATGCACTTCGCGCAGGATAACTGGAGCAACTTTCCATATTTTCCAACAAATTTGACCTTAACTTGAATATAATAGTCCTAATAACAATTTGAACTACAATTATAAAAATAAAATGGATAGAAAAATATTTATTCAAAAAAATATATTAAAAAAATGCAAAAATTTTATTTTTTTCTAATTAAAATTAATTATTGTTCTTGAATTTTAAAATATCATTATGATTGTAGTTCAAATTGTTATTAGGACTATTATCTTCAATTTAAGGTCAAATTTGTTGGAAAATATGGAAAGTTGCTACAGTTATCCTGCGCGAAGTGCATTATAGTAATTTTGAAGACGTGAAAATTTGTGTTTTATTTATGTATTTTTAAGTCATAAAGAAACTGTTTATTAGTATTTTTTTAATTTTTATTATATAAAACAATATCTTATGTAACCTACTCTGAAAAAATTATTTTAAAATATTGAATACTTTTAGTGCCAGAAATTTCAGAAAATGGATCACATTTTTGTGATTTCATGCCTTGAATGGCTGAACTGTCCCCTTAAGGGTTAGTTCATTTTTCTCCCCATAGGTCTGTAGCATGTTTACTAACACTACGTCACGTAGATCAAGCCTATTGGTTACGTTCCAGTTTTGCCTACCAGACATCTTGTAGAACAAACCTGCCTATTGGTTAGTCTGCCTTGTTTTGCCTACCAGTGACGTCAGAACCTACATCTCTAAAGAAGAAAATGGAGGACGGAGGAAAAACCAGTTACAGTTGTGGCTTCACTTTTCTCCCCTCATGCCTACTCATATTATTCTCTCCGAGGGCAGAATTAAAACCCTTTACAGAAGAAAAAAATATTAACTGCTCCGGACTGTGGCCCAAGCTTTAAGGCAGTCTTTGTCAACCAACCCGTTGTCTGCGGCCTTTCAATTAATTGTAACGATTTCTTTGAAAAATCTTTGCCTAATACTTCATTCATTGTATAACTAAAACAAGAGAAAAAAAAGTTACATGTTGATATTTTTTGAATTATTAATTTGATAAACAAATGGTTAAGGGGAAGTCCCAGTAAGTAGCATTCACCATACTACTTCGATGTTACCTGCTCTCAAAAAAGTATTCCAGTGCATGAAAAATTCCTAAATAGCTTTACGAATAATAGAAGCCCAAGGTATTCCAGATAATTTAAAATTTGCCTAAATTAGGGATTTGAGGAGTATTCTCTCTTACGATCAAGAACCATCAATTATACTTAGATGGTCCGTTAGATCTATACACAAGTAGCACAGATAATAGGATCAGAATATCCTAAAGATCCCAAATAGCCCACAAATGGATATTTGTTTTACACCCAAAATATGGGAGGGTGTCAGAAATTTCAAGGAAATCGACATCTGTCTCACATCTAGTAGAATATCTGACTGACCTGAAATAACTGAAGTGTTATAAATGTTTTTTGGTCACCAGAAAGATCACACTTCAAATCTGTAATAGAGGCCCATTTTAAGTTAGCTGAAGGATCTTGGACTTATGAGAATCTTGTCTACGCCATTTTAATTGTTTTGTGGGTCTTGAGTAATTTAATGACATCCAAGTATCCATGCAAATGAAATACATTTCAGTAGAATTTCTTTTCTTTATTTGCATGTGCGTTTCAATTTAAAATATTTCTTTTCGTGAAAGAATCTAGAAGCAACAGTATCTCACACTGCTGTAGTGCCATTTATTCTCTAATTAAAATCGTTAATAATGATAAAATAAGACGCATGCATGCTTTTCGTGATTTAAAAGGCAATCTATGCATTACCTTCATGTTGAATCTTACGTATTCAAATAAATATTTCTGTCAGCATATTTTCTTCAATTTATTTATTGACCATTTCTTGCAGGATCCTCCAGAAATGGAAAACTCTGAAGGACCGCCTCCCGAAGACTGGGAACTTACCCAAAGGACCTTCGGAGCGCACTACGTGTTGAACTGGTCGAACGAATTCGTGCAGAAGGAATACCAGAAAGCAATCGCATTCTGGATCAACAACGGCGTAGACGGATTCTACATGAAGCATTTAGAGAAAATTCACGTATTAGACGCCCGCGACGTGCCCAAGATAATCCACCAGTGGAGGAAAGTGCTCGACAGTCCACCATTTATTTGGATTAATCCGAGGCGATTGCCCAAACGCGTGCTCATTGTGTCTTCGAAATTTGCTCAACACATGACAAAAGCCCTTGGTGAGAGGGAGACCAGGAAAATGCTTAGAAAGATAGACTTGCTGGATTATCCGATCCTCATCGGCAGTGCCAGCGAAATGGCGGAACAGATAACGGACCTGAGGCACATGTCAGACATGCGTGGGACCAATCCAGTTCCTATGTGGCATTTAGGCAATTCCGACACATTCAGGCTAGCTTCAAGGATTGACACTAGGTACCACATGGCTGCGTTTTACTTGTTAATGTCCCTGTCTGGATCGACATCTGTTTTCTACGGTGATGAGATTGGATTAAAGGACAGCTACGATGTGTTCAGTGAAAGGGTAAGCGTGGGTTTTGTTTAAACTTTGATATATATATGATAAGTTTAATAGTGCTTTTCATTATTATTAATGAATTCAAATTTACGTCGTCAATTACGTCGTCAAATTTACGTCGTCTTCAATTCAAATTTACGTCGTCAATTTAGAAATTTACTTCTCTATAGCATTCGTTTGAGAGTCGTAAAGCAAATTTCATTAATCAAGGAACATTCTAGGAAATAAAACTGAATTATTTCACAGTTAACTTCCATCTTCATATAATTGAATGCATCACAAGACATAAACCTCTAAGAAGTATCAAAAATGATAATTACTTTCTTCTTTCTTTAAAACTACTGCAAGACAAAGCATAGATGCAACAATTCCATGCATGTGATTAACCATTCATTGTAAACAATAATTTTTGGCTCAGAAGAAAGCGAAATTTTTTAGTTTAACGTATTGTTCAATTAATTTGTCGAAAAGTACATAAAAATATACTGTTTACAAAATGTGGTAAATTATATGTTCGTAATTGTTGCAGCTTTGGGCACAGCTAGTGAAATTCGGCTAAGCCTTAGTCTTGAAACAAGTCATCTAAAATTACATATATAGGCGCGGATGCCTCATCTTTCCAGACGATCACTAAACCATTGGTACAGTGGCAATATTCGGTTACTCAAGGTTGGTTCACCGTACCATTCAACATTAGCAAACACGCAGGTCGGCGGTTCCTTTTTGTACGCTTCACTTTTTTTAGTTATTTGCTCCTCGGAATTTGCCTAAGAGTGCTGTAAATTTCAAGTCATGGAAATTTTCTGCCCATTGTATTTTAATGCCAGTCTTATGACTGACTGTGCTTGTTTTTACAACATGAGACCACAAGAGTGCTTCCACGCTTTTAAAAGAGCCATTTTGTATGTAATCTCACCACCACAATATGGATGCGATTAACCATCTCTGGGTTTTTACCGAACCTGTATCTGCTGTAATTCGAACTCTAGTAATATCGTCCTAAAATGGTCTTATACTTTATCGTGGTTCTGTTTATATAAAATATGAAAACAACTTCTCTCAAGTATCGCAAATGGGGTGTTTTATGGCAATTTTTCAAAAAATCGGAAATTAAGGAACATAGGAACCCAGCATCTGCTTCTGTATCAGTTTATGGGGCACTGGGTGGTACCCTGTTAGGATGCAGTTTATGGTGGTTTTATGTTCGTATATTTTGAAACAGAATTGTGGTAAGGAAAAATTTTCCAAACTTTGTCCTCGAAAAATAACCCCAACAGATTAAGATCCTTGCACCTCCACACACTTTTTTAAGGGCAGACACTTGTCCATCAGTCATTCAGGACTATGATTCCCGAAGTTATATTATTATGAAGTCGGCTATATTATTATGATTCGGTTATATTATTATGAAGTCGGTTATATTATTATAATTCGGTTATATTATTATGAAGTCGCACAGTAAAGGACAAACATCACCCCCTGTGAAGGGACGGTTTAGTTAACATCCAAGCCAAAGCCTTGAATTAAACCCAGACCTAAGGTGTGATAGAATGACTCGTGGGCCACTACGCTACTTGGGTGGTAATTTGCATACCGAGCTTATAAATCCCTCTACCACCAAAAAATTTGAGGAAGTTTTAATTGTATAATTATTGAATAGTGTTCATTTTCTCTGTCGAGCTCTGCCGTGCACCGCAGCCAGTCTTTCTCATCAACTTCTATTTCCGTTTGCTCCAGGTACCCAGTGACCGATTTCTCACATTTAATTTTTTTTTCTTTTTTTGCTTCAGTACAAAAATGTGGCCATCTACTTAAAAAAAGTATTAGGCCTACAAACATTAAGCTATTCTGTTCCCTGAAGAAAGTACTGAATGTGAATACATCGAATTTACATAAAATTTTGATTAGTGTAAACTCTACGAAGACTGCATGGAATTTCTGCTAATTTCCAACTTTGTAGTTACAGTCACATTAATACATCATTTAAATAACTAATGTCTAAAATATGTATATTATTAAATATCTGTAATTACTTCCCCTTACATTTATTAATTTATAAGTACGTGTTCTAGTATTAAAAATGTAATGCTGTGATCATATATTTTCTGAATAATATTATCATGAAGTAATGCAACATGAACAATGATAAATCCGCAATTATAATAAAAACACTATAATATGGTAAATATTATTTTATTTTAATAGAATATTATTTTAATTTCAACTTACTTTGACGTTATCGAAATAGAAAGCTCTTAGTCAAGGATTATGCAAAATGTGCAAGAATATCGCTGTATAAAAAGTATAACAGATTTTATTCATATCAGAAATTAGAAATTGCGAAACTGTTTTAGAAGATTTTTAATCATTTATCCTATGTTGACCTGAAATATACAACATTAAGGTAGATACTTCTATGATTTACTTTGATAAGTTACTTTAGTTTGGCCGTTAAATAAATATTTATTATTTCCTTTCACAAAATGAATTCTTTTATTTTTTTTTCCAATGGGCAGGCACTGGCCACAAGCCTTTGCCATCAACGGCCCTAGTTACTGTCCATTTTATTATGGGAGCACCCAGTGGGCGGACAGCACTACCCCCTATGAAGGGACGGGCAAGTTAACATCCATGCCCAAGCCGGGATTCGAACCCGGACCCACGGCGTGATAGAATGGTTCTCTAGCCACTACACCACCTAGGTGGCACAAAATGAATTCATTCTGACTTTATTTTTGAAACAGAACGTTTTTAAATGAAATAAATTTATATTTAAAAAACGCTGTGAACTGGCAATTATGCTACTCTTGATTAAGCGACCTTTCCGACATAAAGACCCTCTGAATCACAGCACAATCTTCCCCAAAATGTCCAGCATTAGGACATACAGAGATTGCAAAAACGAATAGCGAATTTTATCATTAAATCCGGGAATGTTTCAACGTAAATGCATTCGCAAGCCATACATATCGATGATTCAAACACATCTGGCATGTTTGGGGGATTTCGGTAAACAGTTTCTTTGTCTCTCAGAAAATAGCCATAAGGAGGGAGATCGGGAGAATATGGAGGCTAATCTATTATGGAAGCCTGTAATTACAGCGGCATCTGTTAGCAGCTTTTGCAGCTATTATTTCGAAACTTCAGTATACAATTTTTATAGCCTACCTATTAAAAATACCGTTTGCTGAGCGAGTCTATTGATCTTTGTTTGAGATTTTTAACTTTGAAATCAGGGTTTTATTTGCTGGACACCCTGTATCTTTTAGACAGAATTTAAACTGCAGTTCTAATAAAATTTCATCTATAAAGAGAGTGATCAACCACAATGGGTTTTTTTCTGTATAATTTATCGATTTTAGCCTACGGTGACAACACTAGCATTTATACATCCCTGACTTACCCAGACAAGTTTTGTTGGCTTACGGAACGATATTACGGAATTACGGAACGAAGTTACGTATAATCCGATTTACGGAACGTATAATCCGATTTACGATTTACGGAACGAAGTTACGTATAATCCGATTTAGGTTAGAGATGGGCGGCTCGACTCATTTTACTGATTCGAATCTCAACTCACTCACTACTTCGATGATTCGAATCAGTGATTCGAATCTTGAATCAATAAAACAACTAAAGAAATTTTCCCTCTCTCTGCGCCGAAAGCCGTACTATTTAAACACCCTTCACCGGGTTTCTTCTCCGCTGAGTTCTCGGGCAGCTAGCATCTCTCTCTCCTTGCTCGAGTAAAACTAGTGTTTAAACTGCCCGAAATGAAAATACAGGGGAGCTTCGTATGACCTCCTGGGCCTGTAAGATTAAAAGGTTAAGTTTGGTGTCAAAGTATTCGAAATTTTATGTATCGATGGTGGTAAACGTCTAGGGGGGGTCGAGAATCAATAAAAACGCGCTCCCATGGATAGTTTCCGAGATATACGTTAATTAATTATGGTAATTAGACTAATTAACCATGATTGAGGCTTAAAAGGACTGCAAACATGTAGAAATTGGCTCAGGGATTGTTTCCAGACTTTGGAGATGCCGCCGGAGAAGGCTAGTGTTTAAAATGCCCAAATTGAAAATATAGGGCAGCTTCGTATGACCCCCTGGGCCTGTAAGATTAAAAGGTTAAGTTTGGTGTCAAAGTATTCGAAATTTTATGTATCGATGGGGTTATTGAGTCTAGGGGGGGTCGAGAATCAATAAAAACGCGTTCCGATGGATAGTTTCCGAGATATACGTTAATTAATTATGGTAATTAAACTAATAAACCATGGAGCTGTTTTTTCCGCGATTCGGCATCGTCATCAACGGAGAGAAAGCAGTAGCAAAAGCATCACAAGCTAGTATTCATCTCAGGATTTTCTTATCGCCGGCCTCAGAGGCGTAGCCAAGGGGGGTCATAACCCCCCCATGAGGAATTTTTTGCCATACAAAATGTATATTCTTCACTACATTATCACACACACGTATACATATATATGAGTTGCAGTAGTCATAACCCCCCCCCCAATGAAAAATTTCTGGCTACGCCCCTGGCCGGCTTGTATTTTTGACCTTTATCGAATTCGAGATTTCACTGAAATGAAAATGGGAATATCGGATATTTGATGTTGAAATAAAACCGATATCTCGATATTTATCATTTTCGGCCCAGTCCTACTGAGGGGCTGCTGCCCCCCCCCAAAAAATGGGACCCTTTACTTAGCTTACAATTGAACTTTAAATTTGATACCCATTCCACCCCGAAATAAAATCCTGGCTACGCCACTGTCAATAACACTAACTACGCCACTATTTTGAGACCCTATTTTGTATTTCTCTGAATTACGAAAGAAAATAAAATCATTCCCCTTAAACGACAAACAAGGTAAAAAAAATATCTTAAACGAAATCTGCAGCAATAAAGCGAAATGTTATTTTGCTTACTACAAAGTCCTTTTGTGGGAGCGCTTAATACCGCCCCTGTATCCTTCATTAAAAGTGACAAGCACAATCCTAACTTTATTTCATTCTATTTCCCTTCACATGAAAACCCGCCACCATGTAAACTTAACGTGTCCGTTTTTTTTTTTTTTTTTTTTTTTTTTTTTTTTTTTTTTTTTTTGAGGGCAGGGGGACATATATTGAAGTTAAAAGTAGAAAAGGGATGTTTCATTAAATTTTAAACAAATATTAAATCAGCCAGACAAGTTGGAAGGAGGGAGTCCCCCCCGAGGGAAAAAGGTTTAAACAACTTTGAAACACTCTCCCCCACTCTTCCACGAGCATTGGCGTAAATTGGCATGTAATATTGGGATGGGGTGACAAAATGTTTCCGATTGTATAAAATATTATTATTATAAATAGCTCTGATACTTGAATTTTCGTAATTTTTTTTCGGGGGGGGGATGACCCTTCTTGCCCTTAGGAAGTAACGCCTATGCCCCCCGCCAAAAGCAAACGATGTTCGACCCACTCCACACCCACAGACAGATAAAAATTTAAATCCGACCACCAACCAAGAAATGAAACACCAAAGATTCGAAAAAGAAACTTCAATTAAATGAAACATCCTTTCAACTCTTTTCGGCTCCTTTCGACTCTGAGTCGATAGAAGATTCGAAAAACTAACGAATCTCAACAATCGTATACAATCACCGAAACAGAGCGAAACACTGAATCAGTAAAGATTCGTTGCTGCACCAATTCAGTGACCAACTCACCCACACCCACTCATTTAGGGCCCGTTCGAGAATTCAACGGTTGGTTATGCACCGGTTTTACCGGTTACGGCCATTCTTTGGTTAAGTGACGTCACGGTTGTCAACCGGTTTCGGTCATCCTCACCACATCCAATTCCAAGCCAAGAAAACAGAAATAAACATTGGCAACACTACGCTAATAACCGGAATAACCCACCTCGCTAGCAGGGTCATTCTGGTTGCGCTTTGGTCACGCTGAGCATACAACCGCTACATGACCCAAACGTTTTCGAACGCGGTTAATTCCAGAGCTCCGCCTTTTCGAACGCTCTGGTCGTGCACCGGTGTTACCGGTGCACAACCGATGAATTCTCGAAAGCGCCCTTACTGTTTCAAATCATCTATCGACTCAGAGTCGTAAAGAGTCGAAAAGAGTTGAAAGAGTAAGGTTAAATCTCTGGGAACGGTTAAAAAAAATAAGTTTTCCTTCCCTTCGCGCTTGGAATGTATTTCCCCACAGTTGAGGGCTTGAGATTCGAAACAGTAGAGAGGGAGTGTAAAGACTGAGCCCCTCAGTACTAAGATTCGAATTACTGATTCGACTCACCAAATCATTGGCCATTTCTAATTTAGGTGTGAAATCAAGAAACGTGTAACAGCACTAAGATTCTGGTTGCTTATTATCGTTACGTCATGTTTGTCTTTCTTTAAATATATCTTTGGACTAATACCTTTATTTAAAAATTGGAGCTTCAATCACAATTTCTAAACGAATTTTTAGCATAAATAATCAATACTAAATCTAAGAAATAATACATGTTATATAATGGTGATGTACGACCAGAATCATAATATTGGTATATAAATTTAGATTTTATGGCTAAACTTTGCTTACGCTAAGCAGGCTTATCCTTTAAGGCAAAAAGCTTTGTTTACGAAGGTCAGGACATAGCGTAATCCCTTCAAAAAACTAGGCATTTTTCTTATCGAATGTTGCAGGCTTGACGTTACCATCATTTCTTACGATGTTTAGCCTTGGTTTTTCCATACAACCAATTCGCGATAACTCGAAGTCTTCTAAGCCAAACATTCATTTATCTGAAATTTTCGCAAAATCCGAATAGAATTTAACACTTTTAAAACAAAGCTATCTCGAAGTCTGCACCTTTATGTTAAAATTCAGTAAATGTTTAAAATTTCATTTCATGCTAGGAGGAGACTCATCAAATAATAATTTAAAAACGAACTTATTATTTGTAATTTTTTATCTCTTTAAACTGTGTATTTCTTTTCTCTCAGCTTGTTTCTTAGAGGGGGAAAATTTCTTCTTCACCCTCCTCACTAATTGAGGTTCAAAAATGGGAAAGAAAACTTACCGCACATATGCTTATCATATAAAATACTAATAAAACATTGGTGTTTAAATGAACACTATTAGTATAATAACTAATAATAATTTACTGCACAAAAATGTTAATTTTTTGCATCGAATGAACGAAATACGATAAATACCGATTATTTGAATCTCTGACAAATCGAAATAATTGATTAGCTCCTGAGGATTTGAAATTATCGCGAGTTGACTGCATGTGGAATATCACAGTACCAGATCTAACCGAGGTTGTCATCGGCGAGTTTCACGTCTGCACTGTAATCAGTCCAAGTAATTTCGTAATTGCAAAACTATGTAAGAAAATATAATCGCGTCCCTATTGATAATCGGACTGTCAAGTGCTCTCCAGAGTTTTTACCACAGATTTCCACCAGTTACAAATTTAAATTCTGGATTTAATTTAAATTTAAATTAATGAAATAAAAATAGTGGTGGTTACTTTTTTTAAAAAAAGAGTAAAACTTGATGGTTGTGCAATGCATTCACAAGTAGTTTCGTCAGTTTTAAGGGACAATTGTTTTTTCAAATTCATGCATGTCAAATGATGTTTAACTGTCAACCACATTCCGATCACACAAGAATTTTGGATATCATTGAGCATAAAAATTATACATTATGAGTATTTAATGTAGTTTTTGGTTTATAGCTAAAATATTCTAGACCTTCAAACAGTAAATAATAAATAAATAAATAAACACATGCATTACACTTTTGTATATACTCAACTATTAGCTCCTTCTTAAATAAAATCCAAACTGTCTACAAATTATAATAGCATCCACGAATGAGAACAATATTATTTTATAAATTAATTGTTTTATTGAATATAAAATGATTAACTTTTTCCCCCATTAGGTATACCGAGGTGGACAACTAACTCCAATGCAATGGAAATCCGACAACTCCTCTGGTGGATTCACTGATAACATGACAAATCCGTGGTTACCTATCAATCCTGATCACTTCTCCACAAATGTTGAGTCACAAACGGCCAGACTCTCAGACTTCATCAATCTTCTGGAAGTTCGCAGGCACCTCACTTCTGGAAGCCCTCAGCAATTGGATGTCCTTGATCCAAATATTATAGTGGTGGAACGTGGGGAAGGACATCACAGATTCCTCCTAGTGGTGAATCTCGGAACTAAGGCGGAGACAAAAGACTTCCCAGACTCTTACAGTGATGTCCGCCCCTTTTCCTCTATCCCTGGTTCCAGAATTCGAAGTAGAAGCTTTCAGATAGATCCCGGATCAGCGTTTCTTGCTAGAGTGAGAAAAATAAACGAAGCACCGAATTTTATACTTAGTGTGTGAGGCGCAAAGTCTCTGCACAAGAATTTCAAATAATTCTGTGGATTGTCTCGATCAAAACGTTTATTATATGCAGAAGAGATCAACTACAATCAGTGTTTTTTACTCTGCTCACCGCATGGATTTTAATATCAGTTTTTGAAAAGAATACATAGAATGCAGCCGAAGGAAGGTGCTGAAATACCTCCGTTTTGATTTCAGATGATTTAGTTAATGCTTAGAAAAGTTATACTAGGTATGACGTAAGGTTAAATTGGGCTAAAGTATTCGTAAACGTTGCTAATATTGTAAAGTTTTATGAAGTAATGGTCTTGGAAACTCATCTGGCAAATCCTCTTTGATAATTTCGTTATAATAAAGTAATACAATACTTTCTAAATAAGTTATGAGACTTTTTGTGATTTCATACTAAGTCAAAATTTAATCCGAAATAGAATACAGAAATTGATTTATTTTTTTTTAATATAGTTTTCAAATTGTGAAAAGTAACAATTTTTGAAACATTTAGAAATGTTATAACATTCTCCGGAAGCTTGAATTTTAGTTCTACTGTAATATAAAACTAATACCTGAAAAACTTTAGTGAACATACGTAAATGTTAATTACCATTATTTTTTTAGTTTAAATGTATTGTAGCTATGCTTTATTTTTTAACCAAGAATCAGTAGCTCATTTCAGAAATTTAAAAAATAAAAGCTCAAGGAAGTTTTATTCATTTAATCCTTTGAAAAAAGATTTTACAATATTTAAACTTCATTGCTCAAGTTCACCAAAAACTTTAAGTTGTAATTTTGGGTAGCAACACCGGAAACATTCATCTGCAAACTTCTTTCATATTATGTTATGTAAGTGTATCTTTGGAAGGGTTAGTTTAGTTGGGTTGTAAGTTTAATGATATCTGTTGAATACTCATCTAACCCCTTGCTGTTCTCCTAACGCGTGTTACAACAATTTCTGAAATTTTAAATTAAATTTGACTGAAAACTCTGAAATCAAATAAGCGACCGGTGAAGGCTCATTCTTGAAATAAAAGATTTTGAACTTTATTCTCTATTGTGCCAAAATAAATCGGATAAACCCAATACGTGCTAAAACAGTTTCGTACGTTTTAAGACTGGTTCATAGATTTGCAAGACTGTAATTTGCAACGTCTTATACATTTACATAGTTCTACGTCATTTTACACAGTAAGACTGAATAACTTTGTGAAATTGACATCATTATACTTCTGAACAAAGTAAATGAAGTTGAACGTTTTAAATAACGTAAAAATTGTGTTTGTTGGTGATACCTAAAATATGCATGTTTTCTTTCATACTTACGAACCAATTACCAGCAAGTTGTAAATAACTGTAAATGTGTGCCAAAACTTTTTTTTCTGACATCCAGCTCATGTAAGTCAACACCTCCTAGATATACAATGCCTGAGAACAGAAACTGTTACGTCATCACTAGGTCCACTAAAATGACGTCATCACACATTTATTTTCACAAAGCAAAACTATTCAAACTTTGTGGTGAATTTACTCCCGCATAAAACATTTTAATGATTTAAGATAGAAAATTTAATTTTACGACAAATAGGAAATTTTAACTACGGAATGCAAAGTTCACTAATTATATAATATGATATAGAAATAGATCATAATAATTTTTTTTTATCAGAAAGGTATTTTAATTTTTATCTTCAACTTAAGATATTTCCTAAAATTTGCATAACTCACCAGAAATTTTAAACATTTTTACTTTGTGAAAATTAAAAGTGATGACGTCATCTTAGAAGACCGAATGATGAAGTAAAAACTTCTGTTCTCAGGCCTTCTGCATCTAGGTGTTGCGTAAGTGCACAATGTAAGAACTGATTTCGGAGTTCTATAATTATAAAAAGGATATTCCATGAACTTCGAGTTTGAAATATTGGATATATCTTGCAAGGTCATATAAAATAAAATATGTACATATATGATACAAGTATTAACACTACAGAGCATTACTGTAGCCAATTGGCCAGTTCACTAAATAAATTTTTGCCCGAGTTTTTGACTGCTTCTAATTTTTAATGATAAATGAAAAAAATCCAAAACTAGTAATATTAGGTTTAATTAAACGATGATTAGGCTATATTACTTTCTTTTGTTTGTGAGAGCTATGTGGTGGACATTCTAATTTTTCGAATGTTTCACGAACATTTTCCATGCTTTTTATGGGAAGCAAATGCTGAAAACTTTAGAAATATTTTTCCTAACATAAGTAACCCGGAAAGAAGTTACAATTTTATTTTCAGCATACTTTAAAAATTTTAAGAGTTAAAGGGAAGTTATAAAAATATTTTATTATATACTATTATTTCTACAAGATGTACGACTATGCTTTTCAGAATGTTTAATACGAATCTTAATTTCGAAAGAACATTTTAAAATTCGTTGCAGCGCAATATTGGTTAAGTCAAAATGAAATCTGTCACTGAAAAATCGTAATCGAAAGTGGAAAATGTCTCTGTTAAAATAATTAACTCAGAATAATTTATAAAATAAATATATTCATAATTCGCAGTGGTATACATTAGGACAGCTTCAATGTAATGTTATCTCATCAACCCAAGTAAACGTGCGAGAATTTTGAAGACAACTGAATTAAATCCCTGATATACCATTGACATAAATCCATCTTTTCTAATGTGATTCCGCAGTTGAATAGATATTTCCGCGAAATGCCAACACTTTTAAGATCAACTGTCTCATGAAGATCTAAATTGGATATTTACGCATATATTTTATGAGAATATAAAGCCCCTTGTGGTAGAAATTACAAAGGCCGGTAGAAAAAACATTTGACGAAAAAATGTCTACACTCAATAAGCATAACCTTTGTCTATTTAGAATCATGCCTACTTCATATTCCACTTTTATTATTATTGTAACGTAAATAATGTTGTTGTCACTTAAGTTGTTAAATTAATTCTAAATTCAAGGCTTTATGCAATCGATAACCTGGGTGATATCGAGTAGCTTTTCCTAAGGAACTGTTTTGGGTAATTTTCTTAAGTTGAAAATTGGGGGAGGGACGGATTTTCATATTTTTAACGAAGCGCATTTTCCCTCTATTTTTTAAAATTATTTGTGCAAATGTGCAAGTTGATAGTTACAAGGGTGCGAATTTAATTATATTTTTCAGTAGGGTCACCGGGGAAAAATGGGTATGGTTATTTTTTTGTTGTTTTCATTTTATTAGACAACATTTTTCTAAAGTGAAAAAATATGGTTTAAAGGCTCACATATCTGCCAACATTTTAATTTGGTAAAAGAAATCTGGCAACACATTTACTAGGCTTAGAAGCCATTTTGTTTATCAGAAGGTAGAACAATGTGTTTTCAGTGACTGATAAACTTCTTTACATAAAAATTTACAGGAAGAATTTTAGAAATCTATTATCTAAATTTATAGAAGAAAGTTTATCCAAACAGAAAATTAAATAAATTTTCTTACCCACAAATATTTATAGCATGTTAATTACATATCGTAAAATGGGTATATCCGATGTTTTTGAGTTCAAGATGTGCATATATGACGACTTATCAAAGTTGAAAGAAATTTAAGAGTAAATTTAGCTTAGGAAAAGTTATGTTATCATTTACCCTAAACCCATTACAGGCACATGTATATACATGTATGTGTAAGGATAATATACCATTAGCTTATCTTAATAGGTGTATATGAGTAAAGGCCTATTATTTTACTTATTATTATATGATCTACCTACCCTATGCATATTAGTACAGTAAATTTATTTATTTATTCCTTGAGTAAATTTATTTATTTTTTCCTTGTTAAAAGTAACAAACTGACATATCAGATGCTGTAGGGTTCTGCTATTTGAATTAATACTGTACAGTTGAGACTAAAGTTTCATCTAAAAGTTTTCGCACCCGGAATTATTAAAATTCCATCGTTTTAGTTTTCAAATGATTGGACAGAAACTTTCATCAGTTTTAACAAATAAACAAAGCAATCGCATTTATTCCCGCAGGCTATTAAGTTAAAGTCGAAAACAATTAGATATCACTTCCCATTGATTTGTAACTGTAATTTCTAATGAAACCGGAAATTTAAAACAATGATGAAGAAAGCAAAGCACGCGAACCGATTTACATAAGATGTAGCTCCACAATGGAGTTCAAGGATGATTTTTGTGAAATTTATTTAACCGACTGCAATAACGTCCATGTGAACTATTTTGTTGTGGGTAGCTGAAATACGCATGTTGTAAGTACTAATTTTTCTTCCTTCATAATAAAACACCAGGGACTTTCTGTTGGTTTGAAACAAAATTATTTTAAATTTAAATTAGATATTTGCCAGGCCACTGTTTGGAAAATCTCGTTGCAGAGGATAAAATCTTGTGATCTTAATTCATATATATAGTTTTTGTAAGCTAATTTTTCACACTTTTCCTAAGTGCTCGTAATAAAATATTCCTGACTATTGCTTTCTGTATTTACATTAATGCCCTTACCGTCCCTCCAAAAAAGAAATAAAATTTCCAGTTTCTATGGAACATCCTTTTTACTTTACATTAGAGTATGTATTTTTGACTATTACACTTTATCATTTTCTTATGACATCAGTTAAATTACCATGTACATTTTATGAGGGTTCATTTTGTATTAGTACATTTTTCTGTTCTGGTAACACGACGGATGCACTAACAACGTAGCCTTATAAATGCATTTGTTTAACATATGTGGCAAATTTATTTTCTTTAAATGCATTATTTTGCATTGTCGCGAACATTTTTTTTTTTTAATTTCAAATTCTTATGTAAAAATTTCCCTTAACTATAAGTTCAATTTGGCAAGGTTTTCGCTAGAGCTGCCAAAATGCATACAATTGTACATAGGACCAAGCACCTTTGTAATGTTATATAAAAAGTTATTGAATTTCCAACGGAAAGACAAATTATGATGTTACGTAAACAGTACTAAGGAAATGAATTCTAACGTATGCTATGCAATGAAATTCAATTGTCATAATTTATAGTTGCATATAAAAATTAATACTTTTAAACTCAGTTTACATTTATATTTTCTGAAGAGTCGTTTACAAATTTATCTCTGAATTTTTAAAAATATTCCGTACATTTCATTGCTCAATTTCGTCAGACCGTTGGCAAAATATAAAAATTTTAACTATCCTCCATAAATATTGATTATGTTAGGCACATAAAACGATCAAATTTGAAAATATTGATAATAGTAGAGATTTATGGTGACTTCCTCAATGATCAAAGTTGAGTACAGCTAATGTTTCCCTAATTGCTGACCATGATTCCTGTAGAGTTTTCTTTCTTCTCTTTTAAAATTTAAAATTGTCTTTGTATAAGTGGCAACAACTTTATATATGTTTATATTCATAGCTTTTAAAATGTAATTAAGTTTTTTTTTCTTTCAAATGGCGGGCCTTAACCATGCCTTGGAGGCATTGGCCGCCACCAAGGCCGGAGTTGTTGGTCACTTTATTATGGGGGCACCTAGTAGGTGGTCCAACGTTGCCCCTATGAAGGGGCGGACACAATGGCATCCACGCCCAGTCGGGGATCGAACCTCGACCGCCGGGAGTTGAGCCCGAAATCAGAGTACGGTGCTTACCCACCATACAATCCGGTCGGCAAATGTAATTAAGTAAGTCATATTGAATAAAGATAAGCGTAATAAATTACAGAATTTGTGTTTCAAAAAAAAAACTAATTTTAATTAAAAAAAACAGTATAATAAATTGTGCAATTTTAACGAAACAAAGTGATTTCACCTAAATGTTATACAGCAACAATACATATTTGATATTTATGTGCTATTATTCCATAGAAAACTTTAGTAAACGTGTTGATCCTCTTCCTGAACGTAACAATACATTTTAGATTATGTTATAATATTTTTTTAAATGTAATTCGTTATTATAAGTACTTACTTCTAGAAAATGTTAACTGTTTCAAACTTTTCTTATCATTTACTTCAACCAGCACAGCTCAAGCTAAACGTTAACAGTGAAGAACCAGTTGCATTTGGCATTACCGTATAATATGTACATTTTCATCATACAAGTTGATTGTACATGTCTCACCATCTTCATGAATAACTCTATGAAACTTCAAAAAGCACTATTTGTAATGTATCATAAAATAAAATTATATATAGATAATATAGATTGTCATTTTTTGATGCGAAATCACATTTATTACCGGGATGTTTCTAATAGTAACATCTAGTTTTGCGATTGAGTAGATGACTTGTAAAACTGCGAATATGCATAGAAGAATGTTAACATCTTTGGTAGGCATTGTGATTTTGAAGAAACAGCACAGCGTAACTTAGTTGTCTTGCGATTTCCTGTCAATAAAGAACTTCGGATTTTAAAAAATAGGGGGTATTGCTAACCGTGCATAAATTTCTTCAACAACATAGCTACACTCTTCCGATTTTATCGGAAAATTTCCAACCACAATTTTTAGCTTCATTTTAAATTGAAATAATTGACTTTTATGTAATTACAAGGTACAAGACGTAAACTGATCACACAAAATATGCCGATAGTATCCATAAGCGTTGGAAATTCTGATTGGCATTAATAAATTTTCAAAACTTCCCATCTCGCACGATCAGTTTTTGTGCTCGTATGGTTAGCATTCCATTGAGGAAAGGTAATAAATTGAAGTTCCCAATCATTAACGTAAAGCACTTCTTTTTGTGTAGAGTAATTTGTATTTAATAGTTACAGAAGATTTAAGAACTAAATAATAAAAGAAATAATTAGGAAAAAGTGGATTTTTTATTGCGTATGGGTTATCAAAAATATTTTTATGTAGGTCGGAATTTCGAAAAAGAACCAATCTATGAGAGCCTTAGGAACTAATGTAAATTCGGATCCAGTCAGAAGAGCCATATTTAAATCTTCTCCTACTGATCCATCCACCCGATTAGGGTTGCCAGGTCGCCAAACCAAATAGCCGGACAGACCAGCCAGTTTGGCCGGACATTTGGGTAAAAAGGCCGGACAGCCTACAATATTGAGGATTTTGTCTCAGTATTAATAGGTACATCAAAAAAAATTGTATGTAAAATCAAGCTGTCTTGATTATTACCATGAATCTTGTTTAATTCTAATGAAATATAAATAACATCGAATGCCAAATCAGTTCCAGTACTTTATTACTAATCAGCCAAAGTCACCAGTAAAAAGCTTAACAAAAGCCGGACACCGTTAAGTTTGGCCGGACACGCAATCAAAAAGCCTAACTATGTCCGGCTTTATCCGGACGCCTGGCAACGCTACACCCAATTCACTTTAATATAGTGTTAATTTTGTAGCATATGAGCGTTAAAGTTGCTCAAGTAAAGTACTCAAAGCGTCAAAGAAGTAATAAAGAGCAATTAAAATATCAGTAATAAGGTATCAGTACAATTCACATTTAATATGTTGAGGGACGTAGACATCGGGGGGGATTGAGATATCCTGGTCCCCTTTCTCTCTGAAATTTTGATTTCCTTTATTGGATGTAAAGCGTCAAACTATTTTGTGAGAAATTATACCTTTTCAACTTTAGAGCCCTTTCCATTTCTTTCACTGGCACCGTAGTTCAATACAACTGATGATGCGGGGTTTAAATTGAAAAAGATGATTTTGAAAATTATGCCACTTAGTACTGACAGAGCTTTTCACTTTTTCAGATTATTTATTTTATCTAATGATGCAGTGATAGGTAAAATTTATTTAACAAAATGCATTATAGATAAGTAACTGATAACAAAGATCGACAGATTATCATCAACTGATTCAGTAGCACAGTTAGAAAAATTTAATGACGGATAAAACCAAGTGTTCATAGTAAATCGAAATGGTTATTTTCCCTTATAGACAAATTGCACACAAACGAAAACTTGCATATATGCTAGCCGATACAGTTCAGCATTCCATTGAAAATCACGTTTTTATATAAAATAAGAATTTCTAAAAACCGGTTTTATAGAATTACATATTGATGGGTTTTTTCTTTTTTTTTCAAAACTAGTAATAAGGACACATTTTCCGATCTCCGGGTTCTTTAAATCTAACAAACAGTATTTCCTGATCTTAATTTTTTGTTGTTGTTATTTTGGAGGTCGATCCGTACAAATTCTTTCATTGTGATCATATTCTTATTTACTTCTTTCGCACTAACTATTCTAATTATAAATTTCTATCTTACTTGCATTAAACAGCAAATTTTTTGTTTACTCTCATAAGAGAATAATTTCTTATTATCAGTAAAACCATCTGCTACTTACAGAAGCGGATGCATGTGGTCTTATAAGCTGCCTAATTGTTTCGCAAGTGCTCGGCAATTCTTGAATCCTACAATACTCAAAAGTTTGTGTTTCTGATAAGAATTAAAATTGATTGTTTGCAGTTGTATTTACCCTGTCATAAGAAAACACAATTCGGTAGTGACAGAAGAAATTGGCATTCATCAAAATTACACATTATGTAACACTTACAAAACTAGTATTATTGAAAAGTAACAGCAAAAATGTGTGACAGCACATTTTAATGTATAAGACAAAAGTTTCCCCTAAGAGCTGCTGCCTCATGATCACCTACTACAAACTGGAGATAAAGCTCTCGCTAAGATGCTCAATTACCCCCGAACTTCAGTTCAGCGCAAGAGCTGCTGCGTGATTATTACAAGGAGGGTGACCAGATTCAGTGACTGTGTCACTGTTTCAGTGATTTTTTATGAAAATTTGAATGCCCGTTCTCTCTTCCGTGACTTTAAAAAACAGAGACTTTTCAGTGATTTTACAATATTTCAGTGGATTTTAGATATTTTCCGTCCTTTTTTTATTCCGCTGTTATCTCCTCGCCATTTAGAGAATTATTGATTCCAAATATAGAATGTCTGCGTTTAAAACATTTATAAAATCGAATATTCTGAATTCAGAATGATAATTCTGAGTAGGATTTCCTGGCAGTTCGCAACACTGAAACTGGGTGTTATTTTCTTAATAAATGAAAAATTTGGAGAGAGAGAAGAGCCATAGAGCAGATGTAAGAAAGAGATCACACACACGCTTTGGTAACCCGAACGTGTACCAACAGATGACGTCTAGCAAAATCTCACACGTATAACTTTTGTGCATCCGATTCTCCTGAATTTTCAATGTCGGATTTCTAGCCTGCGCTTTCATTTCCGTTTTCATCATTAGACTTTTAACATCGTTAGAAAAAAAAATATACATGGCTGCTCTGCGTAGGGATGCAATTTATGATTGGTGAAATTTTCTGGAACATTTCACTGGCGAGTGGCTTTTTCATATTTTTAAAACTGTACCTTTTATAAATGTAGGATGGAGCTAGCGCTCCAAATTAAATAGACGTTAATCTTTTTAAACATTTAATGAGACGAAACTTTAATACAACGACGACACTAACATTTAAAAACATTGAGAGGTAGAAATAAAAATAAAAATAACATCAAGAGAGCTATTCTGCTCTTTTAACATCGCACGTCTGCCCAGTCTCGTTCTCCGTCTAGAGTGTTCTTTGGCGGGGAACAACTGGCGGGAGTTGAAGTTATAGTTCGTTCAGTGGTGTTGCCACAGCAAAACTAATTATTATCCACACGGCCGTCCTGAGGTTACAGACGTCCGCGGCTGGGTTGAAAAAGCAAAAAATCTGAAAAGAAAAAAAAAAAAAAAAAAAACTGGGTTTTGTGAAAGAATGTTTTTCAGGTGTTGAAAAGCTGCTATTTGTTCAGGGCCAAAATTAAATTCTACATTATCCCGAAGGAGGTCACTTAATGGTCTAGCAATCAGCGCATAATTTGGAATAAACTTTCTAAAGTAACTTGTTAGTCCAAGAAAACTTTGAACTTGTTTAGGGTTTTGAGGTTGTGGGAATTTTTGAACTGCCTGTGTCTTGGTAAGTGACGGTTTAACTACTCCGTTTTCGATAATATAACCAAGGAATTCTATCTTTCGTTGTAAAAATTGGCACTTTTTTAAGTTCAATTCGAGGCCATAATCTGCAGCTGTTTGGAGAACTAGGCGCAATTTTTGTAGGCCTTCGACTTCGTCATTAGATGGTATGAGAAGATCGTCCATGTAAACAATAAGAATGTTATCGCGAATGAGATCTCTAAAAACTGTATAAACATATCGTTGAAAAACACTAGGGCTGTTGGATAATCCAAATGGAACTCGTAAAAATTCGTACTGGCCTTCATGAGTTACGAAAGAAGTATATTTAGTGCTGTTAGGGTCCATAGGTACATGAAAGAAACCATTTTTAAGGTCAAGTGTAGTGAAAACCCGAGATGTTCCAAGTTTATCTAAGGCTTCTTCTATGAGTGGTAAGGGAAATTTATCTTTTATCATTTTTCTATTAAGCCTGCGGTAATCAACACAAAGTCTGTAATCTCCAGTTTTTTTCTTACATAGAACAATCGGGGCGGCGTAATCAGAGCAACTTTGTTTAATAATTCCATCATTTAACCAATCTTGAATTTGTTTTTCCACAATTTTCTGTTCAGCAAAAGGGAGTCTTCGAGAGCGTTGTGCTACGGGTATTTCATCTTGTAATAAAATAGTCATCTGAATTTCAGTGTCTTTAACTTTATGGGGTTTGTAGGAAGTAACGATATTTTGAACTTCCTCACGAATTTCAGAATTCAAAATGTGTGAAAGATCAAATGGAAAAGTTTGGTCATTAGAAATATTAGCAATATTAACGAAAATGTTATCATCAAGGGTACCGCATAAATGAATACCGTCTTTATCAAATGTAAATTGGGTTTGCTGCAAAAAGTCGCTTCCGATAATCACATCAAAAGGAATCAAGTCATCTTTTAGAACATGTATTTTAGCAGGTAAAGTAATCTTTTGAATTTCGATGGAATCCTGGAAAAACCCGAGGCTATGAACTTCGTTTCGGCCAATTCCTGAAAAGGGAATGGTGTTGGAATGCAATGGTGGCGAACCGATTCTTCGATGTGTTTTCTCATTAATAAGGGTTGCTTGTGACCCAGTGTCACAGAGTGCTGTCAATTGAATTCCTGCAAGTTGAATGTCAATATGCATGGAATTTTTCGATGAAGTTTGAGGAGATAGCACATTTACAGTTTTATCAGGAGTAGGTTTTTGAGATTCAGGTTTTGGTTTCGAATTTCGAGAACTTTTGGGACAATTAGCATGAACATGACCAAAATTTTTACATCCATAGCATTGTTTACCATGTGACTTATTCAAACATTGGTTGCTTTTATGACCCTTCAAGCCACAAGAATAACATACTGGTTGTGTATTTGGGTTACGTTTATTGTCGAGTTTCACATTAAGGTTGGTATCATCGAATTTTTTCTGATTATTTTGTCTGAAATGTTGAGAACTGTTAAAGATTTTTTCATAAATCTTTAATTTTTCCTTGAATTCTGGGATGGATTTACAACCGTAAAGGAAAATTTTATTGTGTGATGAATCTGGAATTCCATTTATAACATATTCAATCAGGGAGGGATCATCAAGAGATCCTTTGTGTGCCAAATCTCTCATAGCTAAGAAATATTCTTGTAGGGTTTCAAACGGTTTCATACGTCGAGATTCCATTAATTGATGTAACTGAATGCTGTTAATTTTGTCAGAAAATTCCTCTAGCAAATGGTGCTTCAATTGTTCCCAATTTGTGATTCCACGAATAGACCTAATTAAAGTTTGAGCGGGACCAGTCAAACATTTTCTAACAAAAGTAATTTGGTGAATTGGATTGTTTATTTGGTACAAATAAAAAATTTCTTCAACGTCGGATATGAAATTCTCAATGCTATAATTATCGCGAGACGAAAAAGGTTTTATTAAATCAACAACGTCTTTGAGACTAAATAATTGGAAAGAGGAACTCGTAGTTTCGACTGAAGGCAATAAATTCTGAGCTGATTCACTAAAAGGAATCTGTGTCTGTTGCTTATCTGAAAATTCTTTTGCGTCAGGGGTGGGTGGGGAGGGAGTACTATTTTCACCCACGACGTTATTTGTTTGAGATGAACTGTCAACCGGATGTGAATCATTGACTTCGCTTTCCGAAAGATCGGAATAATCTGCTTTTAATAACGATAAATCATTAAGACTCGTAAGAATGGTGTTAGCACACTTATCTGGGTCAGTTGAGAATTCTAAATGAAGTAAATTGCAAATAGAAATTAGGTCTTTAAGTGAAAACTCTTTAAGTACTTTTTGTTTCGTTTCTTCTAACTCGAATGGCTGTGGGAAACCTGTAAATTTGCGTAATCTCGCGCGATTTTGTCTATCGCCGTCTGTACCAAAAATTAAGCGATGTAAAACCTTTATTTGACTCGTACTACCAATTTTTAACGATTTTGCGATATTGGGGTAATCGCTGAGAGTAGACATGATTATATATATTCAAATAGTTACTGTACACAGATATGCAAAACCAAGATCAAAACTCAAACACTTCGGAATTTAAAATAGAATTTCAGTATCAAACATTTTCTTCACATTAAGGCATTTAAATCTCATTAAAAGAATATAGAGACTGTTCTCAAAAATATGCATCAGAATAACAATATAATATGTTTCAAAACTGTATTCAATTCACAACAAATCAAAATGTATACGAAATACGTGTTCTTCAAATGTTGCTGTTCAAGAAAACGAAGGTATATAATTCAATCAAACTTCTAATTACCAATCTTTCAAATTACGCATCAAAATATTCATCAAATCATCAAATTATTCCTCGAAATCATCAAATAAATTCATCAAAGTAGAAAGCCAAGAAAACAGAAGTAATAAAGTCAACGTCAAAGTCGCATCAAAAAAAGAATTTCGCATCAATTAAAAAATTCTTGCATCAAAATAACGTTGAAATATTTCCTCAGTTTTCTTATATCTTGAATGAGATGAGCATTTCATTAATCATCGACATTTTCTTGAACAAGCATCAACGTATGCATCAAGTAATTAGAATATGATTAGAATGTACTTACAGTTTGTGTTTCTGTTCTTGTTTCGGCATTCCATGAAAATATTATCCTCTGTAGCACATCACTTTTAATTTCGCTGACATATAAATCACAAGAACAATAAATATTACAAGAAATGTATTAACTTTTTTAGTTCCGGTACTGTATCTAGGGGATGTGCGGATTCGAACGGCGAGCACCCATGTAGGATGGAGCTAGCGCTCCAAATTAAATAGACGTTAATCTTTTTAAACATTTAATGAGACGAAACTTTAATACAACGACGACACTAACATTTAAAAACATTGAGAGGTAGAAATAAAAATAAAAATAACATCAAGAGAGCTATTCTGCTCTTTTAACATCGCACGTCTGCCCAGTCTCGTTCTCCGTCTAGAGTGTTCTTTGGCGGGGGAACAACTGGCGGGAGTTGAAGTTATAGTTCGTTCAGTGGTGTTGCCACAGCAAAACTAATTATTATCCACATAAATGAAGTTTTTTTCAATGTATCCACATACACTAAGCCTTGGCGATATTTCTTTATGCCAAGAGGGGTTGTAATCACTGCCTCCTAGATATAGAAAGCCTAACCACTGCCACGTCATTAAGCCTTTGCGTCATCAGTAGACCTTTCAAAGGTGACGTCAGCACAGTTTAATTTTCATAAAGTGGTCTTCTCAGTGCTGAATTCGGATTGTGAGAGGATTTTTCTTTACTCAATCTTTTAAAGACTGAAAATCATAATCACTTTTTGATGGACAGGACGGCATGGGAAGGAACAAGGGACAATCTTAGTGAAAGAGGCCTTGAAATATGGGTCTGGGCAACGCCTCCTACATATCGAAAGACCTACAACTCCTACGTCACGAACCTTCGACGTCATCATTTAGCCCACATTTAAAAGTTTTATTTTCATAAAGTGAAACTATTAAAAATTTCTGATAAATACTACAAATATTAGGAAATATATTATATTAAACATTAAAATTAAAATATCTTTCTCATATGGCATTATTCAGTATGATCTATTTCCTTATCACAGTATCTAATTAGTTATGGTTAAAAACTGTCATTTGTGGTAAAATTATATATTTTTTCTCAAATTATCAAAGTATTGTCAATCATGGGTAAGTTCACCAGAAATTTTTAATAGCTTTATTTTGTCACAATCAAACTTTTAGCTGTAGGCCAAATGATGACGTCAAAGCTTGGTGACGTAGCAATTGTAAGGCTTTCTATATCTAGGGGGTGTTGGTCAGGGCAAGAGTATGTGAAGGCTCGTACTTATAAATGATACACACTCTAGCCATGCTACGTAGAACGAATGGTAGCTTCATTTGGTGTCAGAAAGTAAAAATTGATGATGATTCTCCAAAATCTGAATAATGCCCTGTTTGTATTTGTATCAAATATAGATAATGTTCCACAGAATAAAGCATTTTTTATAAATTATTTGTGGACCTTTAATCATGATCATGCATATTGGTACTCACGCCGCAATAATAGATATTGGTTCAGAATATATTTTTTTCTGGGAAAGTCGTTGAAATGCTTGAGTAAAATATTTTTTGATTTATACATAGTTTTATAACTATACGTAAAATTACTCTTTAGTACAATGTTGCTATATAATATTAATATATGAAAATAAACAGATATGAGGCATTTTCTCGATAATTTCCGTTTTCTAATGGGTAGCTGAAAAACAGTAAATATACTCACAACGACGGTGACTAACAAAGACTTGCGGAATTTTTGCCAGTGGTTAAAAAAAAAAAATCTGGTCTCAAAATCTTGGTTGCAAGCGAAGTGTCGAAAGCGATCGAGAATTGACGCTGTCTGCAGACTCGTGATATATAGGTTTGTGGAAAAGGGTTTCTGGTTTTACGCTAAGCCTTCCGGAGGGACGAAAGTATTGTTATGCCATGAGGGTTTTTTTTTTTTTTTTTTTTTTCATTTCAAAGTATTCGCACGAGCTTTTTTTCGGGAATAATTTTGTTTAAATTTAAGTTTCTTTTCTTTTTTTCAAAATTTAACGAAATTCGAAGTTTACGAAAAGCATATTTTATTTTTAAAAATGTTCGAAATGAGGAATGCGCTTTTTTTATTAATATCATAAGAAAACAACTAAACTCTTTCGTGTTCAAAAATACAGTTGCTTTAAACTATAAAACCGGCAAAAGATGTTCATCTTTTTAAAAATTTGTCTTTAAAAAAGATTAAAAAAATAGTTATAAAGTGCACAAGAGCTATGCATGTAGCTTTATCCTTTAATTAATTGAATAAGTTTATTTCGGATATTACTTTAGGAAACATATAATTATTATTCATAACTGAAATTACGTACTTGGGAATGTTTTATATTATTGAAATTACATTTGTTATAAAGATTTTCAAAACATTTTCAAGATTGCTTCTCGAGAGAACAACAACAACAACAAACAAAAAAAAAGCTCCGGTAACATATTTTATTATTATTTAATGTAATCATTTTGTGAAGGAAAAGTACAACAAACGGATAATTTCTTTTTGATAATAAGACCTCTACTGAGATGCACTTGTAACAACTTGGATAATGTCCAGCTCTCTCGTTCTCAGAAAACTTTTTGAGTAAATCCCATCATTTTTCTGATAGTATAGCTGAAAATAGAAAGAACTTACACTAACATCATGTGCAGTGGCCCTATTCTATAAAGGCAGAAGTAATTCAAGCTTTTTTAATCGTCTTAAAAGTTTTCAGAATGAGAAAAGGGGGAAAAAACCCATAATAATTTACGTATTATGCTTCTAAGAATTGTTTGGAATTCAGCCAGACTTCTGTTCTTAAAATATCTATTCTCTAACTGTATCCTTGTTAATAAGGATTTGATTATGTGAAACATAAAAAATTCAAATTATCGATAGATGTTTTATTAAAAAACTGAAAGGTAAAGACCCAAAAGTTTTTACACTGAAATACTGATCTGAATCTGAAATACAAGAAATAAATCTGCCAGTTCTAATTAATTAGTGACGAAGTTCACGTAGCTGACGAGAAAGAGGCTGCGATGCTGACATTTTGCTCACACTCATTTGCCAACTAAGAGTCATGTGAACTAGAAGGTTTGGTCATCTTAATCCGACATAGTCACTGTAAGATGGCCACACCCCCTAGGTCACATGACTCTTAGTTGGCAAAAGGGTGTGACTAAAATGTCAGAACCGCAACCTGTCTTTCTGGTCAGCCACGAAAAGTTCAGTTCTAACAATGCTGCCTGTGTGGATGGTGGAACATTTTAGCAATGCGGGACATTTTGTACCACCCGAAACCATCGTGTTTCAAAGTATGTTTTTAGGTCTTTTGTTCAAAGAATCATTCAATTAATTTCACCCTTTTATAGTAGATTTTATGGAATATACTTAGTTTTCTACTTATTGCATTACAATAAAAGGCATTCACCAGCAGGTAAATCTGAGAAAAGGTTTTTGATTAGTGATTCAAAAGATGAGGAATTGTACTCAATCCCATCTAAAATATTGGTTTTCGCTTGATAATGGGAACGTAACGGTTATTAAGAATAGTTCTTGAAGCTGCCATAGTTATAAAAACATTCGGCAGCGTGAATAATGCCAGGCCGCGAATGTTTAGTATTTGTTTAAAGTCTTATTTGTGTACATAGGCTAGCATTACCAAGCAAATTTTCAAAACTAGGCACTAATGAAATCTGGAAATACATTGCACAAAATATAAAAACATTTTTCTGAGTTTGAGAAAAGTTTCAATTTTAAAATGTTTCATATTTCTTTTAATCAATAAATGTAAACTCCTTTAAATGTGTAAATAATAATAAATTTCGAGGACCTCACTATGGCTAAGTGGATAACACACTAAATACATCAGAAGGCTGAAGTGTGAATGTGTAGGGTTCTGGGCTATCGTGCTGCTGCCGATCTAACGTATGGATTTTTGGTCAATTTTCTCTAGACATAACTTGAAAACGCACGGGAACACTTTGAATCGTCCTCTAAGTGAACACAGTTATCCCTTGTGTAGATTTATATTGAACGCAATACAATAGAATACAATATAGTGCAAATCAAAATAAAAGGACAAAATTTCTGCTTCAACCTGCACAAAAATTCGTATGTCTATACGAAAATCACCAGAAAAATTATGAGCGTTTAAAGTGAAATTTTCCATTAAATCAGAGACGTACAAATGACAATATCCTTGGGTGACTAGATACATATGCTATGGGGCTAACGTTATAGTCACGCCCATTTGAAGAATCACGAGACTGAGGTAGTGAGCTTAGTCCTAGATAACCGTAGTGAGACAACGCCTCCTACATATAGAAAGCCTTACAACTCTTACGTCATTAACCTTTGACGTCATAATTTGGCCTATATTTAAAAATTTCATTTTCAGAAAATAAAACTATTAAAAATTTCTCGTAAATGTTACAACTATTAGAAAATATCTTATATTAAACATTAAAATTAAAGTATCTTTCTCATACAAAATTATTCATTATGATCTATTTCCCTATCGTATTATCTAATTAGTTATGGTTAAAAACTGCCATTTGTCGTAAAATTATATTTTTTATCTCAAATTATTAAAATATTGCCAATCATGGGTAAATTCACCAGAAATTTTTAATAGCTTTATTTTGTCACAATCAAACTTTTAAATGTAGGCCAAATGATGACGTCAAAGCTTGGTGAAGTAGCAGTTGTAAGGCTTTCTATATCTAGGAGGTGTTGAGTGAGATGATCACACACCACATGAGTGCAAAAGGGTGTGACCAATTGTCAGCACTTTTAGCCTGTATATCTCGTCAGCCACCAATGACATAATTGTGACGACCTCCATGTCGTGATAAAATGTGTCTGGCTATCTGTATCAATAAAGAGCTGGAGAGGTGCTGCCTCATTTCTACTATTACAGCTCCTCTGCTTGTCAGGAGTATTATTTCAAATATTTCCCTTTATCCATAGTTGCCAACTGATCATGTTGTTTACGGGAGATCATTCACTGCAATTTTTACAGTGTTTCCTTTTTAATTAATACTTTTGACTTATTTAAGTTCAAAATCTTATAAATAAAAATGAAATTCTGTTTGTTTGTTTGTTTGTGGATTTGATTCGTATACAAATCCACAAAAATGGACCTATCGGCCTGAAATTTAGCACAGGTATGTAAAATAATATAGAATAAATCATAGTCCACTTTAAAACTTTGAAAGTCCACCCGTTCCCGGAATTTAAGAGATTTTTTTATGCTCTTCACGCAAAAATCTTTCCGTAATTGTAACCCCTGTAGTGAAAAAAGTGTGAAATAAGGATCGTGGTTGCCATGTGTGGCGATTTTGCCGAATAAAATGTTTTAAATTCTCAAAGTAAAAATAAAAGAATAATAATGATTTTTTTTGTTAGTTTATATTCGTAAGGTTATTTTTTTAAAATTATAATATCGTGTGCATGGGAAATCAGAGCAGGAATGTAATGCTTTACACGCAAAACAATAAGAATTGAAGATTTCCGAGGCTAATGTGTAAATTTTTTTTACTTTGGCGAAAAAATAAAATGGCTAAAATATGGATTTTGAGTAAGTGAGTTCTAGCGGTTTGCACAGTTTTCGGCTTGGCGCAATTTATTGAGAGCTTAAGGAAATAGATTTTTGAAAACAAGTGCAAAGGTTTTATTAGAATACAGCGTTAAATTTTAATGATCCGTGAAGAAATAATGCAGTTATTAAGGGATTTCAAGCGATCTAACTTCAGAATTCTCGCCAATTGATTACATTGATTTAAGTTGGGGGAATTCCGCCAAATTTCAGAAAATTGAAATCTTCTCATTTAGTACATCGGAGTAACGATGAATAAAACACATTATAGTTGATAATTTATAAAAAAAAATTGGCTGTATTAAGGAATTCCAATTTTCAAATAAATGCATGCTACTCTTTGGCGGTCGAACCATTTCCCATATTGATTGCTGCTAAGTCAATGCTTCGAATGATTCCCTGAAAAAACTCTTGCAAAATGGCGTATGTTGGCACTTTGGCGAGGCTTAGATTTGAAACTGGATTTTATTTGAGACTGGTATATATATAATAACACTGGTTATAGAAAAAAATGAATGTTGGTATGTGTTTATGAGGTTGAAAAACTCCAGCACCGTTGCACGATGAAATTTGGTTCACCTAAGTCTTTTATGATGGAGAAGGTTTTTATGCTATCCGTTTTCCTTAACTTGCCACTTGGTGCCGCAGCACAACGTTGAATTCTATTCCGTTTAGCCGTTTGCTATGCGAATATCGTCCAACCGATTTCGATGAAATTTGGTACACGCGAATATTAGAACACGGAGAATATTTTTCACTATCCATTTTGCTGCAACTTGCCTCTAAATGGCGCTGCAAAGCATCAACTTCTATACCGTTCGATCGGTCGGCATAAAATTTTTTATACTTACACATTTGAGCACGAAGAATATATTCTAACTGCGTCCTTTTGATGTTACTCACCACTAGATGACACTGCAATGCATTATTATTTTAACTCGCCACTAGATGACGCTACAGCAGGCCAAATTCTTGACCATTCAAACGGTCGCTATGAAAATCAGTATACATAGCTATTTGAACAATGAGAATATTTTGGCGTTATCCATTTTGCTATAACTCGCCACTTGACGGCGCTGTAGCAAATCATTACTTTAATTAACAACTAGATGGCCCTGCAGTGCATCACTTCTTGACTGTGCGAATGATCGCTATGAAAATTGGTATACATAGATAGTTGAACACGGTCGCTATGAAAATCAGTATACATAGCTATTTGAACAATGAGAATATTTTGGCGTTATCCATTTTGCTGTAACTCGCCACTTGACGGCGCTGTAGCAAATCATTACTTTATTGAACCACTAGATGGCCCTGCAGTGTATCACTTCTTGACTGTGCAAATAATCGCTATGAAATAGGTATACATAGATATTTGAACACGGGGAAGAGTTTGGCGCTATCCATTTTCCTATAACTTGCCACTAGATGTCGCGTCAACACATGAACTTCAGCACTGTCCAGCCGATAGTCATGAAAATTCGTATACATCGATATCTGAATGCGAAAAATATTTTCGCATTCAGCTACGCCGCATGGCCTTCTGCACCGTACAAACGATTGCCTTGCAATTCGGTATGCATGATTATTGGATACAATATAACGCGATATCCACTTTGCTATATCTGTTTATTACAATGAATAGTAATCACCACAAATCGTAATATCAAAAAGTCCATTCATTCCCGTGCGAAGAACGGGTACTTCAGCTAGTACTAAATAAAATTAAAGGTGAAACATCTTCCGATGGAAACGGCAGAGTTGGCAGCAATGCTTTTATACAAGGAATACAAGACTGTTATATCATCGTTAGTCTCCTTTGACAAACAGTTTTTTGCTAGGCTGAACGACCAGTAATTCATATTTTTTAATAAAATGTTTAAAACCATAGAAATCTCGTAAAGAAACATTGATGAATGATTAGTTTATATCTAGAATGAATAAATCATACAGGAGGCTATGTGCATATGAAGATTTTAAGTGATTTTCCCTTAAGAAAATACTGTATTAAGATGGACAATTACTTTCCATAAGCTAGCTGTTCTATATCCAGTAACGTCTTTACATAAATTACAGCACTCTGATAACATTTTGCCGTTTAAATATTTTGAATTTTTCATCAAAAGTAGTGAAGAGAGATTTTCCGATCTCACGATAAAGTTTTGCATCCGCTATGAGAATAAAAATACAAAATTCTAGACGTAACTTTTACTTAATGCAAATATTTCTGTCCATAAAAGAATATATTCAACTAATGCCGTTTTCCTAGATTTTGTATGTCACAGCAAACGCTGCATCGATTTACGAAGAAAGAGGTGGAAGATGAATGTATTCCACATTCAAATGTGATTGAAAACATCTCTTATTTAAATGAGTGAGTATTCAAAAAATAATGCAAAGCAATTCATTTCTCTTTACCCTATGTTTACTTTAAAGGACGTTTAATATATTTTTAAAGAATACTTATGTATTCGAAATACATACTTATGGATTCGAAATTCCGCATCTTTTAAGAAGATGCTGAACTCGTTTAAACAAAAACTGCAAGAGAATGAATAGTTGTTGCGATTTTGTTCTTCTCGCGTCCATGGATTGTCGATTGCACTATCCGTGGAAATAGGTGCTATTGCCCCTGATGGGGTTGGACTTCTGTTTTGTTGGTCCCTAATTTTGAACCGATTCCAGATGAGTGACCGACCTCCACCAGAAATCGGCATCTCCAAAGGTTTCGAGTGAACACGTAGGACATTAGAGCCACGGAAGATTTTATCTGCACCAGCTCCCATTAGCATACACGGTCCCACAGCAGTCCAGCCGCGAAAGGAGTCAACACCTCCTACATGTAGAGAGCCCAGCAACTGGTACTCTAATGACTGACTGCAAAGTTTTTTAAAGGAGTACCTGACTGGTAAAGTCTTACCTCCAGTTGGGCATAGGTAACATTGAGCGAAACCTAAGTGTGATGTTCGAGAAAAAATATGTGGGGAGTCCACATTAGTTAGGGTGAGAAACTTATGTACAAAGAAGTTGCTCATGTTGGGACGAAATAAAGGAGAAAGGAAAAAAACTAGAATTTCAGTCGAGTCAATGGCCGTGCAGGATGCATGATTTGGAGGGGCCAGATCTCGATGGTCTACCCAGCTTCCCCTCACCGTCTAGCTGTGAAGTACGGCTGGGTTGCTAGACTGAGATGAAGCCAGTGGGGCGAGAAGAGACAGGACGGCCTTGGGCTTTTTACGTTATCACTTGGTCTTCTGAGATGACGTCATCATAGTTTTTAGTTCATGAAGTATAACTATTTCGAATTTCTGGTGGTTGATACAAATTTTAGAAAATATTTTAAGTTGAAGATAAAAATCAAAATACATTTCTGATAAAATATTATTTATTATGATCTATTTCTATATCATATTATATAAAATTAGCGATAGTTAAAATTTCCTGTTTGTCGTAAAATTAAATTTTCTATTTTAAATCATTAAAAAGCTTTATGCGGTAGTAAATTCACCACAATTTTTGAATAGTTTTACTTTGTGAAAATAAATCTGTGATGACGTCATTTTAGTTGACCTATTAATGACGTAAAAGTTTCTGTTCTCAGGCATTCTATATCTAGGAGGTGCTGCCTGATCTCAGCCTAGAAACCAGACGAAGTTCGTCGCTTCACGGCGAGAGGGAGCTGGGTAGACCATCGAGATCAGGTCCTCTTTATGTCTGTTCTCTATTCACGACTCGGGCATGACTGAAATAATTTCATGAGTAATAATACATATTTTTTATTAAGTGTTATGCTATGTAGATTTTCCATATTTTTCTTCCACACATCACACAAAGTGTTGTACAACGACAATCTTTAGCCAAATTGGAGGTTAGACGATTTAGTTAGGTACCCCCATAATTATACATTCAGTCAGTCAGACAATTGGTAAGTAAAAATTAAGGAGAAAAAATATTCTGATAATACCCGAAGATTTCGCAGCTATGGCGTTTGGATTTTGTTCACCATATCTGGTAGGTGATATAAATTTTCTTCCATCTTTTAAAGTGGAAAAAAAGCATTGGAAAACTTAAAACTGTAAGTTTATCAACATTTCATTTCATTTCGCTCCGCTTTTCTCTAACCGAATGGAAAATCATATGCACCCAACTGCTATCCCTCGGAGGGGAGGAGGGGAAATTACATCTCAGCTCTTCTCGACATCTATTCCCAGAGGGGGAGTAACTCAATTGTGTAGTAAATGAACTCTTCCGGCGCTGCTTAAAATGCTAAGTACCGTGCGTAATTTTCAGCTGGTGGGGAGCTTTTCCTCTGATATTAATTTAGGGCGGATATTTCTGCAGAAATGGCTGTGAGATGAACTCAGAATTTGCGAGTGTTTAGCGAAAATGAAATATTTTGTACTTCCCCGATGGTTTCCTTTCAGACGACTGAATTACAAAGAGGAGAAATTAAGGGTTGAATTATCTGCGTTTCGTTTTAAACCGAAATGTTCTTTAATAGAGCATTGCACATTTTCATTCGCTTGTAAAGAATGAATTTATGCTTTCTGTAAGCCAAGTGAATTAGATGTTACTAAATGTTTCCAGATATTTCTATCAGTTTTATAACTTAAACCAGGTAAGCAAATTTTCCCGAAACATTACGAACCCATCGTTCTTAAAACTTTTTAAAGTTTTAAGAGCGATGAACAATAAGGAACTCATTATTGGTTTAATACTTTCTAATTCAAATAAATTTATTTGTTATAAACAGTGCCCCCCATGCTAATAAATATAAGCTAAGCGATAAATTCGGTAAAGTAGTTGGGAATAGGAGAATATCACTATGCCCTTCGAGAGCGAGATTGTTTTCTTACATCGGGCAGTTTCTGCAGTCAGCTTTCCTTGTGTTGACAGAACAAATATACTTATTGGAGAGTTTTTCCACGGCTCCAGACATTTTTGCAATCTGGTAGAATTGTTTGTTTAAAGTTGTACTCAGTCTTCTATACATTGAAGCCTGCTCTAAATTAATCCTTCATATACTACGGTTTTATATTAATTCGACATCACTAAATATTTCACTGTCTTATTTAGTAGCTTACATAAGTAAGCTATTAAACCTAAGGATTATTACTGTCTCTTTGAATTCATTTCTTTCATTTTTTCTTTCTAATTACACAGTTTTGCAATTATATCATTTTTAATCTCTAGTGAGAGGGCCATATTCTGATATAGTGATTAAATAAATTTGTGCAATTACCGGCAAAGTCAACCGTCCCCTTAATTCTTCCTTCACCGTGTTTCGTCATATTATCTTCAAAAGATTAATGCAGTGAAATAATGCACTTTTAGAACAATGCATACTTCGCAGTTCTTACATCTTACGTCATTTACAAGATTAATACAGTGCTGGTTTTAGTGCAGTCATACCCGGTTATTGAAGTTAAATTTTAAAAAATGTGTAAATAAAAAAAAACCTTTTGTGCTTTAAATATGCACTAAATTGCTATATATTAAAAGAGTATCAGAAATCATGCATCGTCCCTATTTTCTCCCTTATTTCATAAATTTGGAAAGTATCATTATTCACGAGTCTCGTATATTTCTTTCTCGTTTCATAAAACGCTTCTTTGGAATTGAAATATGCATTAAAATCGCCGACTAAAATTGTTTTACAATTTCCGTCAGGCATTTTCTAACTATACTCCACCTTTTTAATAAAATGTAGTGTTTGACAGTTGTTAGTTAAATATGGATGGCATGGCATCGCGGAGCTAAATTCAGTTTTCAGGACTAATTTTTTTATATCAAACAAATTTTTTTATATCAAACTTTGTGATAAATCATAAAAAATTGCAAAAACTTGAAGACTTTCAACATTTTATTCTCCCCCTTGCCATCGCAATCTTGAAACCCCAATTAAAAAATGCAACGAAAATATATCAAGGCAAATTGGTTCACTAAAATGTGTCAGCAAAAAAATGTCCATAAGAATATGTCCCTAAATTATGCCAACAGAAAATGTCAAAGTGAACGAAATCGCACTCTAGTGCTAATAAATTGTGCGTTAATATTAAAAAACCCGGGTTTTATAAGTATAACTAGGATTAATCTTTCTACCCTGCATGAATTAAATGGTGGGAGAGAGAGGATAAATGAACTAATATATGTGCTTGTTAAAATAATAACATAGCTGCCAACTCTTCCGATTTTACGGTAGATTTAACACCACGATTTTTAATATTTACATTTAGATTTAAAAATTTGGACTTGTGTTAATATGATACGTATTCCCAGTGGGTGTGTAAGCCCGCGACACGCTGTTCCAAGTGGCTCTGGGAGAGGCGAGCAGCCTGACGGGTACGGGTGCAGATGCTTGCCGGGCTGAGGAGGGACTGCCGGCTTCTCAAATCAACTAACCGCAGTCTGACTTATCATTTAAACCTAACTGATTTTGCTTCAACGTCGCTGCCGGACTAGCTGAACATCAAGCTGTAGTTTTGACTACGTTTTCACACACTGGATGAATCACCGGCCCGAGGACCGAATGGAGTGAGGCTCATGAGGATCGCGGACTCTACTACTGGACTGTGGTCGATCTTGTGGGTGGCAGCCGACCAACGGTGTGCGGAATCTATTGAGGCTGTCTGGAGTTGCCGTTAAAGAAGAGCCACAGACTGATGGCGTGGCTGGGCTTATTCAGCGGATGGAGATTCTTCACTTTGCGGACGTGGGTCCCTTAACAGGGCGACGTTGGGTTCCTGCCGCAGTTTTCATCTAGTTTTGTCCTGGATCATCATCGTCCCGCGTCACTCGCTCCTACGATTGAATTGTACCTTTTTTCTTCATTTTTCCCTGGAGATCTACATGGCTATACACTGACTTTTCCATCTTCACCATCGAAGGCCACTCTATTCCAACTTCCAAATTTTGTTTTGGATCGCCTGACTTTTTCATTTTTCACATCTTTTTCTGCACGTGGTCGTGACTGAGTAACCCGTCCAATGAAGATCGTGTTTTCACGGGGGAGGACGGGTCAGTCTCCATTTCTCTCGCTGTTCCTGATTGGCTCGCAGCTTCGCTGCTCGCCCTTGTTTTGCTGTCTTGCTTCGATCGACGATCAAGATGCATCTTCCATCTGTCTGCATCCGGTATGCTGACTCGACTGAATTTTGCCCGGACTTTAGGGCCTTTTCATCTCATGACATCAAATACACACTTACAACGGGGCCTTCGCAATTAGTAACGGGCCTGCGCGTGTATTTTGATGAGCCATCCAAAGAGGCCTTTGGATGCTCGAGTCTTCACGTATACATCAGGCATTTCTCAAGCTTCCCGGTGCTTTCAAACGTTATTTAATGTAGTTTTAAGTAGTAATTGTGTCACTAATTCAAGTACGAACTCATGATTAATTTGTTTCCTATGATACATATTTACATAAAGAAAATAGATGCATATAATTTGAAGGAAAAACAAAGTAGCGCTTACTCTCACGATTCACGATTGCTTATTTTAGTTTCACAAGTCGATATTTAATATACTTTAAAATGACTAAATACACAAATGAGAAAGACATTTTTATAATGAATATTTCATGAACGTAGTCGTATTTCCTACGTTATTTTAAACAATTCAACATTAATCTTTAACAAATGATGTATTAAAGCGCATTTCAGTGTTTTCGGGATATCCTGTATATTGGAGAAAATTGATAGAATACGCTCTATAGCGCGATCCCTGAATTAATTATTCTTTAATAAAGACATTTCATGTAGTATATGTTATTCTTTTGTCGCTTTCTCAATCGAACTTTGGAATTGAGCAAGCATAATGAAAGCTTGTACAAAATATTAACTACATTTGAAGTTTCTATATAAACGGGCAAAAATCAATAATTTAAAATTACTGTATTTCTGCACTGTACCAGATGTAAGTCTGAATCACATAATCAAGGCATATATAACTGGTAAATAACATTTTCAACTGGCAAAATTAAATTGTCTAACTAGTATCACAACGTCATGCTTATTTACAAGAATAAAAACTATTCAAGTAATACGATTTCTGATTAAAATAATTTATTTATAAATAACACATGAGTAATTATTCACTAAACATGATTAACATACATATTTTTAGAATTTCTAAATACATTATACGCGTTCACTTACCTTTACATTCAGAGCAAAATGTTCGAATTTTAGGATAAATTTTCATGAAAGAAAATGGCGCAAGATTCACAAAACGATTACCTACATCTAAAGTTCTTTAGTACGACAAAAGTATAAAAAAATGTTTTAAAATAATAAAATAATAGAACATTTATAATACTTAGAATAATAAAATAGAATACTGTAACTGGGGAAAACAGGCCTCAATGATAAACTCATTTTTACCGATGGCAACTCATAAGCAGGCCCGTTGCTTAGCGATGGCCCCGCTTACAACTTCACACAAGAGATAAATGCTTTTGCAGAAGGTGCTCAATTAAACCCCCCCCCCCCCCATTCAGTCAGTCAAAATGATACGTATCAGTAAAAGCTAGTAATGAAAAACCCTCCAATTAAATGTGACGAAACTACGGTAATAATTGCTGATACTATCTGAAATGAGATTTATTGAATATCTAGGTCTTAGGAATTATTTTCTATCTATATTTAGTCCTGTTAGACCACCACCTCCTGGATATAGAAGGCCTACGAATAGACGCTTTTACAGTAGGTCTTTCAGTAGTATTATCAGTTGGTGCTCAAAGATGACGACATCAGTGTTTTCTTTTCACAAAGTGAAACTTTTTAAAATTTCTGGTCAATGATACAAATTTTAGAGAATATCTTAAGTTAAAGATAAAAATTAAAATACCTTTCTGATAAAAAAAAATATTCATTATGATCTATTGCTATATCATATTTTATAATTAATGATAGTTAAAATTTCCTATTCGTCGAAAAATTTAATTTTCTATCTTACATCATTAAATTTTTTTATGGGGGAGTAAATCCACCACAAGCGTTGAATAGTTTTACTTGGTGAAAGTAAATGTGTGATGACGTCATTTTAGTGATCCTAATGACAACGTAAACGCTTCTATTCTCAGGCCTTCTATATCTAGGAGGTGGTCGTTAGACCTACCCATACAGGTAAAATGTCTACTATTTTAACAATTTAGAAAGGTTAAGCATATTTTATTTTTCATGGTAACAGTTTACAGGAAACGATGATGACCTTCAAGAATTGGGTATGTCTGAATTTTATAATTCATAATAAAATCAAGGGATCAGGTTTTCAAAGCAATGTCACAATAGGCGATGAATTTTTTACATGTAAAGTTTCAACTGAAGATAGGAACTATACGCACCACACTTTAAAAAATTACGCTACAAATTGTTCTAAGTTACATCTCTGCGGTCCATCGATTTTTTAATTACAAATAATGTCAATTCTTAAATATATGTCAATTCTTAAATATATACGCTTATCTTAATCATATCAATTAGTTCAAAAATAAACTTAGTGAAGAAATAAGTTCACGTATTTTATAAGTTATGCAAGTGTCAAAAAATCCTTCAATTGCTGGATGCAGAACCTTAAAATTTCCACTATTTGCATACTCTTTCTTTATAGGAACTTTTTGATAAAGAAACTACAAGCAAAATTCAACTCTTGCTCTTTTTATCTTTCAAGCCAAGACTTTAACAAGATTTATTTGTCAAAGGTTTCGAAATAAACTCGCGTTTTTATAAGCACTGTTGATGGTAAATATTTCTACGTGAATTTTAAATTGCACTTGGTTTTCACTGGCAAGATTTTTGTGCTGCAGTTGACTTTTAGAGAGAAAAAAAAAGAGGAATTTGTTTTTTAAGGTGAGTAAACACTTCAAATCTTTGCACAACACAAGAATTTTGCATTACATTTAAATTATCCCTTTATATTTCGTAATATTGTTTCATGGTTTTAACTGAAATATATTGGTTTGATCATATTTCTTTTCTTTTAGATCACTGACAGTTTTTGCAGATGATTTGCCAGGCGTAATAACTGCAAATTCCATGCATTTAACAAGATTATCTTTTTCAAAAAATACAGATTTTAATACCTCAATAATAATTTTATATAAAAAATATTTACATAGTGATATTTTACGAAATTTAACTTTTACAGTTTTAGATTAAAGTACTGTACCGAAAATCAATGACTTATGCCTATTTACTTTTCTTATTCTACCAGGTGTAGATGTATGAAACCGGAAGTTCCCTATAGATAGCCCAAGCCACCAGTTTAGTGACCGCATGATCGTTCCTGCTGCGCCATTATCTCCCTCTAACTGCTGACGAAGATTTTCAACACGTAACAACCCACGTTCCATACACTGGCATATTTTTATATAACCTTAAACAGGTCAAGTTTGGTGCTTATGAACTGCGATTTGCGGACGGCACTGGTTTTCTGTAGTCATTTGAAGAAAACTGCTGCAGAATCGCATCGAATGCTCGTTGAAGCTTACGGTGAACATGCTCTTGGTAAAACACAGTGTTTCGAGTGGTACAAAAAATTCAAAAGTGGTGATTTAGACGTGAGAAACGAAGAGCGTGGAAGACCATCCAACAAGTTTGAACACTGCGAATGACCTGGTGAAACCGTTAACACAGATCACTACCAACAGCGATTGATCGATTTAAATGCAGTATTACATCGACCGGAATATGGAAAAAAGGCAACACAAAGTCATTTTGTTCCATAATAATGTCCCTTCACACACAGCAAAACGGAACAGGGAAACGATCGACTAACTAACGCATGCGACTTATTCTCCAGACTTGGATCCGTCCGATTATCATCTGTTAGCACCACTGGGACACGCTCTCACTGAAGAACGCTTCAATGCGTATGAAAATGGCTCGATAACTGGTTCGCTTCAAAAGAAGAACTGTTTTTTTGGCATGGCATTCGTTAACTGCCTGAGAGGAGGGGAAAATGTATCAATAGCAACGGAGATTATTTTGAATAAAATATCTATTATAATTTTCAAACAGACGTATAATTTTTACAAAATAATTCCGGTTTCATACTTCTGCACCTGGTAATCATTACGTTTTTGGTTTGCGTCTTCGTAAAGGAAACAAATTAGCCTGTGACTAAGTCAAAAAGTCAGTGATTGTGCGTAAAAATTACTCCATGATACCCTAAAAGACGCGAAACATTGAATGTTCCGTGTAGATATTTTTATATCAATGAAATCAAAAAGTTTACTATGGCGTGAATGACTGCGATGGATTTTTCTCCCTTCACAATTTAAGGCAAAATGAAATAGTTTTCTGCATAATGTTATGTTGTTTTAGAACTTAAAAGCAAAAATCAAAATTTCATTCTGTATAAATAAAGCATTTTGAAAGTTAATAATTTTTTTTGTAAAACATTTTTTACGTTCTGTTCGATCAAAAGCAACTCTGACTCTTAGGACTTAGTGGGCCTATTTGCGTGAAGACTGTGATGTCTCTGTATTGCTTCTCAATAACATGTCCAGAAACTTCGTCGCACGAGGCTACAACTTTATTTGTTCTTCAGCCATAATAACAATCAGAAAATAACGATAACTATTACACCTTTGACTTGATTTCGCAGCAAGACTCGACCTCACCGTCTAGAGTCCAATCCTTATCTCCTCTCCATGAGTTGTTCTCTGTCTGGACCCACACACGTCTGCCTTCTGGCAGGGAGCAGTGAAAACTGCAATTTGTATTTTCATAAGCTGTGTGACAAAGTTTATGCAGTGAATAAAAATATTTCATAACTGTCAACTCTTTCGATTTTATTAGAAGATTCGCCCCCACAATTTTTAAATAGTTTTGTTTTAAATTAAAATTTGACTTCACTGTGCCAGACTTATTTCTAAAAAAATCAAAAGAGCTGGTAGCTCTGAATTTCGCATCGTTTTGCAGTCTGTAAGGCTGAAAGTCAGGGTTGCCAGATCAAAATCTACGAAAATAGCCAAACGGCTTCTGAAAATTAGCCAAAAATAGCCAAACCGGCGATTGCAGCGCCATCTTTCGGATTTTTAATAAAGCTTTGCTGAATATGAAATTAGAATAGAGTATGATGAGTTTTTTTTTACATAAGAGGAGGGGAGAGGCGACTTTCTCTCAAAATCTATTGATTTAAAACAATTGTTTAAAAATTTAAAGAGAAACTTATATTTTCTGCTCTTGAATTCCGCATATGCTCAACCCTCAAATAAAAACAAAATCGGTCATGCGGTAAGGCAAACGAGCAAAACAGGTACCTATTAATTACTCAAGAATCTCTCATACAATACAATAACAGGGTGTCTACCGCTCCGGAAAGTCTGGAAAAAGCCGGGAAATTGGAAAATGGGTCCGGAAAGTCTGGAAAAAAACGGGAAATTGGATAATGGGATCATTTTTTTTTTAACCCTTTCTCACTAATTGTCAGACTGAAACCGGAAGCAACTGCAACGCATTTTTGGGACCGCGAAAACATCAAGCGATGTGTTTATATAAGGATGGGAAAATGGGGGCTCATCCATCGTGAGGGAAGAGTAAAAGACAAATTAGCTTACTTGGTAACTTATAGCTTAGGACCGTATTTTCAAGAACAGTTAGTTAATTCTATCAGAAAGTGTGACTGCTTCTGTTTCTCAATTGATGAAAGCTTAATCCTGTATAGCTCAGTTAAAATTGATTTCAAGAAGTTGTACAAAATATGCAAATATAAAGACAAGAGAGGGGCATTGTGCAATTTCCCAAAGTAAATTGCATTGGTCAGGAATTTTTTTCTCGGATTTTTTATAATTCGGTGACGAGAGGGTTAAGAGATTAAATCTACTTATTATCGGACAAACATAAATTCAAGCAATTTTTTAAATAAAACTATTTCCGCTTTTGTTTATATTATCATGTTTTTCTTATTTCGGCTATCAAAACTTATGACTTTTTTTCCCCTGTCATTTTACCTATCACCTGCGTTTCTATTTTAAAATTATCTTCGTCATTTTCTTTTTATATTAACGCTGGATATACATTAGGGCTATTATGGTTTCGTTTTCGTCTGTAAAGCAGGGACGGACTGATACCGTAAGCAAGGTAACCATTGCATCGGGGCGCCGTCTTTGAAAGGATTTTCTTTGGGCGAAAGTAAAGGGGAGCGCCTTTTTACGTTTGCAGGGATAGCACCAAGTACCCTAGTCCTCCCCTTTTTTCTGTAAATAACATTTTATGTAATTCCCCAGTTTCGTTCTCAATTTGAAATTTGTAGAAAACTTCAGAGAACTATTTTAACTTATTAGATGTTTTGTTCAATATTTTTAGTTTTACAATATAGAACACAAAAATGAATTATAATAATAGAGAATTTATGATACTAGATTAAGAAAATTCTGTTGTCCACGCCTGTAAAATTCGAAGATTCTTTGAATAATTCTTTGCTACGGGGAATGAAAATGATGTAATGAATTCAAGTCCATACGATTTCTTAAAATTCATTATGCAATTTAAGCTCTTGAAATTATCTTTATTTCTTGCAATAGCTATAAGCATTGCCAACCGTGACGTGAGATAAACTTCTTCAAACTTAAGTTTAAAAGAAAAAATACTTACGATCCACAATGAGTACTCTAAGATTAACCAATCTGGCTACAGAGCATAAAATAACTGATGCAATTTATATTGATGATAGTATTATTAAAGATTTTGCCATGTGGAAAACTAAGATAACAAAATTTTAGATTAAATTAAAGAAGTTTTACTTTTATTTCTCATTAACGATAATTTTTAGAAGTATTTTTCTCATTAACATATAGTTTTAATCTTTTCAAACTTACAGACAATAAAATAGACAGAAGTAAGGGATGTCTATTTTATTCTTACAGACAATAAAATAGACAATAATTTATTTATATTTGTATTAAATAAATAAATTCTATTCTATCCCTTTTTTGTGTTTTTCGCACTTCAAAAATGATGGATGATCTTCATTATCTTGCTTATATCATGTAATTGACTATGGTGATTTTCAGTTCTGTGGAGTATTGCAGTTGGTAATATTGCCGTTTGTTTCATGAATTTGCTGGTTACGATATACATATACAACTTGTTTACTCGTGTAGTAGTCGCACATATTTTGGGGCAAATTTTTCATGGTGAAAGTCTAGGAGCGACTATTATGCGGGGAGAATCTACTACATAATATTGTAACTCTAAAGCTATTTCTTCTTCAAAACGGGGATGCGACGATTATGGGAGGGCAACTATTACGCCAGTAAACACGGTATGTATAAATGTTTCTTTTAAATATACACATATATATATATATATAATTATTAAAAATAAATAATAAAATCTAAAAGTATACGCAATACACATCATGACTCCATTTCAAAAGTAGTTGTAACTAACCACATCAAAAAGTAGTTGTATTTGTAGTTATATACATTTTTCGAAAAGTAGCAGAAGTTGTAGCTCACAACAACAACAAAAAAAAAAGTCGTTTTTCCCACCACTGCGTGGAAAGAGGCATATTTGGCATCTACCTCGAGCGGGAAAAACCTACGCTACGCCACTGCCTTTCTCTCAGTGTCAGTGTTGGAGTTGGTTGTGCTAACTGATTTTCTTTCCTGCTAAGGCTGAAAAGTTTGAATTGAAAATTTCTGCCAAAAACTTATCGAGTCAAAAATGCTAAAAAAAATAACCAAAGTAGATAATATTAGCCAATGTCTTGCAACCTCGATAAAAATAGCCAAAAATTAGCCAAAACCGGGTTGGCTAATTTCCTTATAAATTTTCTAGCCAAGCGTGATCAAAAATAGCCAAATTGGCTAATATTAGCCAAACCTGGCAACGCTGCTGAAAGTAGTATAGTTTATTCGGATTTAAGAAAAAAAATATTTGCTTCGTACTGTTCAAAGTTGCTGCTAACAAAATACCTCAGGTAACTTTTCTAAAGTTTTTTTAGAAAGGATAACCTTTTGAAACCTTCCTTTTGAGGTAAAACATAATCATGCTTAGTTACTCTGCATTCTAAGGATATGATTTTGAAACAGTTCAGTTCTTCCTGAAGGTGAAAAGAGACAATATTCTTTAAGAAAGAAATTTTACATGCCGCATTTTCCAAAAAAGCAAATTTTTATCCCTGTCATAAATATTATAATGATATTTTCTGTGATATAGCTTTTGGAATTGTAAAACAAAAATCGCAGATACTTTGAAGCTCATGAATATATGCATTATCTTCAAACGCACTTACTTCGCAGTTTCGTGGAGGGCCTTGAAATAAAAGAAGCATGCGCTTCAAACTGTGGACTCTGCTTTAATATAAATGCGCTTGAAAATGAAATAAACGTAATGAAAAAAAAAGTATAGAAGGATTTTTCTATAATTATTATTAAACTTGTGCTACATATGAAATGATACTTAATATCGAGGAGCGCTTGTTTGATTCCAAGCACATAGCTCCCAACAGCTTTTGTAAAAAGTAATTTTTTTTTTAGGGAAATAACGAAATTTCTACAATTTGTAGGAATTACTCTAATAGCATCCAGCTACATAGTTACGGTGATGACTGACTCATTCACTCACTGATTCTTTAACAATTCTGAGCAACCACCAAGATAAAACTGTTACCATTACTTTTAAAAAATTAAGAATGTTGAGTGCAAGTTGTGCAATAATAAGTACATTGTGTGATCTGCTTGTGTGATCTGCTTGAAAACTTAAAATTTTTCATATTTATGTATACATTGCTACAACTAACATCCTTATTTGTGCACTGTGTAATCTCTAGCTTTAATCATTACTTGCCCTTTGACGGTAATTAGTTCAAGCATTCTCATAGTAAGGAACAAAAAATCAAAACAACAACTACAACAAAATGTCCCTTCCCCCTATTTCTACATTTAAAATATGGCCGGCCAGACTTTTCATGCTGATAACTTTTTACTGTATTTGACTGATACTTAACTGAACCTGTCATGTTTTGGGGGCTCAAGACAAAATAGAAAATACACTACGAAGATCTACACCTACTGGAGTTAAAGACCAATTGTCCAAGGCAGACCTGGCAGAACATTCCATCAGCCAGTCAATGATTAAGACGGATAATTATTTTTAAAAATATATTGTTTACAAAAAAAAAAAAGAATACTCAAATTCCGTACATGGCAGGGGACCATTGGAAGCATGTTAATTAGTTGGGCGTAAAGAGTTGGATAAATGTGAAGAAGTTTAAATATGCTTTTCTGTAGGATGTACTATAATGAGAAATTGTGCCCTGGTTGCCTATTAATTTCGACATTCTTGATACTTGAACTTTGATGACAGTAAACTATTAGCAGACTAAGATGACTAAGTAAATTATTAGCAGAAAAAAAACATCTGGTAGTTAAGGTAGTTGTGGTAGTAAGTAACTAAAAGGAATGTTTCTTTGTCTCACAGCACAAATTTCGTACCTTTAATTTCACAAATATGTAAATATAAGTTTTACAGCCCGTAGTATATTTTCTAGGAAAGGCTGTTTTGAGATTGCGTCATTTAATATTACATATTGGTCGCATTATCTTATGTTTATCCTGAAGAAATGGCACTGCTTAGATGTCACTGTTAGACTTTAAGAAAGATAATTGTGAGAGACTTTAAGAAAAAATTCTATTTGTCTTTTATTTTACACTAGCGCAGAGAATTTTCAGTGACATATTTTTACCACAAATATGAAATTTCGATGTTGTACGTCGATTATCAAATGATTTACAATGAATGTAAAATAGTAAGAATCGCCAATCATTTTTCTACCTCTTATTTCTTAGTATTAAAAATTGAATGTAGATTTGGCAAATGGTGTCACTGTATGGACTGGAAATTTAAATCGGAATTTTAAGTGCAACTCTGAAATTTAGTGTAAGTATTAAATCTAGAGGGAATTCTACTCGAACTCAGTTAATAGTATAGATATGTCCGAATTGTCTCCTCTGTAGTATCGGAATGTATGTAAAAACGGTACGTAAGTATCATAGAAATCATTTGTGCTACGCGATTAAATATATTGAGTAAAATAATAATCAAACGGAGTAAATTTTTACTCAATTTTTGACTTCAAACAGCCATTCTGCCGATTGAGTAAAATTTGCTCCATTAATCGACAAAAATCAATGGAGCGAAAAATTCTCAATCTTTGAGCATTATACAACAGATCCATTTAGGCTAAATAATAATCAGAAATGAGGAGTGTCTGTCCGTTTTTGATTAATATAACTGTACTCAATTATGATTATTATTTAAGCTATAGAATGAGCGTTTTTACAAAATCAGCCCTTTTTTAATTAATATATCTGTACTCAATTAAGATTATTATTTTAAGCTATAAAAAGGGTGTTTTATTAAAATTTTCTGTTTTTGATTAATATATTGAATTATTCGTTTTCTTCATTTTTTATTATCAGAGCTGTAATCTATGATTAAAAGCCCGAGAAAATAAATTTTAAATCAAAGCAAATACATTACATATATCTTTATACACCATAAAAAAGTATTTTTTTTAATAAATAGAATATAATTTCACTATAGTCTCTAGTTATAAAACGAATTCACAGTACAATCAGAATACAGAAATGCAATCATGGTTAAACCAGCTGTGAGATTTAATTAAAGCAGCAACCCAATTTATTTACATGAAAAAGGTAAAATACTACTTACTCACTTTGAGTGGAGATATCAGAACTTCATTTGTGTTTTACAACAGCTTTTTAAAATCCAATGGTAAGAAACTATGTCATAAAGCGAAATCTTTACCTAAAGCATCTCACCCATATCTAGGCTGAATTTATTTCACAACTCTGAATTTGAAAAAGATGCATTTGGTACTCGGATATAAAACCAAATTATCACAAGCGAATACACACACAACTATGCCCGCGTTTGTGACTATGAACCGTTATCCGTTGAAGAGCGTTGGTCACGTGATAGTAATAGGATATGGGTCGTGTGGGAAAAGAGAGAGAATACTCAAATAGACAAAAATATTGTGAAAATTGAGCTAAATAGAATCTAGTGAATCGGGAGCATTGAGGCGAATGGAGGAGATAACAAATTATTGTCTTTAATGAGCATTTTTTAGCGTAAAAGTATTTAAATCAGCCGATAAGAAATTTAATTTATAAAGGAGTGCTAGTTTTAATCAATAGGTTTAAGCGTGTAGAAAGCATATCTGACACAAATCATGGAAAACAACACCTTAAACTAGTATCCTCTTCGAAGATTAGTTGATTGTTCACCGATATATTTTTCCAAACGTTCTGAAACAAACTTGTCTGCAGTATATAAAATTTATTGCGAGTGAATATTCACGATATTTGAAAAATTGCAATCGTATTCAAAATAAACACAGACTTCAGTTTTGGCATTTTTGATACTGAATACTTTCTCCCTGTAATTTGTTTTCACTACTCAACAACGATGTAGCAATTGGTATGTTGCGTTGCATGAAAAATGGTTTCTATTTCCGCTTCGCAGTGTTATGCTCGACTGCATCCCTTTTTTCCTTAATGCAAGAGTTCCTAAACTTTCGAATGAGAAATGAGCTCGATCGAAATGAAGAAATGAATTACACAGTCTTGATTTATTACTACCAGTTATGAAAACATTTTTTTTCTCTTATTATTAGAAGCAATTGCGATCGAGTTTTCGAGTGACCTGTATTTTATGAAACATTTCGAAGTTGTGGCTTACTCCGTGTCACCTGTAAGAGTAGAAAGAATTATGGCGCTGGTGAAAAAATTCGGTATGCTTAGCTGCCAACCTTTACGGTATATAACTCACTACATTTTTAAATACTAAATTTTTTAATCTTATATATAATAAAATCCGAGAGTAAACATTGTATGTAGCTAGGTTTGTAGGTAGGTTTGTGACCTCCGATCTTCTTGCGCGCGTCTCTCGATCGCATTGCGCCGAGACGGTTGGTCGCAGACCCACCGAATTTTGCATACGGCTTCACTAGGACAGATACTAACACGCCTCGGAGCGATTTTTTCGAAATTCGAATTAGAAAATGTTTTATTTTATGTTTTGTCCGATTTTTAGCGATTTTTCTTGCATAATACGTAATAACGCCGGTCATTGCACTCGCAATAAAACGATATTTGCATCATCGGATAGAGGAGAAAATTTTCTTTCGAAAACAGTTTGTTTTGACTATGTAACATATTTTGCCGATTTTTAGGAATTTTTTTAAAGAATTTCACTTTTGACGACGTTTGCGTAAAAGTAATTTTAAAACTGTTGCATCTTTCATTCTATCTGTCATAACGTTTTTATATTTCGGCGAAAGACGGAGCATATATTTCGCCCACTTTTAAAAGAAGAACGGAGGAAAAATATAAATTAGGAGATTTTTTACGAATTTTTATGTAAAGAAGGATTTTGAATTTAATAAAAGCTGTTTCAAGATTTCGGTATGATATCTTCCGCTATGGTTGTCTGGGAAACAGTAACAATGAATAAAATTGCCATTTGAAAAACATAAATAAAATGACTTTAAAATAACTGAGTTTCCACATGTTAGATCAAAATGACTTAGATTTCACGAGATTAAAATCCCTTTCGAAACTCAATCAAAATTTCGGGCTCACAAACAAAACATACGCCACGCACGAAATTATTCCCTATTTTATAATACATTGCCAGAAAAAGAATTGAATGCTGTTTTTTCAACGATGAATTATCCAGCATTATTTTCGATATAATTTTTAAACGGGACACGTTTTCGAATCGCAGGAAATATTTTACGTGCTAAATACGCCAATCTGACAAGAGTTATGCATAAGAATGTGTGGAGAGCTGTTTTAATGGCAGCCAGAAAGTGAAATGATTATCGTTTATACTAATGCGTAAATTGCAAAGAATCACCAAAGAATAAAAAACTACATTAGTGGCAAATATCTAAACCGTTTCTTTAAATTAAACATTAAAGATGGAAAAACGAAAATATATTGGTATCAGTAAAGGATACTCTTAGTAATAGTTATTAGATATGCTAGGGCAATATTGATCAAAGCACAATATACCGCGTTAATAAATATTTCGTGAAACTATTCGTTTCTTTTCGTTTTTCAATAGCCATCTTACATCACAGCTAACTAAACATTAAATAATTCTACGTCGCGTTAATATATCCCGCGGTAATTTCAACAGAAAATTCTGTACCTGAACTTTTTTTTTCTTGGAGATTCTGTTTGTCACAAGTAGTTATGATAACATTTTAGGAAAATGTTCTCTTCTTGCCTTGCGAAGAGCGGATACACACAACTATTTAATTATTAAAAAAAACGGTTCTTCACATCATGTAGTATCTAAGGTATTAATGGTATAACTTAAATCTAAAAAAGAGTACGATGTAGAAATGAGACATTTTGAAAGTTAGAAATTTTTAGGAACCGTCACGCTTTTCTTTTTCTGATCGCCAATGACAACGACATAGTTTTTTGTTTCATAATATTAACAATGTTCTCAGATCAGTATTTATACTAACTTTACGAATAACTAATGAGTAACTTTACGCCAAGAGTCAAATCATGTTGTTTATTTTTAGATTCCACATTACTGGAATCAATGGGTACGCAGCTAGTACTTTTTTAAAATGAGCGCTCAACTTCCACACCAAGAGCAAAGTTTTAGCTGCATTGAAAGTCAAAATTTATGGTCGAGAAAAAATGGCTAATTTTGTAGGATTTTTCTAAATATCCTGACGAAAAATTTCGGAGTCACATTATATTTGGGTTAATACGGTTTGTAATTTTCCATTAGAATGCAAAATTTTGTTGATCCGTCCAAGCATTATTATTTTGTTAACATTTTTACATAAGGACTAGTGATGAATTTTAAAGACCAGGGAAGTCATGGAGTCACTGACTCTTTGCACCACTGTCTAAATATTCTAATTTCTTACACCTGATTTTTATTATCTGTAAATTAATTTCAAAGGTTTTCTCGAGAAAACTCAACATACACATGTGTGTATATTGGCAGATATGTACAATCCATTTTCACCAAACCGCAAACATATTTTGACTAGTCTCTTTTAAATGAAATAAGTTTAGATGAAGTGCACCGTAATTATATATTATTTAATAGACATACAATAAAATCATGTGGTGTGTCTACATCGGATTATTTTACATGTCCTCAAAAAGTGAATTTGTTTGTTTTAATGCGATTTTTATTCCTTTTATTTTTGAGTAGGTAAGAGGCATGGACGTTTACAAATCGTTCAAATGCTTAACTATTAACTCGTAATATTGAAACGTATTAAAGATGAGTGTGGGTGGACTTGCGAACAGTTATTTTCTGACTTTATTTTTCATAGTAAGCAATCTTTACTGGTAACTATCACAGTATGTGGAGTTTCTATATTTTGAGAATTCTATTGAAAAATTGAAGTACGAAAATTATATTTTTGCGATACATTGTAATACAAGAATAAGACGTAGGATCATATCTTAAGTAATATTGAACGTTAGTTAATTTTTTTTTTATATCAATTTCGTTAAAACTGTGCTTCATTCAGAATATAGAAATCTCAAAATTTCTAATTCATATTAATTATTATTCTAATGTATTAATTACAGATTTTAGGCAGTTTTTCCTGCAAAAACCCTTTTTTCTCCAATATTGTGAGAAATTTTGTACATTATGTTTCACCACATGATAAAAAACACTTAAGTAAAAATAAAATATATAGAAATAGTAGAAGTAATATAATGCTTAAGCGTTTATTCAATATTCTTCTTCTAACATGGTACACTCTGGAATTTTCATTGATTTCTTTCATTAGGCATCATCATCCTTATATTCGAAGACAGTGTTATATACCTCGCATAATTTGAGCTCTTACAATTTTTATCCGTGAAACATTTCCCTTTCATCACAAGAAAAATGATTTTCTAGTGTTTTACAACATGAGAAATGATTTCTATCACCAGCCTCTCTGCTTCTGCTAGACTTGAATACATCACTTCATTTTTACTGTGCTTGGGTTTACGAGGCTTTTAAATTGGACACGAGCTTCAAACGAAAGCTTTAGGAAATTTCTTTATTTGATATGTTGTGGAATCATGTGAAGTCTCGAATTTTGCTTTCAAGAAAGTTATAAGCTTGATTTTTTTTTTTTTTTTTTTTTTTTTTTTAATGAGCTTCACCAGTGGTCGAGCGCATTTGCGCTCTGAACTGGGAGACGGAAGATGCCTGGTCGCGTCTGTCGACATAGCCTTTCGGAGTTGTCCGTGGTTTTCCTCTAAACTTCGCCTGAATACGACTTAGGACCCCTTAGAAAGTCTCCCACGGAAAGTCATTCCCCCCCCCCCCTAGATCTGTCGCGTAGATAATTGGCCGTAGGCCCTCATTTAATTTCATTTCTTTTTTAACCCATTCACTGCCGATGATGCACCCGCGCTTCATAGTCACGAGTGTGAGCTGAATTTCCTATATCAGTTTTGGTAATACCTAATTAATTTTTCGAAAAACAGGCAGTTTGAAAGAAATATGTAAAATTTTTTATTATTCACGTCAGGAATTATTTATAATTAAAAACTGTATTTTATATGTTAAATTGGCAAAAGAAATTTGGCTTGTACACTTAAAGAAAAATTTTCGAGACCCACCTGTTATGCTCAAGGCAGTGTACGTGCTAAATGAAGTTGCAGTGCATGGGAATTCCCGTTAGCAATGAAATGGCACTATTGAAAGATGCGCATCATGTGTAAGCTGCATCGCGCCTTATTGTTACGCTTTTTTCAATTCAACTTTCATGCTCTTTAGCTTTCGCTTGCATAACTCACCACCTCCCAGAGATAGAAGGCCTGAGAACAGAAGCTTTTACGTCATCACTAGGTCTTTTAAGATGACATCATCGGAGTTTTTAGGTCATGAAGTAAAACTTTTTAGAATTTCTGGTGGTTGATACGAATTCTAGAAAATACTTTAAGTTGAAGATAAAAATTAAAATACCTTTCTGATAAAAAATTATTTATTATGATCTATTTCTATATCATATTATATAATTAGCGATAGTCAAAATTTCCTGTTTGTCGTAAAATTAAATTTTCTATTTTAAATCATTAAAAAGCTTTATGCGGTAGTAAATTCACCACAAACTTTGAATAGTTTTACTTTGTGAAAATAAATCTGTGATGACGTCATTTTAGTGGACATACTGATGACGTAAAAAGTTTCTGTTCTCAGGCCTTCTATATCTAGGAGGTAGTGCATAACTGCAACCTTCCCGATTTCTTCGGGAGATTTCCCACCACAACTTTTAAACAGTTTTATTTTTGATTTCCATTTTTGGCGTCAATTTAAGCATAAACTGCTAGGTAAATATTAGTAATAAAATAAAAAAAAATTTCGAAGAAATCGGGAACGTTGGCAGTCATGACGTTATGATGGATTAATTTCAAAATTACACTATGCAAAAGAAAATGGTAGTGCTGAATCTCAGAAAGGGAAGAGTAAAAATTGACAGCTGTGAAGTTTGATAATTTTATTTTTTTACAAAGGATTCATTGTTTTGATGGATATGAAGCAATAAATAAATAAATAAGTTTTGTTAACCTTTTTGCCGCGGCTTACTGTGGAGCATTTTTGACCCAGAAAACGGCAGAATCTGTAAGATTTCTTTCCTCTACTTTTGAGTTGAAGAGCATGCCTTACGCCTTTTGTTTGACAGGTGGGGGCAGATATTACTGACTACACAAGTCCTCAAACAAAATGTAAATGTGGATGCAGCACCCCGGTCAATTGACTGTCACTTTCTCCCCAGTCAATCATCTACAAACCCAGCTTACTCTCCTGGAGTATAAGAAAAGAAATTCCCGCCTCCAGAAATCCCATATCCATCTTCCATGAAGGGTGAATGGATTTCCCGACACAAGAGGGGAAAGAAGTTTTGGGTACGGCAATTGTACCAGCGCCGTTCTTCAGTAACATTTATTTTTTGGTACAACTGTTGTACCGCCGGAGTGAGAAGGTTAAGTTAACAAACCAATAATATTCTATTTCATCAAAAATCAAGAAATCTCCCATGCTCAACAAAATTCTTCTACCAAATGATTTCTCTCAAAAATCATTTTTATGCAATAAAGCGTATTACGTAAACTTTTTGCTACATTGTAGGGAAACTGTTTGCTACATTGTTTTGCTACATTGTAGGGAAAACCACAAACGTTCTAATTTATACGTATCTAATTTATAGATCTTTTTAATACTAGTTTAAGAAAGTTGTGGCAATTTTGAAGTTTTTTGTTTGTTTAGAATATTAATTTCTTGTTTTCAAAAATTACTGCATTCATGGAGTTCACTTTCTGCTTGGTTTATAGAGCGCATATGCTAGGGAGAATGAAAAGTAATGCCACTTTTTCGTATTCAGTGTTTCGACTAGCTAAATCTACTGAAGCTGAAAATAAGAAATTTATCTTGTGTGCTAGGTTTGCTTTGCATGCATTCAAGGTAAAAGAGGAATTTAAAAAATTTTACATGCATGTCAGATTTACTCTGCATATAGTATGAAGATCGATAAAAGGTTAATTTTCAAAATTCGTAAACTACGGAGTTACATAGCGTACTACAACGTTTCTTTTACTTATCCTTGGCTATCTCAAATGAGGTTGCCTGTTTGTTTTTTTAAGGGTAATTTTTTTTTCGTTATTTTAACATTACATGATATTTAATCTGTAAGGCGTCAAAGGAGAGTTTACACTGGCTTTTTTATCAGGCCAAATTCATGAAATTTGGCTTCATACAGAAGACAATTTGGTAACTGATTTGATTAAGACAAACTTCAAGAAACGTTTTTACTCTAGTTTTTACTTAGCAATATATACTTGACTGACTGAAATTATAATTATGGGAGCACCTAGCTTAAAACGTCTAAACTCCAATTTGGTCAAAGAAAGTCATTGTACAACACTTTGCGAGATGTCTAGAAAGTATTGTGGTAGGATATCTCCCAAAAAATCGGGAGAGTTTGTAGCAATGAGCTGTGTATTTTTAAAGAAACTAAATAAACCGATTGACTTAGTATTTTCACCCTTCTTTTCCTCAAAAATAATCCAGTTCTTCCTGAAATAATTCAGAACAACTGCAGTTCCTGTGATGAATATTACCCGATCACCCGATCAAATATATTCTTCTAGTATTTTAAAGAATTATATTTACGTATTTTACTTCATTGTAATGTTTGCTGTTTTGTTTGACTCGAATGCACTACTTCTTTAATGTTTGGGAACTCGAAGTCATTTGAATAACAAATCAGCTTCTAAAAGAAAACCGATTTACTAAAATTTATTGTTTGATGTTATGGACATGTTAAGTTTTCAAAAATATTTTTTTGTGATAAAATGGTATGTCGTATTTCAAACAAGGAGTAAAAAGCTTTATTATTGTTTATGAATTCGTATGAATTTATAAATTTCATAAAAAGAGTTTATTATTGTTCAAATATACTTAAATTTCATAAACGTAATTTTTAAAATTTTAAGTACGTAATATATTATTTAAAAATATATGTGTACAGAATCAAAAGTTGGGCAAAAATGTGTATCAAAAATACATTTCATTGTACATATTCAGTGAACTACTGATCTTAAAGAAGAATAAAATGTTATTTTTAATCTCATTAGTAATTTTATAAGAAATTTTGAGAAGGAAAAGTGTGATAATCATTTGATTGATGATCTTTTGTTTATAATATTTACAGAATTCACCAGAATCTGTTTCATACGAAAAGTGTAACAATGTCCACGACGACCATTCAATACCTTACGCCTACGACGACAGAACACGAAGTTCATTATGCTTGGCTTTTTAAACAGATTGATGTATTATCTGGAAAGGAAAAGAACGGCTCAGCGATGCATGCAGTTTTGAGTCCCCGTTTTTGTAACAAACGGCATAAAAAACGGAATGCACATAGAACCACGTACCTTCAGTTGGACCTTACGTGAGTTTGCTTCTTAAGTGGCTCGCCAAAGTGCCTAGGCGCTTGCGCCTTTAACTTCGCTCTTAAGGCATTGTATTAGAGTTAAAGATTATACAATGCCTATAACTATTATACAATGAACAGTAAAACTTGTTCAGAGCCAAATAGTAAAAAAAAATGCAGGAGAGACAGACGTTGGGCAGAGCCTTATGAGCTGAGGGCCATCTTACATCAGTTTGTATATCATCCTGGATTCTATAATGAAAACGATTTTAAATTTCTGGTTGCTACTTTCAAGTAAAAGTAGTTCTTCGAAAAAGTAGTAAGAAGTCCGTGTCGTTGAAATAAGAATTTCTTTTAAAGAATTCCTGCTGTAGAATGAAAATGAATAAAATAAAAATCCGAAACACAGAAATAGATTACAATGCATTATTTTCTATCATAACCCCCTTTTTAATGCTGCGTGCCCCAATTACTCTATACCTTTTCCCAGAATACAAAGTAGAAGCTTTCAGATAGAGCCTGGCTTAGTGTTTCTTGCTTGAGTGGAAAAAAAAAAAAAAAACGAAGCAACGAGTTTTATAAGCAATGTCTGATGCTCAAAATTTCTGTGCAAGAATTAAAGTTATTCTTTTTAACAACACGATCAAAACGTTTATTATTTACTGAATCTACTGCAGTCAGTATTTTTTCCTCTGCTCATAGCATGGAAATTCCTGTTATTCAAAGGAATACGTAAAATGGATCGAAAAAATAGTGCAGTATGCTGAAGTACGTCCGATTTTATTTCAGATAATTTAGATTATGAGGACAATTTTACTAGCTATGAAGTAAAAATAAATTTTGTTACACTATTCATAAGCGCTGTCGATATTGTAAGCATTTTGGAAGCACGCCTGGTTACTGCTTGTCGATTGTACGATTATGACAACGCTACGATAGGGAGATCTGTCCAGGATTATGGTACCTTGGTATGAAGACTTTCAAAGGTGTTCTGATGCGCGATCCCGTTACACCTGGACAAATCCTAACAAAACTTCAGACTGCCAGATCGACAGCCCCGCGATAGGACGGATAGGACCCGAACCTTCACACTTCGGTCGTCCACTATTATCAGTGATTAAATTACTGTGCTATAGAGAGGCAACTGTGCGATTCTAACTCTGATAAAAGGAAAAATGCCAGAGATTTTACAAAATTCTGGTAGGAAATATTTAAACAGTCTATATTTCATACAATATTTTCTAAAAAATGGTAGAGGTTTTTTTCTTTTTGTAATTTCAACCTTAATCAAAATTTAATCAGAAAATAAACGTAGAAAATAATTAGGTTGTTTTTTTAATATATATTTCAGAGTTGCGAAAAATAACATTTTTTCGAAACATTAAGAAATTTTATAAAATTTTTCGAAATCTTGACTTTTTCTTCTATTCTAATACAAAGTAACCCATCGAAATCTCTACTGTAAGGGCTCTAATATTTATTCCTGTTATTTTTTAAAGCGTTTAAATGTATTGCAGTTATATAATTTTTACCAAGATGTTCATTTCAGAAATCTTGAAATTTAAGAACAGCAGATCATGGCAGTTTTATTCATTTACTCCTTTGTGCAATAAATTTACGGCAATTAACCTAAATTGTTCGAGTTAACCGAAAGCTTAAAATTGTTTGTAATTTTGTCTTTTAACACTGGAGACGTATTCATCTGCTAATTGTAGTTAATCGCGTTCAGATTATGTCCTAAGTGTGTTCTTAGAAAAATTAATTTAGTTATGTCGTGAATCTAATTATGTCCGATGAATACTCATCTAAATCCTTTCTGTTCTCGTAATGCGTGTTAAACAAAAGCTTGAAATAATTTTAATGAACACTGAAGATGTCGACGCGTGAACATTATGTTCATAATAAATGATTCCACTTCAAGAATGAAGAAATTTTCCTTTACATAAGTGTAATTTCAAACCCTTTTTATTTCACTAATGTGTCTTTATTAAGAGGGTATACATGTTTCTTGGATTCCAAATTTTTGTTGTATATGAAAAATTAACAGTTGCACTGAACAATCAAATTTTCCTAGTAAAAATCATTACCAACGTTTAGATGGCAAGTCTTAGAACTACATGATCTTGAACTATTGTCGCATCAAGCACGGACGCAGGCGAAACCAGTAATTAAAGAAACAGGAATCTTGGTAAATTTTCTGATAATCTGTTTTAACAGCATGCCTATTTGTTTTAATATACACGAATACGGAATTACAAAAACAATATTTATTAATCATTAATAACTCTTTGAAAGCACGATCTTTGCATGTGGATCTTTGCATGTGCTTCCTTTCTTTAAAAAATTCAAAAAGCAGAAAAAAATATTCTTATTAGAGATTGCTAGTCAAAATTATTAAATTCTTATTAGTCAGAAAAAACAAAAGGTTTCCTATAACTCATGAAGGATGGTTGTAATCTCAAGTTGGTGTTAAGAATTTAGGGAGAGAATCTGATATTCCAAGGATCATTTTAGTCTAAAAGTAAAGTTCTACTTGTAGAATAAAAAATGCATTTTGTTGAACGTAAATCGGTTGTTAAAAAACACTCAAATTACTGGTGTTAAACAATAAAAAACTTTGTAAAAAACACACATAAGAAGTTATAGGTAAGAGGATACGCACGTTTCGGTCAGTTCCCTGTGTTCCTTGCGACGAAGGGCTTGGACTGATGAAGGTCAAAACGTAAATCGGTTAGTTAGAGCATGAGTTAGTTTTAAAATTGCCACTTGATATCATTAGCGTTTCATAAAGTCTCGCAACATATAAAATATTAAGACAAAAAAATGAATAAAACATTTAAAAAATCGTATTTAGAAAGAATCCTTTCGAGATGTGTCATAATGCTTTTAGCGAATCCCCATACGAAATTTAGTAGGCTTAGGAAACAATAAGACCTTTCGATTATTTTTAAACCATCAGAGAAATTAGAAACTATATTACTATTACCGGAGTCATTATAAATTGGATAAAGCATCCTAACTAAATAATAATAATAATAATAATACGCCTTATAATGTTCTAAAGTTGGTTTATTTTTATGGGGTCTTAGGAAGATTAAGAAGCAAATATGCACGCATTTTCGATCCTTACGTTTTTAGCACCAGAGTGCTATTAATTTCAACCTTGCTTTTTGTGTAGACACGGTTTTGGTACATTTTTCGCGTCGAGTCACTTTTCAAATGTGTTTTTTTAAGGTTTTGTGTAGGATTTTCCTTAGTTTCCAATCTATATTCTTGCGATTTATGTGGTTTTTTTCCCTTTACGTTGTTTTTTACCCTATTTTGTACATACTTTTTTGTGTGTGCAGACACGAGCGGTGTATCACTTTTCAAATGTGCTTTTTTAAGGACTTGAGTAGGTTTTTTTTTTTAGTTTCCAATCTATATTCTTGCGTTTTAGGTGGTTATTTTACCCTACTTTAGAATCACTTTTCAGGAGTGCGCTGATAGAAGACGAATAATGTAAAACAGTTTCGGTAGGGAATTTCAACATAGATTTCAATTCTGAAGGAAAAACATTTGGAATTACGAAAAATCCGAAACATTATTCTTCAAAAGAATCCACATCAATAGATGCAGTATTTTGAAATCAAAGTATGAGAACAGACTTTACATGAGTGCCTACAGCTATCACTTCCCTTTATATGGGAGAATTGACTAATAAAAAAACTGGACCATGCAAGCACTCTGATGCGTAAATAAAATCTGAAAGAAATTTAGATTTTTTAATTGTTATATTTTAAACGGGATCCTTGAGAAGTCCGGGGGCGTTCCTCTACCGTTTCCTTTTGAATGAACACTCATCGCAAAAGCAAGAAATCTGGTATCTTTCTTTTTTTTAATTTCATGGTTACAATGGCGCTGTGTATTTTGAACGTGAGGTTTTAAATTTTCACCAATCGCTAAAGTTATGTTTTCAAGACATAGAACATTTTAAAATATCTGGTGGTTTAATCATTCAAGCACACTGGCTTTCGAATAATGTAAAATAGGAAATGACAAATGGGGATTTCTACCCATCAGAAAGTGTATATATATGACGATAGGAAATAGATCATAATGAATTATTTTACATCCAGAAAGGTATTTTAACTGTATAAATTATGATATTTTCTTATATTTTTAGCATTTACCAGAAATTTTAAAGTTTTATCCTATGAAAAAAAAAGATCTTTATATTGACTGACTGACTGAAAGAGTATGATTATTGGAGTTCCTGACTGGAAAAGTCTTACCTCCAGTTTGATCTAGGTAACATTGTTCGAGACCTAGGTGAGGGATTCGAGGGAAAAATGTGGGGAGCCCACATAAGTAAGAGTGAGAACAGAAACTGTTGCTCTTGAGGAAAAAAAAATAAGAAATTTCAGTCAAGTCAAAGGAGATCTTTATATTGCATAGTGATCCATCGCTAAATGTTGCTTATGCAGTTAGTAAAAGGTGGTCCTGTGTTTTTCCTTGGAGTGGCTGACGCGATTTCTCCCCCCGATATTCGACGATCGTCTTATATGAAAGTCCGTGGTTTGCACAAAATGCTGCATTGTTCCCCCACAAGGTCTTTTTAAATACAAACTCAAAATTTGTAAAAACTTTATCAATAGAATAAAAATCAGTATATGCATTTAAGGAGAAAATTTAAGCTTATACTAAAACAAAGATATTGATTATTGGATAATAATTTACTGCTAAATCCAAAAAGTAAAACTTACTTGATTTTCCCCAACATTTATAGTAGGAACAAAAGTGGCTGTAACTTTCCTACACGATGAAATGTGACGAGTTTCCACAGTGTCATCATACAGGCTAACTATATTCTGGATTCAAATTTTTGAGCTTTTGAATCATAGAAAAATATGTATAGTGTCAGTGTGCTTCTCTCTCTCCTATACATATATATTTTCAATAGTGCGTCTCACTATCCCTAAGATAATTCAATGCAGAATACACATATAAACAAAATATTTGCAGCAAAATAAAGTAAAATACGTGTTTTATAGAATGAATTTCTAAATTAAAGAAGAAAAATTCTTTAATTTAGAATTTTTAAATTGAAATTTGAAAATAAATATTACTTTTTCCTTTATATTTTTGTTAAAGTTTTCAAAACTTTTTCCTCTCACTTTTAATATTAATTCATTCTATATACACTGATAGCAGTTGAATACAAAGTTTCGTGAAGATATGAATACTAGAAATTTTTTTATCTTACGGATTTTTTTAATAAAAAATATGTTTTGTGAAGACGCAGCTTAACGTTACCTTATTGTGTTAAAATATAAAATCTTTCACAAAGTGTTTTTGCACGCATCTCTTGTTCTAGTTGGAATAAATGCATCAAATTGATGTCAGAAATAACTAAGGTTTCAAATAAAATTAAATTGAAAAATTGATTTTTTGAACCCCTAATCCTCCTATGACCCCTTAAATCTCAGTGTTACTGGAGTTAATATAAATGTTTTAAATTAGCAGTTATTTAATGATTGTTTTAGATTTTTGGTAGCGGAACGGGGTACCTTGGTAAACCCCCTAAATACGCCACTGTTATTTAACAATAAACTATTCTACTGCGACTCAGTATTTAACATTGAACTTGAATTTGATAAAATGTATTTTCGATAATTTATGAGGAATTTTAAAAATTTCAATTTTAAAGAGTGTGCTTTGTGAGTGCAGCCTTTAGAATCACAAGATTTAATCTTCTACGTCTAAAACGTGCTTTTCAATCTTTTTATAACTTGTTACGCAGCCATGGAATAGGCAGAGCTTTCTATTCTAACAGAATGTTATCAGATTACCCCTTTTCATTTTTATACAAATCATCAGAGCGGGTGTTAAGCTATTTCTTTCGGGAATGAAAATCTATAGACTGAAAAATGCTTCAACGAGAGTAAGGAATCAATAAGTTATGAAGCATATAATTTCTAATTTTGTTTGCATCAGTGAAAAATACTTTGATTGTACCCTGGTAACAGTACACATACTTTTGCGCTACAAAATTTCGAAAAAATTAACTATGAACTAATCTGCAAGCTCCCATTACTGAAATAAATGATTTTGAACTTTATTCCCTATCGTGCGAAAATAAATGGGAGTAACACCTCGAACCCAACTGTTACGACAATCTTTGGAATGCTTTACATATATTTGCATAGTTTCATAGGTCATGTCATTTTTCACAGTAAGGCTAAATAACTTCGTGAAATTACGTGGCTGCGAGAAAAACAGGTTGAGGTGCTGATAGTTTAGTCACAGTCCTATGCACCCGAAAATTCATGTGATCTATAGGGGTCTGATCCTCTAAGTTCGAGATAGCTATACTAAGATGATCAGACACTCTAAGCATGTGATACTTCGATTGAAAAGGAGTGTAACCAAAATGTCAGCGCCGTAGTCTGTATATCTTGTCAGTCATAATAAAATCATAAGTGGCGTCATCAAACCGTGATCTGAACCAACCGTGAACTGAACCGGAGTTGAAATAACGTAAGAAGGTGGTGATACTTAAAATATGCCCATTTTTTTCACACTTACGAACCAAAATCCACTAAGTTATAAATAACGGTAAATGTGTGCCAAAACTTTTTTCTAATATCCAGCTCACGTAAGTGGACAATGTGAGAATTTTTTACGGGTTTGCGTAGTTATAAAAAGCATGTTCCATGAAGTTGGAGTTTGAATTCTTTTAGATATTTCTTGCCATGTCAGGAAAAAAAGAATATATACACACACTATGCATATGCACATAACATATATTAAATGGAATTAATTTAAATTCTATTTTATATGCTACAATTCCTATAAGCTGTACGATCATGCTTTTCAGAAACTTTGAATACAGATCTTTGAAAGAAAGGTCAATCAAAGAAAGAGTATTTCAAAATTTGCTCCAGGAAAATAACGGCAGGAACAATTAACTAAATAAGTAATTTATAAAAATTAATCCTACAATGCATGATTTTTTTTAAATGGCTGAAAATAAAATTGTAGCTTTGTTTTGGCGTACTTATGCTTGGAAAAATATTTTTAAAAAATTTCAGCTTGTAGTTTCCCAGAAAAATTATGAAAAATATTCAAATCCGAAAAATTAGAGTGCCCACTCTATAGATCTCATAAAATAAAAGAAAGTAATATTGCCTGATTCTACATTATTTAATCGTAATACAGGTTATTTTTAATAGTTTTGTATTCATTTTCATTTAGCAATGAAAATTAGAAGCAATCAAAAATGCGGACAAAAATTGGTTCAGTGAACTGGATGCACGTGCTGTGAATTCATGCTTGTTTGCTCTAAAAACAATGTTACTATACACTTTTAAAAACTAAAATTTATTTCCGTGTGGTCTTATATTTATTTTAAATGCATATTTCAGACAAAATCTACAAAATTTTCTTTTTATTACGGAAAAATTTGAGTGTAGCCAATTGGCAACAGTATGCACTCTAGGGTTAATTTGTTCATAATTCTCAAATATATATACATACAGGGTGGTCTAAAAGAAACTTACCCTATATACGAGTCCCTAGTGGTCGAACCGTTCAACCAATCGAAATGAAAGTTTAGATAGTTATTTGAATGTATGGGGTCCAGATTGTGTTGATTTTAAACAATAAAACTCTCACAGTCACGGTTACAGTGACAAAATTTCGAAATTTTAGAATAGCAACACCCACTTTTTCATGCGCAAATTGATCAGGACATGGAAAAACCTTAAATGGCGTTGGAACGAGACACGTATGACGTAAATTGACGGCGTAAATTATTTGCAAAGGAGAGCATCGTAAAGGACCAATCATAACAAAAGAGAGGAGAGGGAAAAATACTTTTTTTCGAATTACAATTTTTCAACGTGTCCACTTTCGCAGACAATAACGCATTGCATGCGGGAGATTGTCGATAACAATGACGAATGTATCATGGCAGGAGTAATTTGTAGAACTTCCCGTTTTATGGCATCTTTCTAGTCTGACAAATTCCGGTCAACCTAGGTGGTTTTGAGTGAGGTCGGGGTAACGAGGTGGCCACGAAACTGCAAAGGTACGAGCGATGACTCTATCACCAAAGTGCTGTTGCACCACTTGTCGAACGCTTCTGGCACTGTGGGGAGGAGCACCATCTTGCATCCATACAATGTCATTAATGACATTTCGCTGCTGCAATTCTGGAATTACGTAATTCTCCAACATTGCTTTAACCGAGCACCCGTGACGGAGCACGTTTGCATACCACTGGATGTGACTTCTTCGAAGAAGGATCCAGAGTGAATGTCCCTGCGACGCCGCACCACACAGTCACGTGTCTGTCGTATAAAGGCACTGGTGCCACACCGTGAGGATTTTCTTCCGCCCAATGAAGGCAGTTTTGGAGTTAACGTTCCCGGTCAGGGTGAAATGTGCCTCATCCGTCCATAGTATCCGCAACGGTCGTCTGCTATCTTCATCATATCTGATTAGGAAAATATTCGCAAAGTCGACAATCTGTTGTTTGTCTCCAGCGGCCAACGCTTGGACGCGCTGTTATCGATAAGGGCACATCCGCAGAACAGATCACAGAATTTGGAGAACTGTGGTTTTCGGTACATCCAAACTGCGGGAAACACTTCTTGGTGTATGCAATGGGCCTGTAATGGCGCGCGCGCGCGAGTATTATGCACTTCCAAAACAACTTCAACAGGAACACGTGGTCGTCCGGATCGCGGTCTATCACATGTGCATCCGTTTCTTCGAATTTCTTTACCAAATTACGTACACTTTTTACGGAACATGGGCCACGTTTTAGTTTATGATTTCGATGATAAACTCGCAATGCTTGGGCAGCATTTTCTCCGCTCAGATGAAAAAGCTTTATTAACTCACCTAGTTGTTTCTCTGAAAGTGTCATCTTCTTCGCACGCAACGAGACGGATTAGCACGCACATGAAGAAACAATCTTTCCACACTGATTAAATCACAAGCAGTGCTTTGCAAGAGTGTTCTGTGATTGGTGCTTCTACTGCCTAGACCAGTCAATTATGCTAAGTCCATCAACTACAACTTCCCTTTTATAAAGGTTCTTTACGATGGTGGTTATTTACGGATGCTCTTCTTTGCAAATGTTTTACGTTACGTTACAAAATTTCGAATTTGTAACTGTAACCGTAACTGTGAGTGGTTTATTGTTTTAAATCATCACAATCTGGACCCCCATATATTCAAATAACTTTTATTTCGATTGGTTGAGCGGTTCGGCCAATAGGTATTCATATATAGAGGAAGTTACTTTTAGCCCACCCTGTATTTTGAATCATTTTTTAATAACTCTTTCATTATTTTTCAGAACATCATGTGTATTTTCGAGGAATGCACGCCATTTATATAACAGCTTTGTCAGGATCTTTTTTCATACTTTGTCTAAATACCATTTGTCATTCTATAGAATTCCTAGGTTTTAAATATAATTGCCTAAAAAAGTATGTAATAATTCTCATATTTCATACATTGCCTAAAAAAGTGCAGCATTATATACAATGCTTAGGCATTCTACAGAATGCGAGCATTTCATACTTTGCCGGTAACATATAAAGGGTGTCCCAAGAAGGTGGTAACGAGCTTTAATTCTTAATCTATAAGACATAAGTGGACAGTGTAAATTGAAAAAATTTCAAAATAAGGTCGGAGATAAGACTACATTAAGAAAAAAAATAATCTCGTTAATTTTCAAAAAGTTACACTTTCAAATTTATACACGACCCCTTGCAAAAAAAAATTCCAGTGAGTAAAATGTGCCCCGTACTATCTTTAGGTGACATATAAGATTTCAGAATTATATCTTAAATGTGTCAGAGATGTAAAGATAAGTATAACGCTAATTTCAACCACTTTTTCGTGGCTCCCACAAAAATTACGAAACAATTTTTTTTCCACTCTACCAATAAACGTTTATATTCAAAATCATGTATAGTCCCCGATCATCTTTCTTTAGGGGTATCTTTTAGACGATGCATGATGAAAGGTTCAAATTTGGTACATTACCTACAAAACCATACCTTGGGTGTATGGAGTACGTTTTACTAATTGGGAATGTTTTTGTACGGTGGTCGTACACAAATTTAAGAAGTGTAACTTTTAGTAAATGAACGAGAGGAATTTCTTAACGGAGTCTTATTTCCGAACTTATTTTGAACATTTTTTCAATTTACACTGCCCACTTATCTTTAATAAATAAAGAATTAAAGCCCGTTACCGAATTTTTGGGACACCCTGTATAATAAAAGAGCTGACTTTAATTTTCAAGTTAATGCTTTTACTCATTTCTCATCTTGTATGCACATCTCTGTTTTCAGAAATATAATAACTAATCATAAAAATAGAATAGAGTCTCTGTGTTCCAATAGTTTTAAGTCTAACAACCTATCATACCGGTACAAAATAGCTCTAAAATATCAATATCCACTTAGTTTTTTAAAATCAACAATGTATCCTCAACGTGCTAAGTAATTGTGCTGTGGGATCTAGGCCTATTGGTGGGGTGCTCTCCGTGGTGGTCTTTTTAAGGTGACCTAACCCGTACTTACGCTCAGTTTCGGAGAATACCACGGAAAACTCGGAACGATTAGGTCGACGGACGCCCGATGGGACCCGAACCAACGCCTCCTACATATAGAAAGCCTTACAACTCTTGAAAAAACACTCAAAATACTGGTGTTAAACGATAAAGTAATTAAAAAACTTTGTAAAAAACACACATAAGAAGTAAAAGGAAAAAGGACTTGTTCCTTTTACTTCTTATGTGTGTTTTTTACAAAGTTTTTTAATTACTTTGCCTTACAACTCTTCTGTCACCAACCTTTGACGTCATCATTTGGTCTACATTTAAAAGTTTTATTTTTACAAAATAAAACTATTAAAAATTTCTGGTAAGTACCACAAATATTAGAAAATGTCTTATATTAAACATTAAAATTAAAATATCTTTCTCATACAAAATTATTCAGTATGATCTATTTCCTTATCATATTTTCTAATTAGTTATGGTTAAAAACTGCCATTTGTGGTAAAATTACATTTTTTTATCTCAAATTATCAAAATATTGCCAATCATGGGTAAATTCACCAGAAATGTTTAATAGCTTTATTTTGTCACAATCATACTTTTAAATGTAGGCCAAATGATGACGTCAAAGCTTGCGGCGTAGCCGTTGTGAGGCTTTCTATGTCTAGGAGGTGTTGCCCGAACCCGGGACCTTCACACTTAGCCCGTCTACCATTTCCAGTGACATAACCACTGTGTCATGGTGAGGCACGTGCTAACTAAATCTGTATGTTCAAATAGGAATCATTGGATGGAGAGGATGGGGATGGATGATGGTACAATACAAAAAATAAAAAACTATATAAAAAATTATACAAACTTAAACAATAAAATATATATTTATATGTTTTAGAAAAACAAAATTTATTGAAATAAATAGAATTGTTGATTACGGGTACAATTTTCTTTTCGTTTTCCTTTATTTTTTTTACTGATCCAGATATAAGCCAAAGTGCATAGTTAAAAACATATTACAGAGTTGTATATGCATTGGAAACTTATATAATTAACTATAATTTGGAGTTTCGTTTTTATTAATTTTAAATATAATTATTAATATGTATAATTATTATTATGGGATTTTATTACAGAATACTGGAGATACTTTTATTGTTTATGCATATTATATACTCACATTATTATTAATTTTTTTATTATTTTTTTTTCCTTTTACAGTCTTTCAGTACTTTAAATTTATTAGCCCCTACTTTGTTGTTCAATTGATTAGGTAGTCCTGAATCTAAGTATTTTTGTACTTCTTTCCTTCCCTTACCCCTACCCCATCATTTTTATTTTTTTCTTTCTTCTTTTTTCATGTTATTTAGTTGTTTAATATTTCTCTCTTTTAATTACATAGTTGATGCTCCAACATCAATTTGATGTTTAATTTTTTTTCTCGCTTTTTAACTACATTGATTATGCTGCAAAAATATTTTGTTACTTACGTTTCTCTGATGGCAACAACAGCAGGGGCGTAGCCAGGGGGGGGGATATCGGGATATATCGGGATATATCCCCCCCGAAATTTTGGATTAGTGATGAAATTCCGTCTATTTATACACATATAAGTTCATATCCCCCCCCCCCCCGAAATTTTTTCCAGGCGCATATCCCCCCCCCCGAAAAATTTTCCTGGCTACGCGCCTGAACAACAGCTTATTTCGAATTCTAATATCGGCATCATATTGAACTTTTCACCATGTTTGGATCATTTCCACGATTTTTTCTTAAGAGCTACGGTCTTGCTTCTAGGTTCCTATTATGACTCTTTTTGTCATGTAATCTACAGGAACCTAGCTATTTATGTTTTCCTTTTGATTTGAAATATGAAAGCGGTGGCACCTGATGATAGAACATTTTATTTCAAATTTCCATTCGAATTTCCACATCCTTGTTTTGTTGATAGGCATATTATGATCAGGCTTACGATTTATCACATGGCAGTGGTGGATGTTTTATGTTAAGCGATCCCTCCTTTTTTTAGCTTTGAAAGCTCTAAATTCTCTTACTGCATTGGTTTGTGTGCAATTTTTAAGGCCTTATGATTCCATTTTTATTTATTGTAGAGGATTATTCATGCTAATTTCATTTGCTCAATGGCATAATAGGATATTCATATTACGCAAGTGTCTCTGTTTTACATGTATATATATATATATATATATATATATATATATATATATACAGAAGGACCGTTTAATAGAAATAAATTCGCATTACCAAAAATTTTAATATACCTGGATTAAATCCACTATTAGGGATGGACGCGAGACGACTTTTTTGCGAGACGAGACAGAGATTTACAGCTTTTTTGCGAGACGAGACACACATTTTCAACATTACGACATAAGGATTTTTGCGAGACGAGACAAAGCTTTTAGGCTATTTTGCGAGACGCGAGACTCCTATTTTTCCTCTCGCGTCCATCCCTATCCACTATATACCTACCAATGATAACACATGAACTTTCGAATATACGTCCATGGTTTTTAAAATAATTTGGCAGATGATTTGATATTACTGAGACATGCTAACATTTCAAACATAAAACGTCTCATGAGGATTTAAATTGATTATGTACTCATATTTTTTTAGCTCCATACGTGAAGTCAACTCTACTGTAAGAATGTAAAGTCAATTTTCGACAAAATTTGTATGAATAACATTAATTTAGCACACCAGAAATATGTAACAGAAAAATTTATATTAAAAAAGTAATCCATCATATACTCATACGACAAACGAAGTGACTCGAATCATAGAAACAGTTGCAACAGCAACTGTGCTTTCACAGTGAAGGTTCGACATCGCGCCCGCAAATAGTATTGTGTCATCTTCCTTAAAAAATGATTAATACAAGGGGTGTCAGTATTTTCAATATTAAATAATGCGTTTCAGAATGCTTTACGTTTCTTTATTCGTAAAATTGTGTAGCTCATAGACTTCTCATAATTCCTATAAGTTACTTAAGTAAATTTACCTCTTCTTATCTTCTTACTCCTGGATAAGAATAACGCAAAAAAAACGCACTCATGGTCCATAGCTGCCAAATATTACGTTTTTTAAGAAAGATTACACACGACAAATTTAAGCAGTTTTATGTTAAATTAAAATTTTAAATTTATCCCAAACTTCAGATTCCGGATTTCTCTATATAAATGATCTTCCCATGAAAGTGTGAAAGTTGGTAGCCATATAATATGTAGCTAAAGGATTAGGGTTTTGCCATTGGGACCAATGTTGCAAGCAGAGGCGTAGCCAGAAAATTTTCATTGGGGGGGGGGGGTTACGACTACTGCAACGCACATATATGCACACATGTGTGTGATAAGGGAGTGAAGAATATACATTTTGTATGGCAAAAAATTCCTCAAGGGGGGGGTGGTTATGACCCCCCTAATCCCTCCCTTGGCTACGCCCCTGCTTGCAAGGTTTGAATTAAATTTTCATAAAAATGTTCTCGCATCTTGGAACTGAACTTCTGTCGATCAAGATTTCAAATGATTGCGCAGAAACACATCAGCTTTTTTAATTAAACAAGGCAATTACCCTTTTTCCACAGACTTTTAAGTTAACGTCGAAAATAATTAGAAATCAGTGTCTATTCATTTCTAGTTGTAATTTCTAATTAAACTAGAAATGTACAGCTATGATCATGAAAATAGAACACGCGAACTGATTTTCGAGGACACACATCATGCAGTAGTAGAGTGGCTGATCGAGAGAAAAAATTAGTACAGCTAACTCGCTCTATTTCGAGGTTCAAGGCACCAGCCAAATACTTTGAGTTCGTGTTCAGAAGTTCCTGTTATTGGTTTAAGGATAGTTAGCAACTCCTGCGAATTTTCCCGGGAGATTTTCACCACAATATTTTAACAGTTTCATTTTAAATTAAAAATTTGGACTAGATTCTGACTAAGATAAAACGACAGCTATTAATAAAAACTCTTCCTTTAGAATCAAAATCATTGGTAGTTATGGTATAAAGTATGCGACTGCATTCGAATGTTTTCTTAAAAATAACTAATATATCACATGTTGAATATTGTTTTGGGGTGTGTTTCAAAGAAAAAAATATTGAAAATTACACCAATTTAAATAATATTTATATTTCTATTTCTTTAAATTTGAAATTTATCGAAAAATTTAATGAAAACTTCATCGTTGGAAAAAATGGGCTACGAAAAATGCTTTAGAAAATAATCATATGCGCCTTTATATATGTACTCATCTAACAGCTGTTCATGTAACAGACCACAGGTTAAAAAACTATTCTTAAAACTTTCGGATTTATGATTAGTCCAGTGTAGTGAATAAGCATTTTCCTCGAAATTCATTCTATTTTCTGAAATAAAAAAGCTGTAAAGCATTAAAATAGATCGACACCAAAACCTCATTTCTGTTTTACTCATATAGGTCCAAGAAACATGCATAAGTTAAATCATTTATTCTTCATTAGTTCTTCAGAAATTATGTTTTTCGTGCAGTAGCTGCGAAAAAATTTCGTTTTTTAATAAAAGCATTTAAATTTTTGACAGTCGTCTCTTACTATTTAGTCATAACTAGCTTTATACAATACAGTGCATAGAATTAAAATACAGCTGTTTTAGAATATCTTAGCATGGGGCTTTACTTTGAGAGTTTAAAAAAAATTAAAGTGGATTTTCACTAAAATTCACCTTTTCAACATAGTCGTATACTTTAAACTTAAATTGTATGATTTAAAAACTGGTTGTTTCAAATGGTACTACTACTATGGTTTAAGAAAATTTAATTATTAGTATCTTAAGTGTTAAAAATAAGAAAGATATGCGCGGAAAGTTTCTTTCCGTTATTCTACAAGTTGAAGTAGTCACTGGTGGAGATAGATACCTTTTTTTTTTCATGGCTATACAATCTTAATGGTAACGAATGCTTAGTAGAAAAAGAGAGAAAAAGTTAATTCTAGACTTTTTTTTCAGTTCTTATTATGCGTTTGTAAGTATGAAATGAAATTAAAACTTTTACAAAAACTACGATTGAAAAGTGTAGTCTTCGAGATACAGAAATGATTTTGTGTTAAAAAAAATTAAATCGTTTTCGTGTTTCATAAACAACTTTTCAACTTATGAGGCCTCGAGTTGCCGCAAGTAAACGAAATTAAACAATAACAGGTGTGCCTTAGCACTAATATCTCTATGCATCACAGCACTATAACTGAACTACGGTTTTCAAGCAACTTATATGTACTGACTGACTGACTGAGGGGTATACAATGGAGTGCCTGCACTCGAGGTGCTTATCTCCAGTATGTGGTAGGATCAATGAGTTCTTTGATCTTGTGTTTAAATAGAAGCCCTAAGCATGGCGGGTGTTAGTTCAATCAATCAGATAGTCGATGCAGTTGTCAGTGGCGGATGGCGAGAGAGGCCATGGGACTTTTTCTGTTCATTGGGAGCGTCGGATCGTAATCCTGTAACTCGGCCACAGTTTCATTTGGTAAGTTTCTGTTCCTTGAATAGAACCGTTGTGATAGTTTGTGCACAGTTTTTTTGAAAGTTGCGATCTTGAGGTCCCGCCGAATACTCTGGTTAAACAGGAAATGATGTCCGTGTCTGATGGATCTTAATATGATGCTTTGACGTCGTTCAAGAATGCTGAGGTTGGATTTAACCGTGTTTGCCCAGACCGGGGCAGCGTAAGTAGCGGTGGGTCTAATGATGGTCTTGTAGAATAGCACTTTATTATGTCTGGAGACTTTGCTGTTGAAAATGAGAGGATGAAGACGGCGGAAGGCGGCCGTCATTTTGTTTCTGGCATCAGTGATATGCGCTTTCCAAGTTAGATTCTTATGTAACGTAACGCCAAGGTATTTGGCTTTACTAGTCCAGTCGATGGGATTATCGTCGATCATAATTCTAGAAGGTGGTAGCCTATTTGAAAAGTAGATTGCCTGGCATTTATCAACATTGAGTTTGATGTGCCATTTGGCAGTCCATTGCAGGATGAGATTAAGGTGGTGTTGAATTGTTTTTGTAGCGTGGTCTGGTTGGTCGATCGGCCGATAATAGCCATGTCGTCCGCGAATAATGCTAAAGTTGTATGTTCGCTTTGTGGGATATCGTTGGCATAAATATTGAATAATGTGGGCCCAAGTATGGATCCTTGGAGGACGCCGCTTGAGATGGGCTGCTCGTCAGACAGGGCATTGTCAACCCGGACGACGAATTTGCGGTTTTGTAAGTAGTTATGAATGAGCTTAATGAGGCTACCGGGGAACCGTAGTTCGATAAGTTTGAAAATCAGTCCGTCATGCCAAATCTTGTCGAAGGCTTTGGCAAAGTCCAGTAGTACGATGGCTGTGTGCTCCTTGCTGATGTACGCGTCTGAAATATTTTCAATTACCCTGTGCAGCAACTTATATGTATTAGACATCAAGGAGTAATATTTACTTCACAATAGCAAAGAATTTCATGTGTTTTGAAACTAAAATATTTGAAAATGACCAGATTACCACATTGCTTTTACATTACAGCCCCTCCCGTCCCCCCACACACAATAAAAGGGAGAAAAAAGCTTCCCACTTTCTATGGAATTGTCATTTTACATTACAATAGTGCATGTATTTCTTATTATAACCCTGCATCATTTTCCTATGCTAGCAGTTAAATTACTATTTACATTATATAGAGGTTCAATTTGTATTGGTAAATTATCCTCTGCTGGTAACAATATGAATGCACTAAAAATAGCCCTTTTATAAAAGCATATTTTAGCATACATGGATTTTTTAAAAATGTTTTATTTTGCAATGCCATGTGCAGTCTTCAAAGAACCGTTTCGGGTGAAATGACTTTCATTAAAAAGTAGTTCTAATGAGGCAACTGTTTCGCCCATGTGTCAGTAGGAATAGAGTCATTCATGATTCAATGCGCCTTTATAATATAAAACAACAAGTCTCGCTTCCCCACAAAGAGACAAATCATCATGTTACATGAGATTAGATAAAATGCTGCTTAGAATTGCATATATATTTTAATATATCTCCATTTACATATATGAATGCTCAAAAATGAAATTCCCCAATAAGAGATTAGCTGTATGTACTGTAAGATTTTTCAAAATATTATATTTCGTAATATAAATGAATGTTCAACAGTCAAATTCTCCAATATAGAGACTGACTGTCTGTACTTTCGTTTTCTTTCCTTGAACAATCATTACTATTTTACTTTATTTTACTTGAACAATCATTATTATTTTACAATGACTGAGTAAGGAAATTTTTCTGAATTTAAATCGAAGCGAGCTACTTTTCTCCATTCGAAGTCTCTTTATAAAGTCTAGCATCAAGCAAATATGGCTGAACTGCTTTAAGAAATAAAATATTTATTTTTAAAACTTTTAAAAGCTTTTACAAAGCAAAACTTCTAAAATAGCTTGAGGCCAACCGCTGTGCTTTATAGACAATTTTCTGTCTTGTGCCATGGTTTGTTTCACTTAAAATTTCACTGTAAAAATATACATTATAAGGACAGATCATAGAAAAGATATTCTACTGTAAAATAAAATTAACAAACTTTACCGTTATCATTGAGATTTCGTAAATTAAACTTACCTATTTTACTCGTAAATGGTCGAATCTCAACTATGGGGTGCTTCCGACTAAGGGGGCGTGTTAAACATACCTGGGAAGTGGGGGCGCGAGCATATTGAAAAGTCGAAAATAAGAGTTCATTTAAAAAAATTATTTATTTACTGATAGGAAGCAAAACAAAATACATTCTGACATAATAAAAAATAAACACACATTTACATGATATAATGTACATTAAATGCAGTACTGCACAATGTATTTTATAATTAATTTATCAGCACTAAATTAAGAACAAGTTTAATAATTACTAGTGATTTCCCTGGGCTTGTCTTGCAGAGAAAAGATTTTTCAATGTAAGGTTTAAAATTAGAAGTTGACACTTTCATAATTAGCTGAGTTCTATATTTGGTCTTCAAAGCAGTCACCGCAGAAAATCTGGTTTCACAAAGATAGGATTTTCGAAATGGTAAAATATTTTCTATCGTTTCAAATGGAACTTCCACATGTTGTTCTTTAGCTTTGTAAGTTTTAACACATTTATCAGTATTTTAACACATTTCCAGGTTTCTCTGCTTTAAACTTCTGCTCCGTACTTTCAATTTTCTGCAAAAAGCATTAATTTTATCATTAATATCTAACAAATGTATATTTGCTCCGTGGAATACTTTTACTCAAAGTAAATTATTATTGCATTCCATGAATTGTCATTGTATGGAGGGGAAGATGATATTGAAAATCCGGTCTCAAAAATCGAAAGGCGGAGAAGCAACTACGTTAATCCGAATTCAGCATTAGATTTCTGGTTTTTCATTATCTTTTAACTTTTAAATGTTCATTTTTAAACGTAAGAAATTAAAGAATTTTTTCTTCAAATTTAAGTTTTAAAAATATTTAATTACAAAAATTTAAAAAATAACTCAGGATAAAAGATAGTATAATATAATGAAAAGATCCGATTTCACCTAAGTGTTACACAGCAAGAGTAAATATATTTAACATTTATGAGCTACTTACAGGAAATGAACTTTAGTAAAGTTCCTCTTCCTAAACGTAACAAAATATTTTAGATTATGCAATAATATATTTTTATGAAATGTAATTCATTATAGTTAATTAATTAACTATATCTCGAGAATGTTAACTTTTCCAAAATTTTCATTATTAACGCCACATTGACTTTGACCAGCACATGTCAAGCTACAGGTTATCAGCGAATAACTAGTTGCATTTGCTATTATCGTAAAATATTGTTACGAATTTTCGGTCTGTTCTGACCGAAAGTTGTTAAAACTTAGCTGTTAAAAATCGTTTAAAATTCATATTCTACTCTTCAAACAGTTAAAATTTTGCATTTTGTTGCATCAAAATCGGTGAACTAGAACGCGAGATACGGAGTTTTGGGTTTCCTATTGGTTTGTATAGGGTTTTCCAGATATCTCGAGACATATTGATGCTAGAGTTTCGTTCGCCTCACTTATGGGAACTTATTTTTGGCGCCAAATTTGGCGATATTTCCCAAAACGTTGCCAACGTGGCGACATTTTGGACATTTGCGCGCGATTTTTCCGATGGAGCCTTGTTTGTTTAAAAGCATTAACAGCATATAATAGCCTAATATTACTCTATTTCTCTTCTATGAAAATCAAAAGTCCCGCTTTATGTGGAATATTCGGGAAATACATTCTTCGAGAAGTTTCTTTTAACTTCGGCAACACCTATAAATAGGAATAGACCGAATAGTCAGTTTTTCACTGAGCATTGGTTGAGTGTGTTTGCTGTATTACGCTGTGAATTGTGCTATAGAAGCGGTATTTTCGCTTACCTTTTTGAGGCTTTGTTTTTTAGTGCTGTGTGTAAATTCTTCATTGCTGAGTCTTGAGGGACTCTTTAAGATATTCCTCGTATATTTCCACTGAATTTTTGCCTGTGGAAGTGTTTTATTTTGTGTGAGAAATATAGTTTTTGTGAAAGCTTCTGTACCAAGCTGACTGTTATAAGCACGTTACTGTCTGATTGTGCTTGTGAATTTCGTCCCTATTTTTGTTCGACGAAGTTCTAGAAACAATAAAATTTGTGTTCCATCCTGACAAATGGACTCTTTACTAGAACTTTCTACACTAACTGGACTTTTGAACGACGAAACTAGGAACAAGCAGAGTCTTCTGAAACAATATGTTTAATTTCATCATACAAATTAATTGTAGGCGTCTCACCGGATTCGTAAATAATTCTATGAAATTTAAAAAGCACTACTTGTAATGCGTTATGAAATAAGATATACGTAGATAATGAGGCTTGTGATTTTTTTATATGCGAATTTAGATCTATTGACGACAGGCGTTAACAGTTCTGCGGCAGAGAAGATGGATTGAAAAACTGCGATCAAGTTTTCAAAAATCTCCATTTTCTTTGTAAGCACGATGCTTTTGAAGAAATACGCAACATAATTTAGTTTTCTTATGATTTCCTGTCAATGATGGATTTTGGATTTTAAAGAGATAGGGATTGGTTATAGCCTACCGTCAATAAATTGCATTAACAATAATAACTTTTTTGACCAAGCTTCACAAAACTATTGTATATTTAGATTCATTGGGAGGAACCATAATAACATCCTCCCCTTTCGGTCTATCACAGCAGATTGTGTTATTTGTAGACTTAAAATCAAGTCACGTCGGAAGTTTATAAGTTAGTAGTAAAGTGCTAAAAGTAAAACTATTCCTGTCAGTAAACAAATAAAAATGAGCATGTTAAAAAAAAAAAACGGGAGCATTATATCAGCACAATTTTTACTAATTGTGTTTCGAAAACGTAGAAAGAACTGGCCGCGGGACACTGTCCCGATTTCCTGAAATTTGGATTTTCTATTCCAGTTATCAAGGTTTTTTTTGGTGAGAAATTCTACTTTTTACACTTTTAGATCCCTCCACGATCTTTATTTCAACAAAGTCTAACTAATGTTATGATGTTTATACTGAAAGAAAAAAGATTTTTTTTTTTCAAATATGTTATTTAGTGATGTGTCTTTACTGATAAAACTTCTCCGTTTCCTTAATTTTTTATTTTAGACAGTGATGCAGTAACAGATAGAATTTATTTAATAAAAAGAAATATACATAAATAACTTTTAATAAAGATAGGTAGAAAATCATAACCGTTATAGTAACATAGTTACAACAATTTAATGAAGCACAAAACCAAATGCTTACAATGATTTTCAATGAATATTTCTCTTCATAGGTATATAGCATTCAAAAGAAAACTTGCTTAAAGGCTATCCAATATAGCTCAACATTTCTAGTTAAAATCGAATTTTTATGTAAAATAAGAACTTTTAAAGATCGGTTTTGTCGAATTAAATATCGATAGATTTTTTTTCAAAAATAGTAATAAGGACAGATTTTCCAATCTCCATGCATAGTTTCACGTCTATAATGATGCATAAAATATAAAACTGTAGACGTAACATTATTTTTATATGCAAATATTTCTGTTTATCGCAGAAAATATTCTACTAATGTCGCTTTTGAAGATTTTGTATGTTACAGCAAGCGCTGATGCGCTTTACGAAGAAATGTATAGAGGATAAATGTATTCTTCATTCAAATGTGATTGAAAACATCCCGTATTTAAATGAGTGAGTACGCAAAGATAATGCAAAGTACTTCCTCTTTTCTTTCTTACACTTTGTTGACGTTAAGTATCGTTTTAAATATATTTTAGAAGATATTTTTTCCTTTAAAATGAACAGTAGGTGGCCCCTTCGGGAAAAAATAAAATAGTAGCAAAATAAATGTTTGAAGTGTTGAATTTTGGGCTTGTGCTCTTGAAAAGAATGATGTATATACTAGGGTGGAATGAACTTGTATGGAAAAACACTTTCTTCCTAATTTTAAAAGGGAATAGTTGCCAAAAACTGGTGTGCTACCTAATTTAGAGATTCCCAAATCTTGAGCTTTCTATATTGGGTTTTGAGGTGTCCCGATGGCTTTCAAACTTTCGAAAAATTGTTTTTTTCATTTGAAGCTCCGTAGCATCATACCCTACAGTAACTATTCTCGTTTGCTTTCAAATGAGGGTAAATTTTTTCTAGATAAAAGTACGCCTCATGCAGATTCCTCTCTTTCGTCTTGTCCACATACAGCTCTAGTAACACCTCCAAGATATACAATGCCTGAGAACAGAAACTTACACATCATCACTAGGTCCACTAAAATGACGTCATTACATCATTACACATTTCACAAAGTAAAAATATTCAATCTCAATCCCCAAACTATAAATGAATAGGAACAATACATCTCTGCTGCTTGTCAAAACATTCGAACTGAAATGTTCGCATGCGCGTTTACAAACTTATCCCCAGATTGCTTCACGTTGTTGCAAATGGTGGTTATTTTGAAAACATTTTTTTACAGTATTTTCTAGTCAACAGCGCTATCTGTTGAAGAACCTTGTAAATAATTTTGGAAATTGGTAACAATAAATTCCCTGGTTAACAAAGCAGAATTTAGCAAACTGTCAATTTCTATTACTTTCAGTTTTTCTTTAATCGGTGTTTCAATCGTCGGTTATTTTCGGGGTACCCGGTAAATGATATGCAAAGTGGCGGTAAGAAAGTAAGAAATTACAAACAGTGACGGTAAGAAAGTAAGAACTTACAAACAGTTGCGGTAAGACAGTAAGAATTTAGGAACTTGACTCGTCTTTTATTTAGAAACTCTTTTCATTATTCGACGTACTTTCGCTAATTATTCGTCTTTATTTTTAAAACAGGCATGAACTGTGCACTATGTGAATACAGTAGAACCTCGATTATCCGAAGTAATTGGGACCGAACCTACTTCGGATAATCGAGAGTTCACCAATAATCATCTAGTTTAATATGTAGTATCGTCATTGAACTCTTATTATGCTTATTTGAACTGTTAAATAAATTAAATTTATCAATGAAAATAAATTTATTTCTGAAACAAAAACTTACAACGGTTTAAATGGAAGCTTCATCTGGTGTAAATTGGCCATCCCTTGCCGTGCAGCTCTATCCCGAAGTTTTCTTTAAAGCATGATTTCAGAGGAATCACACTGCTCCTGTTGTTCCAACCAAAGAAGGCCTTTTGAGAAACACTCAAAAGCATCACTGTTACTGATCTTATTTACTCCAGAATCATTCTCATCTTCATCATCATCTTCTTCTTCTTCTGGAGACTTTTGGACTCCTGCTATTAATTCCTCATCATTGAGCAACTGGAAGCCTGCATCTTCCCCGTCACAATTCAACCAATCTGTGATTTCTCTATCCCCACAATTTTCAAAACCCTTCATTGTGCTAAAAAGGCTTGAACACTCAGTAACACTATCCTTCACAATGTCTGTATCATTTTCATCTACGCCAGTTGAAAAATTCGGCAAAAGTTTTCGCCAACTTCGTCTTAGTGTTGATTGCGGCATAGATTCCCACACGTCACTGATCACATAAATGTAGTCTTTGATATTGACAGTTTTCCCAAAACTCAATTATTGAAACTGCACCAGATTCAGAATCTCCTTAAAAAAGTAATTTTCTGATGAAGAAAAAAAGTGAAGAAGAAACCGACTTCGGTTAAAGGAGAGTTTCGGTTAATCGAGGTTCGGATAATAGAGGTTCTACTGTGCTATCAATTGAGAACAACGGCACTTTTTTTCAGCTGGTCCCTGCTCGTTGCCAAGATTAAATGTGTGCGGCAGTAGTCGGGAAATACTTCGTTACCGCAAAGGGTATTTTGTAGCATGCTAGTGTACATTAAAATAAACATAAAAAGATACTCGAGGCTGCTAGGTTTGGCACATTAGCACCGGTGTCACGCTAACGGTAAAATGCGGACTAAAACATTTTAACGTATGTCCCTCTAATGACAGTACAATGCTTTTTTGCCTCACAAAAGCACAGATACTTTTTCACCTTTAGAGATCACACAGTTTAACACCCCCAAGCAATTTTCTATGTTCAGTATATCACAGCCTCAATATCGCGGATCGAGTTCGCACAGATGGCTATTTAGCACAAGCGGGACACTGATACGAGGATCAGAGGAGCTCACCTAACAACTGAATATTTGATGTTATTACTATACCTACAAACAACGGTGTTATCAAATTTACCTTGATAAAGTAAATCTGTTTAAGTTTTCTGGTAAATGCTTCAAGTATTAGAAAATCCCTTAAATTAATAATGTCAATAAACTGCCACATCGATGCTGCATAATTCAGAAAAATTTTCCGCATATTTTGTAGGGTCCTATATATAACCCTCTAAGTTTCATTATATTTCATTAAAAATTAAATTTGTATTATCAAAAAAGTTACTTATTTCAAAGAGAAATTAATTATTTAGGTCTGAAAGTTGTAACATGCTATAGGAAGGGTTAACATACTATTGATTACAGCTGTCAGCCAGAGAAGTTTGCGAATAATTCTGAATTACGAGAAACTGATTAACTGCGAGTTCTTATACTATGGAAATATTTTCCTTTCGTTCTGCACGATACCTTTATTTTTTGTTTGTTGACTGATATTTTATTGTGTCAGATAATAATAATTATTTTTTTACATGGCTGACAAAATTTCGAACAAATGCTTATTTCTGTTTATAAAAAAAAAAAAACATTTTAAAATTAAAGATGCATATCGTTTAACATCGTAGTACCAGGTTACCGAGCCATGCTCAGAATCTAAAGGCTCCTTAAGTGTAAAGTAATGAATACGTAAATGCCTTGGCACGTATCAATAATCTTCATGGTTGCCAAAGATTTTCATCGCTGTCGGATCACCCATACATTATCAGGTAAGCTTTGGTCGGCATTCAATGTTACAATGGTATATACTTTGTTTTGAAGAGGGATGCTAAATATTCGATGGTCGGTGCCATCAGAGTTGAGCAAAAAGTAGTTTAACGTAAGGTGCCTCCTTTCCTTCTGTAGCAGATCAGCCAGGGTATCAGCGAAGATCTTGGGCGATGCATTCACTAACAGCGTCTTCATTACTTCAGAAATATATATGTCCATATTGAGGACGTTCAAATTCAGCATCAAGAATTTGAGTTGGTTGAACTGTCAGATGAATGAGTTTATAAAAAAAAATTCATCAAGTCTGTTATACACTGTTCGCAACGTAGCAGTACACACCAAAATCGTTAATAGTTTCACTCGTCATATACTGTGAACAAAGCCATTGTAAAGTATGCTTTCAAATTTCGAATTCTTTGAAATGTGGGTGACATCGAAGAAACAACCACACCAATTCATTAGGAAATTCGGAATGTCCTACATCAATCTTACAGTCCCCAAAATGGTTTCGGTTAATTTTTGTTTTTACTCTTCAGAAAAATGCAAAGCTCCAGGGTGAATGCAATCCATGTTAAAAAGTTTTAAACTATGATAATAAGTACCCACATTTGTGGCAGCTTTGTAGATACTTAGACTGTTTACCCGAAGTATTTGTCGACGTCTAGCTGTTCCATGCCGTTCTCCTTCCAAATACTAATCATCTGTTTCATCTGCTTGTGTTTGAACTGCACGTTCACACATTTGAGCTAAGTGCTGGTGTCGGTGATCATATGTTTCCACAGCTCGTTTTTGAGCTACACTTTCATGCATTTACGTCTTTATAATACATCTATAATGATAATTCTTTACGATTGAAATTGTAAATTTCTCTATAGTGCTTCAATTCAAATATAAATCACTTATTTTTTTCTAATTCAAAGAAAATACATCATGCATAAACAAATTCTACAAACGTAAATTCAATCTTATAGATACATAAATATAGATGCCATAAAAGTATAATCTTACATAAATATACTTTAAACATAATTTTATTTTATAAACTCACGCTCAAGAAAATAAAAAGTGTAACGCAATTTAAATTATTAGTACAAAAGGACACTTCGAAATCATGAAATCAAAAACAGAATAGATCAAAAATATTCTTTTATAATAACCCTAACAACTACTTAAACGTTGACAATAATAGAACAAACGGATGGACTGAAGAAAATGGACTTATGACCTCGAATAAATCAAAAATACATCGCTCCTATATGGTTACGCTGATCCCTGACTCTGTCACAATTCCAGTTCAACCACTCAAAATAAAACTTTTACCATCCAAACAGATTAAAAATGTATTGTCTAATAACTTAAAATTTACACGGTTCGTTGGTGCGATCAGTCTGAAAATTATCATAATTATGTAAAAAAAAGAAAGAAAAAAAAGAAAGAAAAAAAAGAAAGAAAAAATCTGATAATCCACCCGTTCCTTGATTTTTAAGCGGTTTTTTTTAGCTCTATTTCATTTAAGAGAATAAAAAAGCAAATCATTTGAGTGTCAGAATTATCTATTGCAAGTGACATTGACGTTACATTGAAATCACGGTTATCAGGCTTTGGAGGAAAAATTACGATTCCAATTCGCTTAAGATAGCTTTTCTAAATTACTACTCAGTTAAACTTTTTTTTCAAAAATAAAACGGTTTTCTATGCATTAAGCATGGATATAGGAGAGGCTATTGATACCAAACGAAATGTTTCGAATACGAAATGTTTCTGCAGATTATACAATTGTTACTGGATATCGGATCGCGGTTTCAAGGGGGGAAATGACTTTTGAGTGTGCATTTCGGATCGACCAGGTTCGAACTTCGAATACAAGACTGCCGGAGGGAGAAAATGAATTTCGGTATTTGAGTAATAGTATGTTCCGTTCCGTTACTAGATACCGGAAATATTATGGATTCTCGCTGTTTGAAGGGAAAAATCAGTTTCGGTATTTGAGTAGTAGTATGTTCTGGTTGCAATTCGTTTGTGCCGAGCCGAATGGTATCGTTTTGATGAGGTTTGGAAGAATCCGTATGTTTCGTTACAGTTATGGAGATGGATATACTATCTGCTGCTCTATTGATATGGGTCGTACAATGGGGGGATAGGATCCGGTGTATAGTGCGTTCTTATGCGCAGTTGAACTTTTTTTTGCAGGGGGGGAAGGGGGTGTTCTTATAATTGTAGAGGAGCAATACATATAAGAGAAGCATGTTAGTAAGGGGTGCTAATTTCGGGCTTTCTAACATTTTAGTACTAAATAGTGGTGCAATCAGAATTCTTCCTTTCAGGGTGGTTCCGAAGCAGGATTGCGAACTTAACTTTTTCTTTTTTTTTTAGCTAGAATCGAAATGAGTAATAAATAACAAATTATTTAAATACACCTTTTAAAAAAATATTTTTATAAAGTAAACGAATTCACACATTTTTATTATTTAAAATATTATTTGGAACTAAAAAAAATATTTAGCATGGAAACCTAAACACATTTTTTAAGTAATTGTTTAAAAAATATATAAAAAATTGGGAGCTACCCGGGATTTCTATGCCCACTCCTGCGTAAGCCACTGGTATTAAAATAATTAAAAAAGTTCAGTATGTTTCTAAAATGTCGGAGTTTAGGGGGCCATCTGCCCTATTTTATGGTACATTTTATTCCATGAACTCATGGAATACGCATGGAATAGTCCGGTGCAACCATTCTTTCTGTATGAAAGGAGTGATAATTTTTGTTTAAAGAATGCTCTCATATATGCACCCACAGAAGGGGCTAACCCCTTTCATCCCAAAAGTGCAGAAATAGAACTGGAAATATCTTAAAAATAGATAATTCTCACTGAATTAAACAATTTTAATTTAAAATATGGTAATTTTTAATTTACTTCGAAAAATCGTCCAGCAAAAGAAGTTTTTGATATGAAATAAGAACTCACAAATAATAAAGATATTATGCTTGTAGAGACGCAAAGTAGTTGATATCATACTGAGATCCCCTGCCCTGTGAATTTAATATATATGGCCCAATCCCTGGATCTCAGTATTCGAGAACCCGCTCCCAGAAAAAAGCACGAGTCACAAGCTTTCCTTTACACTTTTTATGATAAGAGTGAACAGGTTAAACCAGCATTCAGAATTTAAAAAAGGGGGGGTTGAGAAAAAAAAGAATGGCATATGTCTTTGGAAGATTTCTATGTGTACTCAGTAATTCGGATAATTTAGCATTGTATAAAACCATAAATGTGTATAAAAACAATCTGTAAATCAGAGAAAATAAGCTCTAAATACAACTTTGTACAACTTCGCTAAAAAAAATTCTTTTTGGTTAGGTTTTGTTATGGGTTTATGTATGGGCGGCATATACCCATAACAACACTGTCCCGCATGTGTTGTTATGGGGCACATATAACACCCTATTACCGATTCTATTAGTAGTAACGAAAGTAACGAGTAACGAATACTTAGTAACGAATAGCGAACATCTAAGTAACAAATACATACGGATGCTCATTTTGTCGTTACTTTTACAGCACTAGCCGGAAATAGAGCTTAAACTGATATCACGCGCAGTGAACTATTTCTGAAAAGGCTGGGTAATTCAAGCTTAGTTAATCTCCTTAAAAGTTTCCTTCACGAGAAAATGATAGAGTAGGTTACTATGGTGTGGAAAATTTCACTAAAAACAGTCAAACATGCTTTACAGGAAAATTCTAGCTAAATTAGGATTTGAGGAGTCAACTGTGTCTATCGATAGACTATTAAGTCAGTTGAAAAGCAATTACATTTTTCTCACTTTCGAGACATCCCCTTATTGCTTGACGACAAGTGCCAAAATTTTCAAATTGCAATATCTCGCTAACTATTTCACTTAGAGACACGGGATTGGTTTTATTAATTTTCTTAGGCAAAGAGCAATATTCTTTTAAATTTAGCGGATAGGAAAGGAGGGACCGTATAAAAATTAAGTTTAGTACTTTAATATGTATGCAACCCCCAGTAAAAAAATGCCATATCTGAAAGCTACTCTTAACTGGACGAACTTTTCTGATTGAAAGTATGCCACTGCAGGTAGCAGCACATTGCAGTGGATTGTATATGAAGGATGTCCTAGGGCAGGAATGGGCAAACTTTTTCGGTCGCGGGCCAAAAATTGAAAAAAAAATTGTCGGGCCAAGATAACTTTTTCTAAAATTTCAAGAACAATATACAAGTATTACAATTTAAATATGTTAATGAGATGAATGAAATTGCGATTTCATTTTTAAAAGTTCCTTATATTGAGGTTCGAAGTGAGATGCACTGATTCTAAGGAACGAGGCTAAATGCTCTTCTGTCAGTCTACTTCTGAAAGAATTCTCTCTAAGGTTCATAGTTGAAAACACTTGTTCTCATATATAAGATGAAGCAAACATAGCACTGATTTTCTGGGCGTGAGATATTCAATTTGGGAAACTTACTTTCGATAATGATTTGTAAAACTCTAACTTTGGCATATTTAGAAACAACTGCTTGAGATGATTGTTAGATTGCAATTCAATTAATTCAAGCTGCAAATCGGACCTCACTGCTTCACAATTTACGTTGAAAGGCATGGTAAAAATATCCAATTCTGTTTGAATGGCACTGAAATCTTGAAATCTGCGTTCGAACTCAAAATGCACTTTTTTCAAGCCATCTTCATAATTCTTAATATGGATATATAATATATAAATATATATATTCTTTCAATGTCCGTCGGGCCGGCTAATTAAAATTCCACCGGAGGGCCGTAGTTTGCCCATCCCTGAGTTACACCAAGAGAGAGATGAGTTGAGGCGTCACATAGTGTTATTTTCTTTTTTTGTATTGCCTGATTAGGTATATCTCGATGCGTTCAATTAATTGAATGGGAGAAGTGGATTGAAAGGGTTACTTGTTTACAAGGAAATATATATGTATATAGATGTAACTAGGAAGAGTAAAAGAGTACAACACACGTTTTTCCTGGCAAAGAGAATATTTTCACTCTGTACAGTAGTTTTGTAGGACCTTATATTGAGCCCGTTTTTCAAAAATCAAAAGGGTCCCACCGGGTTTTCATATTAAATTTACACTGGCGTCTTTTCTAACATCGGTGCAGTTAACGATTTCTTTTGTTCCATCGTATTCCTCTGATAATTTTATTGCAGGGATACAGAAGAAATGGGTTTCAGATGCGCAAACCGATCATAGCACGTATCGGTAAACCCTGAGTGATTTATTTATGTGTAAGAACGATGTTATTAAGTAGATCAGTTTAAAGCAGCAATAAAAATCTGCAAATTGTATTAATGTTATTATTAGAAAAAAAAAACAATTGTGATCGGATTGTGAGTCAAACGACACCTCCTGTTATCCTGCGAATATTATAAATGCGAAAGTTTGTGAATCAGTATGTTTCTTTTCACATTGAAGCAACTGGTCGTATTTGGATAATATTTGGAATGGAAATCGCTTATACCCAGATTTAATATGTTTATTACATTTTGTCCCGAATCCCCGACACACACACACAAAAAAAAGAAAATCAAATAAATTGTTAGGTATACGCGACATAAAGAAAAAAGGTTTCATTTTTTTTCATAGAATTCTAACAATGAAAATTTTAACAAATATTTAATTACAAACAAGCTGTGTCCAAGTATAAGTCTCATATTTGTTAAATTTTAAAGCCAGAATTTTATAGGTAATATTTTTTTCCTCTCCCTTTTTTCACTTACACCCTCCTTGGAGGATTATAATCGAAATGTTCTGAAATGGATTTTTAGGTACTCGTGAGAGTTATATTTTACAGCTATATGTATTCTTCTTTGAGATCACGCAGAATATTTGAAAAGAACGCTTTGGTCTTCCAGCCCCCATAAGTTAGGGATTTTGGAAAATACATTCCAGTCAGGCACCTACGCTAAAAAACTGACATATGTATAAATTTCGTAATATTAGCTTCAGCAGTTTTGACTAGGTATTACATTGACATGAAAAATGGACGGAACCTGCGGTCTACGTAATATTGAATTACTGTACAATTAATATGTAAGCCATTTCAAAGCATGTAAAAGTCTGAACTACCACAAGTTGTCTAAACCCGAACTTTACAGCATGCTACTGTGTATCCTCGAATGTTGTCCAATAATTTCTCTTTCACAACCTGCAACTTACTAGCAAGTAGCACATTTTAATAAAAAGAAATGAGGAGATTCAGGACTACAAGGTAGCTTTGTTTTTATAATTAATATAAAAAATACTCTTAGAAAATTATGGTTGTTTTAATTATAACACCTGGCAACTTCGTTTCGCAGACTTTTATTACATTATTCTATTAGTAATTTCTGGCGGAATGCATAGAAAATCGTTATCAGTGTCTTCTATTTAGTAATTTGTCTCTCGATTTACTGCGTTTTGCAAACAACACATATTTTTTTTTTCCTTGTGTGTAATAACGAAGAGATTGAAATGCTTCACTTTGTTCCTTTTACTAGTCGGCCTTTCTCTATTCGGGATATTCGATAAGCGAGTTCCAGTTCAGATTAATAAATTGATTAAGTAATTAAAAAACTTTGTGTGTTTTTTACAAAGTTTTTTAATTACTTTATCGTTTAACACCAGTATTTTGAGTGTTTTTTCAGTTAATAAATTGATTATTGCCTTTTTTATACTTTCTTTTCGTTTTCTTTCACATCTATTGTACTCTTATAAGCCATTAGAAAAAAAGAAATCTGATTTCTTCCATTTTGGTTATAAATTTATTTTTTAATGATTAACGGCATGTTTAATGAATTTTATCTCTGGTTTAGAAACTTTTCATATTTATTTGGCATATTTCTCAATAAAAAATCAATCCGCATGACTTTAGAAGTGTTATGATGTTATCAAATAACAGAACATTCGATGAGACTATGCAAAGACTAATAATTTACGACGAGGTTAGAATACACATTCCCGCCTGCCTACATTGAAATTTATAAAGCTAACAGGAGACATTTTGTCTTACTTTACGCGAATCACCAAAGCAAAAATTCTTGACATCGAACAACAGTGGCGCGGAACATAACTAGATTAGAAAGTATTTCAAATCCTGAACAAAACACAGTATCGAAAAGTCAGTGTTGTTAGCACTTTTGAAGAATTAGTCAGAAAATCACTAATGAGATTGATTCCACTTGGTTTAAATGCGGAAGTGGAAAGAAAGAATTTAAAGTTCGGAAGAACAAGACAATAGGTGACAAACCTTGTCAGACCAGCAGGTTGTTTACATTGTTTTTAAGTGTAAAAACCTCAACGTAATCGCCGAAAATTTTAATGAGCAACGCAAGGAATATGGGATTTAGGTAGTTTTTTGTGGACCCAGTACTGCAAACATTTCTTGGCAAAATTATACGTTTAAGCGAAAAACTATGTTATTTCATAAAAACATTTTTTCAGATTTTACATATTTCCATTTTCCTACTATTGATTTTTTTCAACATGTGACATGTCCTCATAATGCGAAATGACAGTCGTTGCATTTTGTTTCGATTTTTCCTTCTTTTCCGCTTAAATTTATCCCGAAGACATTCACACTATTTTAAAGATTCAACATCTTTTTTTTCCACTTTTAAACATCGTCATTTTTTGACATAACTGTAAAGTTAACCATTCTCATCCCCATTGTACATGTTATCTTCAGAATGTTTTTCTGGTAAATCTATCCATTCAATTAGATTTTCGCATTCTTCATGCTCATGCTCGATTTCTCGCCATGGCTTTTTTCCCTCACAGATATTGCGATGCGAATTTGTTTCAAGCAATAATTCATAGCTACCAACCTGTACGGTTTTCCCGAAAGATTATTCATCCACCCCTACTTTCTAAATGATTTTTTTTTAATTTAGCATTTTGGATTAAATTTAAGTCACCGTAAAAAATTAGTGGGGGATAATCTTCCAGAAAATCCATACAAGTTGGCAGCTATGCAAAATGTAGCCCTTCTATCGAAGGGTGAAAAATCGCGGTAAAATAGTTGAGCTTCAAAAGGTTCACCTGGAATTTCTTGATATGCAGGACTAAAGGCAAAGTAGAATATAGTTGCTGAACAAATATTGTTTACATCTTCATCAAGGTCTAGTTATTGCCTTCCTCACAATTAGTATAATCTGGCGTGATGTCGATATACTTTTGTTTAAAAGAACAGTTCGTCGGATTGATGAGAGTTCCTTCGGAAATAACCTGTACGAAGTTTGAAATGAACTCGAGGCCGAACTGTCAGACTACGCCTTCCGAGAAGAAACAAATCGTAAAAGACCCAAAGCTGTCTTACTTTTCGAAAATGATTAAGAACTATCCATCAGTTATTTTACAGACTTACTGTTTTTGCGCAATTTTTTACACAGTTGTGTTGATAAGTTTTTAAAGTATCCTGTTATTCCATTTATTTATATATTTCTTTTCTTGATCCTACTATATATAAACTTGAATGAATTAACCATGCTTCACTAAGACAAGACGCATTTCATGATTGAAAAAAAAATGATTGTGAATTATACAATTGGAAATGTAACATTAAGTAGGAGTTCCTTGAAATAAAATTCCACATTTCATGTCATGTTTTCTGTTTCTCATTTCTCTGGCCGTTTACACTGCTTCTCTGGCTGTTTACAAATCCCTTTATTGGCATTCTTTTATTTAGACCAGGGATGGGCAAACTTTTTCGGTCGCGGGCCAATTAATCGAAAAAAAAAGTTTGGCGGGCCAGTATAAATTTTTCTAAAATTTCAAGAACAACATACAAGTATTACAATTAAAATATGCTAATGAGATGAATGAAATTGCGATTTCATTTTTAAAAGTTCCTTATATTGAGGTTCGAAGTGAGATGCACTGATTCTAAGGAACGAGGCTAAATGCTCTTCTGTCATTCTACTTCTGCAAGATGTCTCTCTAAGGTTCATAGTTGAAAACATTTGTTCTCATATATAAGATGAAGCAAACGTAGCACTCATTTTCTGGGAGTGAGATATTAAATTTGTGAAACATACTTTCTAATAGAAACTTTCTTAATGATTTGTAACTAACTTTGGCATATTTAGAAACAACTGCTTGAGATGATTGTTAGATTGCAATTCAATTAATTCAAGCTGCAAATCTGACATCACTGCTTCACAATTACGTTGAAAGGCATGGTAAAAGGTAAAAATATCCAATTTTGTTTGAATGGCACTGAAATCTTGAAATCTGCGTTGGAACTCAAAATGCACTTTTTTCAAGCCATCTTCATAATTATAATATGGATATATAATATATAAATATACATATTCTTTCAATTTCCGTTGGACCGGCTAATTAAAATTTCACCCGCGGGCCGGATAAAACCTTCCAGCGCGGCGGATTTGGCCCGCGGGCCGTAGTTTAGCCATCCCTGTCCTTGGGCATCGGAAAGCATTTCAATCGTTAGCTTTATGCAGAAACGTAGCGATGTATCCGACGTCCAAAAGCACATGATTATTGTCTTTCCGGCCAAGGGTGGAAGCATTTCGGTAAACGGTTATTTTTGTGAACTGTTCGCGTGCCGCCGTGGTAAAAATATACCGTGAATGGCAAAATGGCACTATCCAAAATCAGCGGCGTGGCACATGTAGTGTACACGGGCTATAGATGACAGAAGCGATCGAAGGCTACGGAGATGCGTTCGGTCGAATAGACGTGCAACTGACCACCCAGATGAACCAAGGGGCTACCAAGAGTGTATCCTCAACAACGGTTCAGTGAACGTTGCTGTGCATGGGCCTCCGCAGCAGACGCCTGGTTAATGCACCTATGCTGACTGCTGTTCATCGGCGAAGAAGGCTGAAATTTGCACGCCACACACTGGGGCGACCCTAAAGTAATTTTGGATATTAGGCAAAAAATCAAACCATTTAATATTGCCTTTTTACTGTTGTATTGAAAAACTAAGAACATATTTCCACTAAACCTACTAATTTTTAACATTATTACCCGAAGATAATACCTTGCATTTAAAGAATTAACTAGCTGCTCCGTTGGTAGACAACTTAACAGTCAGTAACTTGTGTATTTCTGAATAAATTTAATGCTGTGATGTGCTAATGTTCTTTATGCGCCCCTAATAAATAACAAAAGCACCCAAAAACGTATTTTAGAAAATAAGAAAATTTTGGAGATAATTTTCAAGATATTTTGAATGAATTTTTGAATCACGAAAATCGCTAACAAAACTATTAAATCCCCTATATTGTACAGAGTTTCATTTTTTATAATTCGGTTTCTGTTAAAGGCAAATAAACATTTTCCAGTATTCAGTTTGTTTACTTTTTATTGTAAAGTGACAGTCTCCAACCCCTACGGAATATAATCCACCACTTTTTCAAGACAGCAAATTCCTGAAATAATTATCTCAAAATTGCATTTTTAATGTGTAGTAATACAAATTTTACTGTTTAAGAAAAATGGTTAGATATATTCCGTAGAGGTTGGAGACTTGCAAAAGCTTTATTAAATCCCTCGGAGAACCATTTACTTAATTCTTTACCTTACTCTTAGACATATATACCTTAATTACTTTGTGCTTTATTTTTTTACATTTTAAATAACAAAATATAATCAAATTGTTATGTAGAAATTGGCAATTTAAAAACTCTGCCAAAGGTGGTTATTCTGTCTTTAGACAGGTGGTCACGTTAATGTGACTGGACTGCGTATAAATACAAGACTTTTAACATTTGTGGGGAAATTTTAAAGTTTTAGAGGAAATTCGGCAACACTTCTCTGTTTAGAAATATCACTAGTTTAGAATTCAACAGTAGAACTAGATGACAATATTAACAAAACTGTATAGAAATTTATTGTTTACAAAAAGTGGTTGATTATATTCCATAAAAGTTGGCAGCTATGATATGAGTTGACATAAAATTAGGGTTGCTGTAATTGCTGAGAACTAATACGGGACATTTAACTGTTAAAGTTCAAGTATATGATAAAAAAAATGCGAAATGCTTTTTTTATGACATAGTTATTACATAAATTTTGTGTTTTTGTTGATTTCCAGGGGATTTCAACGATTTAGGAGGAAATATAATCCCTTAGATACCAATTAAAATAGAGCTAAAATTCTAAAGCAAAAATACGAGCTTCCATTTAAAAAAAATCTTAGCTATTTAAATATGCAACACAACAATATTAAGTATTATTTTTTAAGAATTTACTAAACTGACCCAGTTTACCAAAATGCATGCACGCTGCTTTTTTGTAATTCTCTGATTTGGAACAAACTAGAATTGCATCGAGCTGGTAAAGGAAAATTAACGATATGTCTGCTGCCTCTATATATACAATTTTTCTCCCGCATTCATGATTTAAAATAAGCTCTCCAGAGTCTGAGCCAAGGTAAATGGAAAATAAGTCCACTACCTAAATTTTAAATGGGGTTAGAAACATTTTATTCCAAAAATTGAATTTACTCTCCATATCCTCGTAGTAAATGCATTGTATGGAAACAGGGCGACAAGAACATTTATCATGTATGAGCACAATAATTTTGTCTTTTAAAATATGTAAAATATATATTTTTTATCGCTCTGCAGAAGTAGTTATGATAGTATTTGTTGTATTTTTCAAAGGCAAGGTTATTTATTTCTGAGTATATATTGCGCAGATTAATGTAGATTAGCATTCACGGTTTTTGTCTGCATAGATCAGGGATGCCCAACAGCTTTAGATGTGGCTCATTTTATCAACACGGGCATGAAATGTGTAAAAAATAATTTACCCTATAAAATACAAAACCGCTGTTAAAATACAATATAGCAAAAAGAAAGTCATCCTTCACTTATAATTTTCCTCCGTTTATAACTAATTTGTTATTAAAATCACAATATCTAATTATGGCTCGCTGAAATCTTTTTAATTCGAAATTGGCTCACGCCAAGTTAAAGGTTGGGCAACTTGATCATTTTTTCGATCAGATAGAATCTCAAAATCCGTTTTTTTGCGCGACCATAAGGTTTGCATTATTAACCTAGACAGTCCGGGAAGCTATGTTAGTGTAGTTCAGTTTTATGTTTTTCTACATCTATGTACAGACTTGTTATATTTAAATTTCCCCTATAAACTGCATTCTGTAGCTGAAACGGGCGAACAGATTGCCACATTGTTAAAAAAGATCGTTGCAGATTGTTATTGTTATTGTGTTGGAACATGCATTCGGTTTTGTGTGCTTGTTCACGAGGAACCGCTTATAAATCTACGTTCGGATTTGTGTGCTTGTTCACGAGGAACCGCTTATAAATCTACGTTCGGATTTGTGTGCTTCGCCGAGGAACCGCTTATAAATCTACGTCAGAGAATGGAGAGACACAAGGGGGGGGGTTGCAAATGCCTTGGGAGAGGACTTTTCTGAGTATCTAGCGCGTATTCACGTTATATCTGTAGAAAACCGCCCAAAACTACAGACCGCTAGAGGCCCCGCGAGAGGAGAGAACCCCCACTTGAGCCATCTACCAATGCCATTGGCTTTAACCACTGAGATCGTTGCTGATTGTTAAACTAATCTTTGAAATCTATAAATTTATCATTTCATTTCGCACCACACTCCTTAATCAAAATAGAAATGCATGTGCAACTGCTGTATATCTGAGGGAAATAGACAAAATGCATCTCAACTCTTCTCGACATCAAATCCTACACCCCACCCTGCAGGGGGGGGGGGGGTGACGCCTCCTAGATATAGAAAGTCTTGGCAAAGTTTGCCACCAAACTTTGCCGTTATCGCAAGACCTGACGCTTTATCTCCACTTTGAGGTAGGTCACCATGAGGAACTGAACTGAAGTTCGGGGATTACTGGAGAACCCTAGTGAAAGTAATTAAAAAACTTTGTTAAAAACACACATAAGAAGTAATAGGTAAGAGGATACGCACGTTTCGTGTGTTTTTAACAACGTTTTTTAATTAAACTTTGTTAAAAACACACATAAGAAGTAATAGGTAAGAGGATACGCACGTTTCGTGTGTTTTTAACAAAGTTTTTTAATTACTTTATCGTTTAACACCAGTATTTTGAGTGATTTTTCAACCCTAGTGAAAGCTTTATCTCCAATTTGAGGTTGGTGATCATGAGGTACTCTATCCTACGGTGGGTAAGAGGTAGAGATGGCCAATGATTCGATGAGTCGAATCAGTGATTCGAATCTTGGTACTGAGTGGCTCAGTCTTTACACTCACTCTCTACTGATTCGAATCTCAAGCCCTCAAGGGAAATACATTCCAAGTGCGAAGGGAAGAAAAACTTATTTTCCCTTTGCCGTTCCCAGGGATTTTCCCTTACTCTTTCAACTCTTTTCGACTCTTTACGACTCTGAGTCGATAGATGATTTGAAACAGTAAATGAGTGGGTGTGGGTGAGTTGGTCACTCAGTTGGTACAGCAACGAATCTTTACTTATTCAGTGTTTCGCTCTGTTTCGGTGATTGTATACTATCGTTGAGATTCGTTAGTTTTTCGAATCTTCTATAGACTCAGAGTCGAAAGGAGCCGAAAAGAGTTGAAAGGATGTTTCATTTAATTGGAGGGGTTTTTTCGAATCTTCTATCGACTCAGAGTCGAAAGGAGTCGATAAGAGTTGAAAGGATGTTTCATTTAATTGAAGTTTTTTTTCGAATCTTTGGTGTTTCATTTCTTGGTTGGTGGTCGGATTTTAAAGTTTTATCTGTCTGTGGGTGTGGAGTGGGTCGAACATCGTTTGCTTTTGGCGGGGGGCATAGGCGTTACTTCCTAAGGGCAAGAGGGGTCAATCTCCCCCCCGAAAAAAAAATTAAGAAAATCCCTCCTTCCAACTTGTCTGACTGATTTAATATTTGTTTAAAATTTAATGAAACATCCCTTTCTACTTTTAACTTCAATATATGTCCCCCTGCCCCCACCCTCAAAAAAAAAAAAAAAAAAAAAAAAAAAAAAAAAAAAAAAAAAACGGAACGTTAAGTTTACATGGTGGCGGATTTTCATGTGAAGGGAAATAGAATGAAATAAAGTTAGGATTGTGCTTGTCACTTTTAATGAAGGATACAGGGGCGGTATTAAGCGCTCTCACAAAAGGACTTTGTAGTAAGCAAAATAACATTTCCCTTTATTGCAGCAGATTTCGTTTTTTTTTACCTTGTTTTTCGTTTAAGGGGAATCATTTTATTTTCTTTCGTAATTCAGAGAAATACAAAATAGGGCCTAAAGCAGTGGCGTAGTTAGTGTTATTGACAGTGGCGTAGCCAGGATTTTATTTCGGGGTGGGCTGGGTATCAAATTTAAAGATAAAGTTCAATTGTAAGCTAAGTAAAGGGTCCCATTTTTTTTTGGGGGGGCAGCAGCCCCTCAGTAGGACTGGGCCAAAAATCGACATATCGGTTTTATTTCAACATCAAATATCCGATATTCCCATTTTCATTTCAGTGAAATCTCGAATTCGATAAAGGGCAAAAATACAGGCAGGCCAGGGGCGTAGCCAGAATTTTTTTATGGGGGGGGGTTATGACTACTGCAACTCATATATATGTATACGTGTGTATGATAATGTAGTGAAGAATATACATTTTGTATGGCAAAAAATTCCTCATGGGGGGTTATAACCCCCTAACCCCCCCCTTGGCTACGCCTCTGAGGCCGGCGATAAGAAAATCCTGAGATCAATACCAGCTTGTGATGCTTTTGCTACTGCTTTCTCTCGGAAAGCTTCTTCTTCTCTCATCGCAGAAAAAACAGCTCCATGGTTTATTAGTCTAATTACCATAATTAATTAACGTATATCTCGGAACCTATCCACCGGAGCGCGTTTTTATTGATTCTCGACTCCCCCTACACTCAACACCCCGCCGATACTTAAAATTTCGAATGCTTTGACACCAAACTTAACCTTTTAATCTTACAGGCCCAGGGGGTCATACGAAGCTCCCCTATATTTTCAATTTGGGCATTTTAAACACTAGCCTCCTCCGACGGCATCTCCAAAGTCTGGAAACCATCCCAGAGCCAATTTCTACATGTTTGCAGTCCTTTTAAGCCTCAATCATGGTTAATTAGTCTAATTACCATAATTAATTAACGTATATCTCTGAAACTATCCATCGGAGCGCGTTTTTATTGATTCTCGACCCCCCCTCTGGGTCCCCCATCGATACATAAAATTTCCAATACTTTGACACCAAACTTAACCTTTTAATCTTACAGGCCCAGGGGGTCATACGAAGCTCCCCTGTAATTCCATTTCGGGCAGTTTAAACATTAGTTTTACTGGAGCAAGGAGAGAGAGATGCTAACTGCCCGAGAACTCAGCGGAGAAGAAACCCGATGAATGGGTGAAGGGTGTTAAAATAGTACGGCTTTCGGCGCAGAGAGAGGGAAAATTTCTTTAGTTGTTATATTGATTCAAGATTCGAATCACTGATTCGAATCATCGAAGTAGTGAGTGAGTCGAGATTCGAATCAGTAAAATGAGTCGAACCGCCCATCTCTAGTAAGAGGTACTTACACTTGAAAGTTTTATTTTGATAAAATAAAACTATTAAAAATTACTGGTGAATTTACCCATGAATGGCAATATTTTAAAATTTTGAGTTAAAAAATCTAATTTTACGACAAATCGCAGATTTTAACCATCACTAATTAGATAAGACGATAGGGAAATAGATCATAATGAATAATTTTGTATGGAAAAGGTATTTTAATTTTACTGTTTAATTTAAGATATTTTCCAATATTTGTAGAATTTACTAGAAATTTTTAATAGTTTTATTTTATTAAAATAAAACTTTTAAATGCAAGCCAGGGGGCGTAAGAGTTGTAAGGCTTTCTATATCTAGGAGGCGTTGGAGTTACTGAGTTTTGTGGTAAATGAACTTTTCCGGTACTGCTTAAAATGCTAAGTACCGTACATAATTATCAGCTTGGAGGGGAATGTTGCGTCTCATTTCCGACCAGGGTTGAGATCGTCGCTTTATCGACCGCTTTGGTTTGAGGTTAGTTCTTGAGAGTGCTTTTGTTTAAATGGTCAGGGTGCGGTTGGATGCGTCAGAAAGTGACACCTAGAGAGGGGGTCGGGGTCATTACATTTAAAAGAAGTGAGGTAATTTATGTCACACTTTCAACCTAATTCGGTTACTAATGTTTTTTAAATTCGTGACATCATTATGATGTCAATATCATTTACAATATGTGACTCGAATTCTTAAAAAAAAAAAAAAAAAAAAACTCTCAATTAGTTGGTAGTGCATGCGACGTGTCGGCGGATGGATTTTCAGATTTTAACAGTAGTACATTCTTTTGCCCTATATTTCTAAACGTATAGTTTCAAGTCGATCTGCCAAATGGCGCGAACTTAATTGAATAGTTTTTTTTAATGGAACTTTTTTACAAATCGCAAAATTTGCAACTCAGCCAGTTTGAAAATAAAAGTATGACGTATATGCCAAATCTTTTAATTTTTCGAAAAAGAACTTTGCTAAAGTTAATAATGTTAAAATAAATAAATAAGTAAAATAAAATAAAATAAAGACAGAAGAAAAAAATTGCTTAAAAATAGGGTAAAGGGTGGATTTTTAGATTTTTAAAGCAGTGCCGACTACTTTCTATACGTGGATCAGCAGACTGCGTACAGCGTACTAGTATGGTGCGCCTAAAGTAACCTTTTAGACCGTGGCCCAATTTAAGCGTGGTTAGGCTCTGACTGTATGTCTAGATTTCAGTATATTCGTGTTAAGGGGAACAAACTTTCGGTAGAGAGAGGGGGGGGGATTTACATTTGAAACAATTTAAATTAAAAAGTAGTGGTGTGAAACATCACACTACTTTGAATTACATTTCCAATAATTGTCATTGATATTAAATATTTAAATAAATTCTTCTTTTAATAAAATAAAAAATTGCTAAAGCATGTAATATATTGCTGTCAACTCTTCATTTTGAAAATCAGTGCACTTGAATTACGAGTATATTCTATTTCTATATGCAGTAGCGTTGTTTCTATTTTTTTCCTTTCTAGAATTATGTAGCAAATAAAAATTTTGCAAACATCTTTATTTTCATTCAAAATAACTTGAAAGAATTATGACTCCATTATAGAACGACAAAAATGTTTTCTTCTTAAACAACTGCCATCATGAAAAAATACTCAAAACTTATAATACATGATATTTAAATGTATGCATATTAAAAAGTACGAGATCAGTGCTCATCTTTTTTCTGAGAATGCTTTTCAGATATTACATTCTTCTGCAATAAAAAAAAACTGATTTTTTTCTTGAAATTACGTATTTAAAATTTGTAACAACCGTAAAATGACGTCACAGCAACGTCATCCTTTTTAGTTAAAATCCATCCAACTAACTAAATGGCGCGGGCTCGCGATTTTCATTTATCCAGTAGTTCGCCTGTTGTTGGTGTTCTAAAGTTTTTTTTAGTGAAAGATGTTTGCAAGAAAATATTGTAAGATGATTTTGTAATGGTTGTGAATAATAAAATGATGTTTACAGCTATAAATTATATATAAACAAATTATCTTATTACTAAATTGCACTAAGTATTTAAATAGTAAAATGCATGAAATTTTAAATACAGAGTATTTATTCTGGGAAATCATGAAATAGTAAATTTTAAAATTACGTTAAAATTTTTAATTAGAGATTTTCGCAAGAGAAAACAAGTACATTAATATTAAACAGATAATTGGAGTAATTTTAAGTACATAAGGCAACGAAAAATTTACTGTAATATAGAAAGCTATGGTATCTGGAAAACAATTATAAGAAAAAGCATCTTTAGTTTATTTCTTGTTTGCTTATGCAAACATTTTTGGCCAATTAGAAACATACTTTGTTTCAACTTTTATTTTAATTCTTTTGAATTTTCAATCATATCCGAACCTGCTCTTGTTAATGAAGATTTTTTAAGGGTTATCTTAGGATGAAAATAATGCTAAAAAATTAATTTATATTTATAACAAGGGTCATTCTTTGGCATGGGAGATTTTAATAAAAGAATTCTGAAAGAAAATATTTATTCGAATGTTGAAGCATAATACATTTATCGTAGTTTTTCCTGCCAATAAAGTTAATAAATAAACAGCAGAATTTCCCGATGTAAAGTAGAAAAAATGAAATCAAATTCTCTGCAGAATAAGCAAAACCTCAAATAGGGAAGTCGGGGTACAATGAAACAAAATTTACCTTTTTTCCCACCCTGTTGACATTTTTCATGTACAAAAATTAATTTAATGGACTCTTTTAACGTACACTTCTCCCATGTAAATGAATGAGTTTTAAATAACATCTTCAAATTAAAAAAAATTCAAAATTAAATGTCTGGCAGTGTTTCATTGTACCAGTTATGCCGGCGTACAGTGAAATACTTAATAACACTTCACAAACATTCAAATAATGTGAGTCAAAATTCAAATTTCAGCATACATGCTTCAAGTACATTTATAATAAACATTGTGAGATATACATATTAAATTTAAATGGGAAAAAAATTAAACTGTTAAAACTTACGATGAAAACATAGCACTTTTATTGGAGGTTTTCATTTTGTAATAAGTTTGCTTAAATCAAACTCAAAAATTAACATTTCTACTTCCCTTTCTGAACCCCCTGAGGGCACAGGAGGTGGAAGTGTTGATTCAATTTAGGTTTTTTTTAAAAAATAAATGTATTTCCGAACAGACAAATTTGAAGATCGGTCGCTTTTGTTTGGCGTACAGAACTTTGCATTCTGCTGGATTTAAGTTTGTTATTTCCCCAACAGCGTAAATTTTTGTTTGTTTAAGTGCACCTTCCTTGATTAAAACATAAAAAATTCTTAAAACTTTACAAATCTTTTATGATAATCTGACTAACCTCACAAGAAAAATAATCTGCTTGAATTTGTATGTTGAAAAAAATGATCACTGTTTGGCATAGATGTTACCACTCCCTCGTTGTTAAAATGCTTTTACACTCTGTGGAGATCTCAATCTAAATGTTTCATAGTAACATCTTAATTTTAAGTGGGCCATTTACCAGCAGTGCACACGTTTCATTGAACCCCACATTGAATCTCCAAATAAATAAACTTTTGCTAATTCATAAATTTATTAGTTTATTTTAATTTCTCTCTTTGGGAGTACGAAGACTATAACACAGTGATTACAATATTTGAAAAATAAATAATTATACCTATAAAAACACCATTTCTTTTAGTGGTGATACTTACTTTCATCCGTGAAAATCTAATAATTTTCCATAGCTCATGTTGTAAAAATGCAATTGTCTCATTATATCAGTAACTGGAACATGTAATTGTATAATAGATGTATGAGTTACATCTACAAATATTTTAGATAGTATATTTCATTACATCTCAACTTCCCCTACATTCATGGTTACATTGTCTCCAAAGAAAAAACACATCAGTTGGGCTATGTAGGAAATACGCATATCAGGGCTGTGCAATATTTGCAGAAATGTACATTTTAGAGGTTTCAATAAAAATTCCAGCTGTTTCCTTAAACATTAGTACAATTTTCGCACATTGCACGAAAGATCGTATAAATTGGCAGCTATGATATTAATAAGAATCAGTCGTATTTAAATTTAAATAGTACTGATTATTGCCACTTGAGATTCTCAATAAATTTAATTTTAAATCTAAAAATAATCAATTATACAGTACATTTATGTTTTGTATGTGTTTGGGTTCTCTTGTTGCTAAATAAATGTAGTTTTGAGAACAATTTTTTATGAATGTGCATAAGGGTAAGTGGTTCTTAAGCCCCCCCCCCCTTTTACCCTCAACGTCACACAATATAATATTGTGTTTCAACCAGTTTCGAATAAAAGCGGCTGCGAAAGCGACCATCTTATCCTATCAATCATGCAATGAACCTGATTTTAAGCAGAGGCGGTCACAAAAGCGATGCTTTCAATCCCGGTCGCTTCTTCCCTGGTCGTAAATAAGACGACACCAGCAAGGTTTAGCCTTCCTTCAGATATTATTTTGGACGGCGGATATTTCCACAGAAATGGTTCAATGCTACGAAATGAACTCAGAGATACAAGTGTTCAGCGAAGATGAAATGTTTAGTTATTCCGACGTTGTTCCATTCAGACGATTGAATTGCAAACAGGAAAAATTAAAGGTGAAATTCTCTCCGTTTCGTGTTAAACCGAAATATCGTTTAAGAGCTTCTAGTATGTTGCATTTGTTTGTACTTAAAGCATAAATCCCTGCTGACTGAAAGCCGAGAGAACCGGAAGCTCCTAAATATTTCCAAATATTGCTATTAGCGTCGTAGTGTTAATCAATTCAGTTAATCTTACATAAGTTACATTTATATTTAAAAGATTCTAAGAAAAGTAAATAATAGGGGATGCAATATTTATCATATACTTTCTAATTCAAATAGTAAATGTATGTGTTGCGTAAACCGTCCTCTCTTGTGCCAACAATATGTGCGAACGTAAGCTACAAATTTCGTTCTATATCAGCGATTCCTCAGCATACATACAGTTCTTTTATACTTTAACGATGAACATTTAGTCGCCTTTTCCACGAAATAGTGTTGCAGTTGCGCGTCGATAATCCAGACGTCAGAAATCCGAACCGTAGGTAATCTGGCTTCTTTTCCTGTGTCTAGATAAGGAAAGCTTTTACCAGCGCCTACAAGTGAAAAATTTTACATCAAGTCTTTTCAGATTCGTATTTTATTGTCTGTTTTTTGTCATCCGTACAGACAAAGGTTTTTCTTATTATCCCTAAAACATCTCTGATAATGAATAAACTGTATAGTAGTCTGTAAATACATGTGTTCGCACGTATTGTATATTACAGATGTATGTATGATCTTTCATTAAAATACATTATCAGTTTATATTAATTAATGGTTTTATTTATCTGCTCTAATTACTTAACCAATTACAACAACTGATTTTAACAAGTTTTCTTTTTGTCATGAACTCAAACGGCATTTTTTTTTTTTTCGAAAATTTGGACATTTTGTTAATCCGGACACGGTCTGTTCACAATCAATCCGGATTATCAACGCTCTTCTGTATCAGTAAAGTTTGGTTAAAGATTTTAAGTGAAAATTGGTATATTTTGGTGTAAACACAACAAAAAGAAAGTTGTTTTTTAAAACATGCTATCCCTTGTTCTTTGAGTGTTTTTCTCGGTACCTCCCTCCAAGCACACTGCGCGCTAGACCAGTTTGGAACTGCTGCTCTAGATGATAAGAGGAAAATAGCATTTTGCTTTGAATATTCTCTTATCCTGTTATTAGTAAAATTTCACCTAGGAAATCACGTGCATATTAGAACAAATCTCAGTTTTAAAAATTCAATTAAAACTCTGTCTTTTAACTTTATATTTGAATTTAGCTTGCAGTCGAAAAAAAATTGTTGCGGACACCACATGCCTTCCTTGTGCGTGTATTAAATTATAAATATTTTCAATGCATTTCATCTAAATTTATGCATTTGAAACTGATATACAATATTTGAATTATGTAAAGATTTGGCAATTTCTAGAAATTATAGAACATTTCAACAAGCTGAGTTTAGATTTAAAGATTTATTTTTGTCACTTGGGTGATATTTCGCCGAAGTTTCCAAAATTGGGGAGAGTTGACGAGATCTTGGTTATAGCCAAAATAGCGATTGACCACAGATTTTTAATGAAATGTATCCATTAACCTCAATGTTTTTAAAGTCGTTCGAGTGACTCTGTAAATAAGCTACCTAGAAAATTGCAATAAAAAATCAGATGTACAAATAGATGTTACAATTCTGAATACTAAATTTAAACATTTTGCGGCTAAAAGTTTCTGCTACGCGAGACGCATACTTATTTTGGGGGCGCAAGCTGGTGGTGTATCGCCAAAACTCTCGAAGTTCAAAAATGGATTAAACGAACACCCTCTAGATATGCAATGCCTAAGAACAGAATTTTTTACGTCATCACTAGGTCCACTAAAATGATGTCATCACACATTGAACGTCACAAAGTAAAACTATTAAAAGTTTGTGGTGAATTTACTCCCGAACGAAACATTTAAATGATTTAAGACAGAAAATTCAATTTTACGACAAATGGGAAATTTTAACTATCACTAATTACATAGTATGATATAGAAATAGATCATAATAAATTATTTTTTATCGGAAAGGTATTTTAATTTTTATCTTTAACTAAAGATATTTTCCAAAATTTGTATCACCCACCAGAAATTTTAAATAACTTCACTTTGTGCAATGCAAACTGTGATGACGTCAGCTTAGAAGACCAATTTAAGACGCAAAATTTTTGTTTTCAGGCCTTCTACATTTAGGATGTTATGATTAAACCAAGACCTTTATACAGACAGCTTGAGAACATGAACTTTTATGTTATCATTTATATATACAGATAAGGAGCCACGGAAATGCCAAACTTATGGTTTTATTTGATAAAGTAAAATTATTTAAAATTTCTGGTGAATAATACAAACGTTAGTGAATATCTTAAGTTAAAGATAAAAATTGAAATACCTTCCTGATACAATTTAATTCATAAGGACCTACTTCTGCGTCATAGCATATAATTAGTGTAGTTAGTTGTAAAATTAAATTTTATAGCATAAATCATTAAAATGGTTTATACGTGAGTAAATTTACCACAAATTTCAGATACTTTGTGAAAACAAAACTGTGTGACTTCAATCTCAGTGGTCTTATTAATGACGTAAAAGTTTCTGTTCTCAGGTTTACATTAACGAAGGATACAAATTGGTATGTTTTGTTTTTTATATCATCTTGATTTAAAGAATCACATGATTAGTATAGGTTTTACTAAAACAGTACTTTATTATTAACTAAAAAAATATATTTTTGTAAATGAACAATTTTTACTTTTTAAAACCAAGAACGGAGTATACACAAAGTTAATGTCCTATTTGACTTCAGAGAGAAGAATGTTTTATTTCTTACAAATTAGGCTGTTAAAACTTCCCAGTGAAGAACTGGTGTTGAAAATGGTTACCTCTGATACTAATCCTCTGTAATGAGGTGACAGGACTGCTATTTATGGGAAATTCTTGCAACTAATAGCATTTTGAACAGAGGATACAAGAAGACTTTGACAGTAATTCAAAGGACAAATAGAGGGGATTCTTATTTCCTTTTTAAAACATTTCATTTCAACTGTAAAAAACATCTAGTAACTGAAATTAATCTATCGAATCTTTTTTTTACCACAGCTGGCTGTGCGTCACAGCCAGCTGTCGTCAAAAAAGGGTCTCTAGATCAGTGGCACGCGATAAACGTTTCGATCGTCAGCCATCTTGCTGGTAGTTAAGTCGAGTGATGGCAACGGCTGCCTTTTTTTCAGCATTGGGAAAGGGTTGCGCCTCAAAGGGTTTCTGTTCACTTGGTTTAGTTGTATGTATCTGTTCGTAGAAGAAGTTTAATTATAGCCATCCTGTGTGTATATGACGTGTAACACATTCTTTAGTGTACAGTTAACAACATCAGACTGCTCCATTCGTGAAAAAAGTGTGTGCAAGTTTATCTTGGAAAAACCTGCATGAAAAAGGAAAATTCGAAAATATCCATTTAAAATATTCATTGCCCCATCCTGAGATGGTATTTTCATAGCATAAAGTCGGGCTAAAATAGCAATTTTCTTAGACATAATGCTCCATAAATAATCATTGATCTATATTATCCTTTGAACAATATATTATCATACTAAAAAAAGAAATACATAAAAATATAACTGGGGCTTTAAAGAATTTTCTTCCTAAAACGTCAGAGGCGATTGATTTATATTTTTCATATGCTTTAAACAGCTTCAACTAATATTTTATGGTGATTTTTTTTTGCCAGAGTAATGCACCGAGTAACAACCTAGGTGTACTTTCATAAATGAATATCCGGAGATAGTCTAAGCTGGCTTAGGAAATTTTCTATCTGGTACAGACAGGCTTGTTTGTACTGGCTGAATGTTTTATAATGCGAAAATACAGTTCCGTTTAAATTTTAAATTACCTTTATGCTTTACTTTCCCATGTTATGGATACATTAACATATTTATAAAACCATATTCATAAAGACTCATATAGAAAGAGTTGTATACTCTCAAAAGAACTGTACGCTAAAGTATAGCTGTCACAATAACGGATTCTAATCAAATACTTTTTTCTAACATCATAGTAATTTTAAATTTCTTTTTAATAGCTTATGAACAATAAGTATTACAATTCACAGGACGTTGCCAATTTTTCACAAAAAAGAAAATACTCTTTGCAAAAAGTTGTTGCTTATATTACGAAATCCTTGGCAACTATATTTAAATACGCAAAAAAGACGTCGAGAACAATCACCTCCTAGACATACAAGGCCCTAGAACAGGAACTTTTGCGTCATCAATAGATCTTCTAAGATGACATCATCACACTTTCCATTTCACAAAGTAAAGCTATTTAAAATTTCTGGTGGATGATACAAATTTTGGAAAGTATCTTTAGTTAATGATAAAAATTAAAATACCTTTCTGATAAAAAATAATTTATTATGATCTAAACCTGTATCATATTATATAATTAGTGATAGTTAAAATTTCCTATTTGTCGTAAAATTGAATTTTCTGTCTTAAATCATTAAAATGTTTCATACGAGAGTAAATTCACCACAAACTTTGAATAGTTTTACTTTGTGAAGTTAAATATGTGATGACGTTTTTTTAGTGGACCTAGTGATGACGTAAAAGTTTCTGTTCTTAGGCATTGTATACCTGGAGGGTGTTGCATGAACACTCAGTATCAAACAAGCAAGGCTACTGAGATGTATTTTTTTATTTAATTTTTTACATAATTTTTTACTTTTTTGAGGTGTTGTCCATTTTTTTGACGTAAGTTTTGCATGGTGAAAATGCAATCACGCTTTATACCGGGTGATTCAAAATCGATGTTAAAGCTATTATCTTTGAAACTGGATGTCATTGGAACATTATATCAATTAGAAAAGTTCATCAAATAATGACTAGCTTTCAGATATGGCAATTTTTTACTAGAGGCTGTACACATATTAAAATACGAAATTTAATTTTGGCACGGCACATACTTTCTTATCCTTCATATTTAGAAAAACGTGTTGATGTGTGTTTAAGAAGGTAAATTTTAAAAATCCCATGTCTCTGAGTGGAATAAGTTACCGAGATATTGCAATTTGAAAACTTTGACATTTGTCGCCAAATACAAGAAGATATCTCAAAAGTGCGAAAAATGTAATTGACTTTTCAAATGAAGTTAATTTACGTTAATACTAACTCTACAGGTATAGTTGACTTCTGGAAATCCTAATTAAGCAAGAATTTTTGTATAATGCATGTTTTTTCACACATTAATTACTTATCATTAAATGATCACTAAGTGGTCACTCAGTTGATAATTGATATCACCTCTTCTCCTAACTGACTAGAAAAAACTACACACACGAGCATGTAAAAAAACCCCCACAACGTTTAATTATTTTATTAGTTACTTCTATAAGGACTTTATTAATGATTACGGTACATAAATGTATCGTAATCATTAATAAAGTCCTTATAGAAGTAACATCCTTATAGTTCTTATACAAATACGGTACATATCTCCGATCATCCCAGCCAAATTTCTCGTTCTCGAGATGGGCTGAAAGTGATATCTATTATGTACGAACGAATATCCTCAATTACCTAGAGCTGTTTTTTGAAATTTCATTTATTTTACATAACTACCAATAATTTCCGAATAAAACTAACCTCGTTAAAACGTTCTTATCACGCAGCACTATCGTTTCAGCCGAAAAAAATATTCAGCCTTCGTCAGGTTTCACAGAATAGAGGAAAATAAAGTAAATATTTAAAAAATTCATTAGTACCTATAAATTCAGTCAATATATTGAAACATCTTCAAATATATTTGCAACTATAGCATATCTACATTTTATTTCAAATTATGAGTGGCTTGTTTTCGGTTAAGTACAATCTACAGTTCCGGAACAGAAAAAGCTCAAAAATCTGAAAACAGGAAAATGCTAAAAGTAGTTGCCACCTCCAGATGGCGCAAGAAAAAACACGACCTAAATTTTCTGAGTATTTGTGGAATGTGGAACGAGTATTTTGAACCCTAATCACGAAGAAAGTCGCATATTCCATTGATTTTAGTCCGTGATATCGGGACTGAAAGATTAACAAAAACAAAAGTGAAAAGAAAGTTGCCAATTGGGAAAAAAGAAAAAGCCAGAAACCTCAGAGAATAAACGAAGGGGGGGGGGTCGAGAGTGCAGATAAAAGAGAAATATAAATAAAAATTATGCTAGGTATAGAAAATAAAACGAGAAGAAAAAATCACACAAAATAAAGACATACAATGTACAATAGTAAACAGAACAACAAAAGAAAATATCAAAAGCAAAATAATGTTTTCTTTAATATGCAGGACAATACATTTTTCTTTTTAATTATTAATAATAAACACAAAGAAAATAATAAACATAATTAATAATAATAAATATAAAGAAACTAAAAAACAGAGACGGAAGATTTATTTATATTTTCTTTTAACACCAGTTCTTCTTTTCTTTTTTAAAGTGCTTTCAGTTATTATTAATCACTTTTCGGAAAATAAACAACTTTGTACTCACATTGTAGCAAATATTTTTAAAATTAATCCATTACAATTTTAGAAATATACTGTTTGCAAAATGTGGTTAATTGAATTCCGGAAATGTTCGCAGCTATGTATTTATATTTTTTTACTTTTCACTCTCTTTCGAAATTCCTATTTCTTGACGAACAATCTAATCAGTTTACATATAAAAGAGACTTATGAATATATCTCTTACTTTTGTAGGGAATTGATGTCTCACATCACTCGAGCACAGCTTCTTAAATATTCTACTCTCTTTACTGAAGTTCAAGCTCTCATCAGTTGTATATCTAAATATATTAGCAAAATTGAATTTTTGATAAATTTTATAGGATGTATTACAATGACTTTATCTTTTTAGCTTCCATTTAGCTTTGAAAGAAATAAATTATACATGTCTGAAAACCTTAAAGTACTTTTTTTTTAATCTAATGGTTACTTGAGATGAGATTATAAATGTCCTATTTACTTTTGACTTTATAATAAAAAATGTAAATGTATCAAAATAATATTGCAATCAGAAAAGTTCTTTAATGAAAGTATTCTTAAAAGAGGTAAACAATGGAATATCATAAATATATGGAATTGTTTTTCTTTTTACTTCTTTCTCAGAAAACGTCAAAATTGAGTTAAATTGGAATAATTATGTTCAGAACTGTAGAAAAACACAACAATCGATATCATTCATTTGGCAAATATTGTAGTGTCTTAAAATCTCTATTAAAAAAAATGAGGGCTTATATTTGCCATGCATCTTGTTTTCAAACTACACAAAATCACTTTTCCAGTTAGTAAGAATTCATTGTGAATTGCTTTTCTATTATATTTAATTTTATATAAGATAAAAATTTCAGATATTAACTACTTCAAGTAGAAATAGGAATAAAAGAATTAATAGAAATATAAGGTGCTGTCTTTATTCTTTTGCATTCACAACTTAGACTACATTAAAAAAAAAAGACTTACGAATAGCTTTACTACAGTAGAACGCCTCTGGTCCGTCACTCTGATTGATTCGTTCATGCTGGAGCCGAACTTTGTCCCGACTCTTTGGTGACTCATCACCCGCATTACATACATATGCAAGGTAAATACATACAATTTTGTTCTTTTTCAATAATAACCGTTTTTGTGTGGTTTATTGTAATGCTTTATTGTAGAGAACAATACATACAGCCATTTTTGCGTTCAGAGATTATTCATTTTACTGTAAATCCCCGTTCGTCTGCATTTGCTAATAACCTTACCTTTTACCGCCAGTCCCAAAGGTGACGGATTAGAGGGGTTCTACTAGACTTAGACCATTATTTATACAAAAAAAGCATTATTTTTGAGCATTGAAAATGCTCTGCCCCTTGAAATTGTCTCAGACACTATTTTTGCATTTAACATTCATATTCTTTGCTTTTAAATTTCCAAATTTTTATGCTCATTCACAGAGCAACGTTTAACAGTTAGTTATAAAAGTGAAAGACTATTCAAAAAGTTTAAACTATCGATGTGCTAAATTTTATTCTTACTTAATGCAATTAAGCTTTTTATGTTTATCTACTATACATTAGTTAACATCATAGAAGCTTTATTATTTTGCTTCTGTGATGTTAACTAATTCACTATGATGATTCACAACTTAGGCTACATTAAAAAAAAAAACATCTACTTACGAATAGCTATAGTACAGTAGAACCCCCTACGTCCGCCCTCGGCTGGTCCGCCACTCCGATTGATGACATACTGACGGCAATTTGACATAGTTGACGGACAATTACGTTCAAGCAAAATGCTAAATACAAAATTTTTTTTTGCTACTAAAACGTTCAAAAATGTGATTTTAAGATTAATAATAGTGCCATTTTTATTCTATATTTATGTATGAAAGTTTCTACTTGTACTGAACTTTAACAATTAATTATGTGCATTCTATCTTTTTGATGTACTTAAATTATGTAAATTGTTAAAATGAAATGGTTTGTTATTATTTTTCAAAAACAAATTCTTTATTATTAAATTTGAAATATTCCGGTTCATTTCAAAATAGAAGTTCCATTCAGTGGTTCCTGACGTCCTCCTCTTTGCGAACCCCTACAAAAATCTGATAGAAATTTGTGAAGCCGTTGTACAACATTTCCAATATATTCTTATGTTTCTCAGTACTCGTGTTCTAAAACTTGAATGCCAACAGCAATAAAAAATTAAACTAAGTGACTGAATTTTAAATACGTTCACTGCCGATCACACGCTAGTAACGAGTGTTTGCTAAATTTTTTACCTCAGTTTTGTGAATAACTAATTAAATGTTCGAAATACAAGCAGTTTGAAAAACAATATGTAAAATTGTGACGATATGAATCATTTATTATTATAAACTAAATTTTATATGTGAAATTGATGTAAGAAATATAACTTGTACTGTAATCTGGCAGTGAACGCGTCTTAAAAGTCTGGAATCAAATTTGATACTTCGCGCATTTAAGGATTAAAATATGTCCTATTTACTTTCATGTCAACTGTACTACCAATGGTAGTACTCGGATTTAAATTATGCATCAAATTGTGGAAATAAAAACGAATGTTGTGACGCGTAAGGTAGACGGGAACTCCGTTTAACCTACACATGTCACCTGATAAATTAAACTCGCTGAACCACAACGGAAATGAGTGTACATTTGAACTAACCTAAACAATCACCAGGATTTTATAGACACATTGCAAATTAAATTACTCAATAAAAATGCCTTTTGTTACTTCTGGTTGCTAAAAAAAAGTAATAAATTACTTCTGTTATAATTATTGCGCTTTGGAAAAATATAGCTTTTGTCTGTAGTGCAACACTGAAACTTAGCAACAACCATTATTTAATGAATAAAATGTATGATCATCATCAAGAAAATTAAAAAAAAGATTATTTAATTAATAAGTAGTTCATACACTTTAGTGAAGTGAAATATTTCAATTATTTGATAAATTTTAGTATATGCAGTTACGAGGTTTTTTTTTTACGTTTAAATTGCAGGAGAGATAATAAAAAAAAGTCGTATAAATATAACTTAACACATCGGTGAGTACACCAGTGGCGTATCTAAGCTCGCTACGAAGCTGGTAAAGACCAGTTTCCACAAAAATATTTGTCTAACACTCTGTACTGACGCATAACAGAAAAAAAAAAACTCTCAGAAGAGAATTCATCGAAAAATTCAATTACGTTTTCCTTTCGGATTTCGCATAAAGCCGGCGAAAATCGTTGCTATGTAAACGGTGAGAGAGGAAGGTTAGTCGTATAAACCACATAAAGCGAGTTAATTATCAAAATAGCGAAAGGCTTCGATGCGATAGTCATACCGTTCTCTTAAATCACGCTATTTTGGCAGGCGGGTTTCCCTGAGAAATCAGAATGATTCCTTCTGCTCTAGACAACTTTGACATTTTCTATCAAAAATTCATGGTTGCACTCAGTGTTCTGTACATTGCTTTAAATTAATCATCTATTCTTCTTCTTTTTCTTCTTCTTCTTCTTATTATTATTATATGTTACTTTATTTATTTATTTTTTTTTATTATTGCGGCATCACTAAATATTGCGCATTGTTATTCCACATCAAATATACGTAAGTTTTTAAAAATCAGGACCAGTTTCAGTCAATTAGAAACTATTTATTTCATTTGTTTTTTAACTACAGAATAATGTACTTATTTACTAGAGGGAAGTTCATGAAATAGCAAGTAATTCTGCATAATCACCAGCAAAGTCTCGCCCACCCCACATCTTCCTTCACTATACATTCTCATATGGTTTTTAAAAGACTAATTCAGTAAAATGTTGCAATTCTAGAAATTAGCATACTCTGCCATATATACAGGATGAATTTCACATAATCTGCCAAACGAAAAATGTTAAAAGAACACCCTATGTGGAGCATGAAACACCCTAGAAACCCTGTCCTATCTCTAACCGTTTCCGAGTCATGGTGGATAGAAGGGAATTCTGTTTTTTGTTATGTCGCCTGAAAGAACCCAAATTTTCTTTAATATGCTCAAATTTGCTTGTTTTATGCTTTAATTATATAACAATGGCTGGCCTGGGGAGCATTTATCTAGTATTTGCTAAATAATATTATACACATGTTTTCCTTTAAGCAGCTTCCATAAGCACAATGTAACGTGTGTAACCACTGTATTTTTATTTGCTTTTGCATAAGATTTGATTATATATATATATGCTAGAAGCCAAAACCTGTTCTGGAGGAAATCACAAGAGGCGCTAGAAACAACAATAAACAAAAATATGTCTACAATATATTTAATCTTCGTCCACCTAAAATAAATAACTTCATATTCAATTTTTATTACATAGCGAAATTGAATTTTATCCTCTTCTGGAAACGCGCGAAAACTTTTAGCATTCGGCCGATTTCATTGTGTATACAATGCTTTTTTTATCAATTCTTGGAGCAGACGATCGTTTTAATGAAAAAAAGTTAACTATGTTATCTGGAAAAACAATTTTAAAAGAACTTTAATTGCAATTTTTCCTTCTAAGCCTGATAACAGTGATTTCAGTATGACGTCATTGTCACTTGAAACAGCTGATTTAGTCACACAAATGGCTCACATTTTTTTACTCTCGGAAATAAAACGGAGCTGAAAGATAAAAAAATTAGCTTAAAAATGAGGGAACGTGTGGATTTTCAGATTTTCAAAGTAGCGCAGATTGCTTTCTGTATTTTTATACATAATTATGAATACCTTCAAACGGTAGAGATGTTATTACGAATTTTGAGCTTTTTCACTTTTCTAGGAAAAATGGCGGTAGAAGTTTTATCTTGGAGTGTTTGCCCGGAATTGTTAGATTCAATGAATCAGTGAGTCTGGAATAAACGTAACTATATAGTAGGATATGTGTGTGTCTTTTCAAAAAATTTTCCCACGCCACGGCGCAACGCCGCCGTCGTGATTTTCCGTGTGGCGCACACCTGTACCTGCTACAAACGTGAGCTGCATTCAATATAAAAAATTCCTAAGAAATCCTGGTTCTACAAGCATACTCAGACTTAGCAAGTTTTATTCTTGTAATAATATTTACAGGAAACGATAAGAACTATCAAGAAATACGTCAGTCTAACTTTTTTTCGATTTATAATAAAATTAATGAATCAGATTTTCAAACGAACGTTACGATTGACGATGAATTAATTACACGCGATGTTTCAACGGCAGAAACAAATACGTATCACACGATAGAAACAAGCTACGACAAAATATTTTATGTTACATCTCTGCGAACAATACGTTTATGTAATAGAAATTGAGCCAATTTTTAAATATATACACTTCAAAACCTCGATCGATCAATTTAGAAATCGCGTGAGTGTTCCTAATCAGTTCACATATCAGTTATAAAAGTGGAAAATTTCATTCAACTGTTGCAGGTTGTTCCTTGAAATTTACTCTGTTTGCATACTACTTCTTCAAAGACATTTTTCTCTTTGATAAAGAAACTTCAAACAAAATTCAACTCGCTCTTTTTCTTTCTTTCTTTCAAGCCGAAACTCGGTTGAGTTTCGGAAAACAAGCCGAAACTCGGAGAATAACAAGATTTATTTGTCAAAGGTTTCAAATGAACTTGCGTTTTTACAAGCTCTGCTAATGCTAAATATTTCAACATAACATAAATAAATGCAATTCTATCAATATTAAGAAGATTTTATCCTTTTTTTAATTGGTACATTATGTGAATTGATACTATTAACCAGCATGTTCGCAGGGCCTGATTTCCCGGAAGGTATTCGGTGCAAGCGCCCGGCCCCCCTAATTGTTCTTTAAGTTTAAAAGTTTGTAAATTTTGAAAAGAGTTTTTCAAACATGGGGGTACCCCAATTAAACTTTGCCCAGGGCCACCAAATCGGCACCTGCAGGTACGATGCGGTCGCAGAGCTACCAACTTTCCCGATCACTTCAGTGAATTCCTCATTACAATTTTTTTGCCTATTGATTCATGCTGCAAAAGAAGGCCAAAAATTTAATTTAAAATAAAGCTGTTTACAAATTGTGGTGGAAAATCTCCCGAAGCAATCGGGAAGGTTGGTTGCTATGCATCGAGTATTGACGTTGTTATCCATTATCAAAATCGAATTTGACAACTAGATTCATGGTTATGTCGAATATGTGTACCTTAATGCTTGCTGCTCACATTGTGCACTTGGCCTTGCAATAATTATGTAACAAGTATGTTTAATATTTTACTTAACAAATGAAAATTTCCTCTAATTATTAATATATCTTCTGGCGTGGTTTCAATGAGATTACTTCTGTTGTCTCGGAGAATAAATTTCAAACCTGAAAGCGCTGTTCATGATGATTTCCATTTTTTTTTATTTCAAATGAGAATTTTCTAAATTATTCCACTTATTGCTAGTTATAGTGTAAACAGATTTTTAAACATAAAAGAGCGAAGCAAAACTCCCGCTCGCCCCTATTTCGATGAAACCCAATCAGACACATGCGTAAATGGGAGAAAGGCTTTGAGAAACGAAAACAAACTGTACACGTAATGAGGATAATTATATGGTTGACGTTAAATTAGAAAATATTGATAAGTTGGTTTCAATGACAAAATGACTGTAGATATGTGGAACCGAAATAAACCAATACTTTTTTCGGTTCAGTTGCGGTTCGAAACCCTGAAACAAACTCTTTAAATTTGTGCATAACAGAAGAATTGTTGTACAGCATATACTATTTTTAAAATATTTTTTTCTGTTGCAATGATGTTATCTGCGGTTCTATAACAAGGCGCAGACTTTTGCTAGAACTTTTTGTTTTCTCTTTACATTGAGAGAGACATTGTTGTTGACTTTCACAACTATTAACTAAAATTACAAAGATGTACAGAGCTGCCATGTCTCCGGCTTTTTTCGGGAGATTTCCCACTACTAATTTTTGATTGCAAATTATGTTTATTTAATTATGTTTAAAATAAGTCCAAATATTCAATACAGAGTAAAACTGTCTAAAAATTGTGGCGGGAAATGTCCCGGAAAAAGATGGAGACTTGGCAGCTCTGGATGTAGAAATACTTTTTTAAAGCATAAAGTGTATAATACTTCGTAAGTTCTGAGTTGCCAATCTTTACGGAATGCAACCACTTCTTATATGAACATTAACTTGCAGTGTAGAATTTAACAAAGACTTAAAAATCGTGCAAACTATTCATTTGGGGGTGGGGAAAAAATTAACATAGACTATTTACAAAAAGTGGTTGATTATATTCCGTAAAAGTTGGCAACTCTGTAAGTTAGAAGAACACAATCATGACTATACCTTTCCAAACACTTTATTGAAAGATGACTGTCCACCATATTACCGTTCTATGTAAACATTTTTTTTTTTGGGGGGGACGTCTCAAAGACGTACGTTTACATTTTTTATTGATAGTATTTTCTTTGACTTTCTCACCTACTAACTAAAATCGCTTAAATTTAGCGAGATATTTTTTAAAATTCCTTGATGCCTTGTCATTTAGATGTACATAAGAAAAATACGTGATCTGACGCGTTGTTTTTATAAGGCTTAAAAATTTTTGAGTACTTGTAAACTGTAGCGGCCACTGAGTTGGTAGCTGTGCGCGACGTTTTTTGCTCTCCGCCCGTATCGTACCTGCAGGTGCCGATTTGGTGGCCTTGGGCAAAGTTTAATTGGGGTACCCCCATGTTTGAAAAACTCTTTTCAAAATTTACAAACTTTAAAACTTAAAGAACACTTGTCCCCTTTATGATTAGGTGACGATCCAAGTTATATTTTAGGGCTACAAATGTCTATAGGAATTCAAGCGTTTTCACGAGCTTTCATTAAGTTTAATTAAGTGTAATTAAGTTTCAATGGCCGCTATAATCCGCAAGTTCCAACATATTTTCTTGGTTTCATTACAGTATTGTATAATAGGTTAAGTGATCAAATAAAGTGACAGCTATAATAAATTCACAAAAATGTTTCTTTCATGAACTGTTCAAACACGTAATTTTCAAAACCTCTCTATTTTTCTTTAAAAAATTTAAAGTTGACTATAAAAAAATATCGATAAGGAAAATTCTATTAGAATTTAAACGGAATATTAAAAATATGCTGTTTTAATGTCGATGACCGGAATAATAAAAATATACTTTTTTAATGGCGATGAAGTCCGAATATTTTGTATGACCTATGAGAACTTATAAATTTCATTCAACATTTCGGGCGAAATTGTCGTCATTAACAGAGCAGCAGTCGAATGGAACTTTGCTTGCAGCACAGCAGAAACACGGTAGTAAATATATCATACGTAACATCGAGAGGTAGCGGCTTTTGCTACATACAATGATAAAGATGTAGAAAGAGCTTATCTATCTACTACTAGATTCTCTGTCTGAGGAGGAGCTAACCTCTCAAAATTGAAACATTCAGAATTATGTACAGTACATGTCAGTCATCAAAAAATTATATATTTTATAAAAAACACTGTAATAAGGAAACATGCTGTTTTTAGTTAAGACTAATGAAGAGTATGTATAGATATTCAACACACATATGAAAGTTTTATTAAAAAAAATTCAATAGTAGCAATGCAACTTAAAATAAATAGTAACAAAAATAGATGAAATACTAAGACATTAGACAGAAGTGTGAAAAGATTGTGGGACATGCAACAGGAAAGAAATTTGCACTGCAGAGTAAAATTTTTCTAAAAGTTTCTCCATTCAGCTGCTAGAGACTAATTACGAAACTTGTGACAAATTATTTATGTTTTAAACACTCATTTTAAATAAATTTCGAATTTCAAAAAGAAAAATTGTTTTATATCATGAACATCAATGCAAAAATATTCAACTAAAAGAAAAATAAATGTGAGAAAATAACGCCATGTCGAAATGAAATTACTATCATTAACAAAATCGTAAAACATTTGAATTTAATATGTATGACTTTTCAAGATATACTGTCATTTTCACCGACACCAAAATCAATTTTATAGAAAGGATCGACTGCATTTAAATATATTAAAAAAAAAAAAAAAAAGAATATCACAATTAGTCATGAAAATTATACTATAAATTTATTCGAAAGTAAACTGCCAATACTTGAAAAGCAAAGTATGCCAGTATTTAAAAAAAGTTTGGTGTCCAAAAGCAAATAATATATAGAATACGGAGCTTTTTGAATATGTAAAAACTCCACAATTTCACATATTCACAACGTTTTCTTTTAAGTCCCCAGACTCGTGCCTGAGTATGTGCACCACCTCCTAGATATAGAAGGCTTGAGAACAGAAACTTTTACGTCATCACTAGGTCCACCATAATGACATCATCACACATTTATTTAACAAAGTTAAACTATTCAAATTTTGTGGTGAATTTACTCCCGCATAAAATATTTTAATGACTTAAGATAGAAAATTTAATTTTATGACAAATAGGAAATTATAATTATTTCTAATTATATAATATGATATAGAAATATATCATAATAAATGATTTTTTATCAGAAAGGTTTTTTAATTTTTATCTTTAACTTAAGATATTTTCTAAAATTTTAATCATTGACCAGAAAGTTTAAATAGTTTTACTTTGTGAAAAGTAAACTGTGATGACGACGGAAAAGCTTGGTCTAAAACAAACAAGCTTGTCGAAGATGCACCTGTGAGATCGGATGCTGATTTGGGAGCCCGCTGGACCTGTTTATCGACCGCGTTTCCCTCTTATGCCGTCCTCCCGGGGTCTTTTACCAAGGGACCGGTTCGCGCTGCAAGCCTTCCGTATCACCCACGTGTTCGCCTGCCGATCATGTGCTGCGCCTGCCACGTGCGGACAGACCGGAATTCGTGGAATTCCACAGACTTTTCCTGTTGCCTGGACTGATTGCTCTCTGATCCGGATAATTTTGCTGGACCGTCGACATGAAGTTCGCGAACTACTTCAAGGATAAGTTTCCCGAGGACACTCAATACTACAGATGCTATGTAGACTTCCTGGAGTGGATCGACTCCGAGCGAGCCTGCTCGGAAACCTTCATTCCTGACCACGAGCTAAAGACTGTGACTGAATTGATCGAACAGCTCGACCTCATTGCTCTCCTCAAAACCAAGTTATACGTAGCTTACTATATAAAGAAACATGCCAGAGCGAACGCAATTCTCACCCACTACGGAGTCTTGGAAAGACCCAGTGCGCCCGGATTGTGCAAAAGAATATCTCCTGAGGACTTAGACTCAACACAAGCCTCCAAGCTTCCACACATGGTGTCCCCTCCCCCGTCCACCAGCCAAGACGCCGGTGATCAAGAGGAGAACCACGTGGAGATGACAGACAGCCCTACTGTTGTCACCCCCCCCCCGCTACCAAGGATAATGAGAAGCACCGCTTCTTCTGTGAATTCCCTGGAAACTCCTACAAGGAACATTGTGACAAAATAGCCAAGATTACTGGGACACAAGTTGATTGCAAGTATAATGGCAACACCTACCTGGTCCAATTCCGTGGGTCAGAGAAATTCAGGGAGGTACAAGCGTACCTCACCGAACATTCGATTGGCTACCAAACCTTCGATCCGAGGAATCAAAGACCTAAGAAGGTCGTGATTAAGGGCATTCCCCCCTCCACCCTGCTGGATGAGATCAGTCACTTCCTGGAGGAAAGAGGCCTCACGCCCCTACACCTCAGCTTCATGAGATACAGAGACAACAAAAAACCTTTCTCTGCGGTCTTGGTCAGCCTCCAAAACACGTCAAGTTTCGAGAACATCTACCAGATCGACAGGTACGGTTACCTGTCCATCAAAGTTGAAAATCACCGGGCTCCAAAGGTAAAACAGTGCTATAACTGCCAAGCCTTTGGACACTCATCGCTGGCCTGCTCCCTATCGCCGAGGTGCCTTAAGTGTGCCGGCCCGCACACCTTCGCTGCCTGCCCCACCAAGGGACAAGAACCGGTCCTATGTGCCAACTGCGGAGGACCACACGTCGCGAAATGCCGTGGTTGCCCCCGCAACCCACTCAATAGAAACAAGTCGGCCGCGGCTATCACCAGCCTCCCGACGCCCAAACCTGTCGTTACCAGGTCTAGAAACACTGCAAGTAACACCGCCGCTAAATCAACCAAGAATGCCTGGACCCTGGTAGGCCCTGGCAAAAACAAGAACACCATTCTCAATACCCTTCCGCCTGACTCGGAAGACCTTGAGCCTGAAGAAGACGATCAGACGGACGCTAATATCCCGTCGACCAGCGTCGATGACAATACTATGACTCTGAAAAAGCCTGCTACTGACAAGACTCTCCAGCAGCTAGTCATCAACAAGCCCAAGGCTGCTAAGAACCCTACCAAAAAGAAGGTTAAACCCAGGAAACATAACAAGGACTCTGGATCTGCTGCCTCTACGCACAACATCCCGAATGCACAAACCATGCAGCCCGGCACGTCCCTTGGTAGCCTTGCTGCGCTGAAAGAGACTCTCCAAGCCACTAGAGAGCTCTCAGAAGTCATAGACCTGGAACAAGTCCTCAGTTTTATCAAGTCCCTCACTGAGGAAGTAAGAAACTACACAAACCCGCTGGACAGGTTGTTCGCCTTCATCAGTGTTTACAGCCGACATTTCGAATCTCAGCATGGGTCGTCCAACCTATCTGAAGATCCTTAGTTGGAATGCGCAAAGCGCACATTGCAAAATCAATGAACTTCGCGACTTCCTAGCCCATCAAGACTATGACATTATCCTCTTACAAGAGACTTTTTACCATTTAAACCTGACGTATAATATTCCGAACTATACTATGTACAGATCTGAACGTCCTAGATGCCCTGGTAGTAGAATCACAGGCGGCACGGCCCTATACATAAGAAGAAACATCCCCACACCTTGGTGACAAACTTAAACCTTACCTCTCTGGAAGCCACCTCAGTTCTTGTGCATGGTCTCACAGAAGACGTCATGATCACATCTGCCTACGTAAGTTGCTCCAAGCCCTTCCCGGTCCAAGACATCAGGACAATCCTACAGAAGTGCAAGAAAAACTTCATCGCTGGGGATCTGAACGCCCACCACTTCGCGTGGAATTGCAAAAGAAATTGCAAGCGAGGCTGCTCCCTCCTGAAGTTAATCATCTCAGACCATCTTAAGCTGTCCTTCCCTGCAAGCCATACGCATGTTGGACACCATCGGGGCACCCCGGTGTTCTCTACCATCGACATGGCCATCAGCAACAACTTCTCTGTTGCTCCTCCCTGCTCCGTCACTCAGTGCTTCACCTCAGATCACTACCCGGTTACGTTTGAGCTCAGCCTGCTGCATGAACGTTTCAAGGATCGGCCCTACTTGTCTACTGACTGGAGAGCCTTCACTGAGCACCTTCGGTGCTCCCCTTTCTCCTTCAAAAACATACGCACCCAACAGGACATTGATGAGGCCATCACCAGCCTCACGGAAAATATCATCGCCGCACATCGGGACTGTTCCAAGCAGGTGCCTCGAAGAGAACACTTTAAACTTCCCTGGAGAATCAGATCCACCATCAGGCAAAGAAATCAGGCCAGGAAAAGGTATCATCAAACCAGAAACCCGGAGGACAAGCAGTCCTACCTGCAGCTCTGTGCCACGGTGAAAGAGGAAATCCTCAAATACCGAAATGAACAGTGGACCAGCTATATCACTAACCTCGCACCTGATGACGGCTCAATATGGAAAGCCGTCAAACGCATCACAGGCCGGGTCACGGACATGCCCCCCCTGAAACACCAGGGTAGCTTTCACTACCAGAACAAGCAAAAAGCGGAAGTTCTTGCTACGTGCTACGAGACACAATTCACGAACACTGCCAACCTCTCCTCCCAGGGCTGGGACTACCATGTGCACAGGACTGTTTATGAGTTCCTGCTGCAGCCTACGCAGCATCGGATTAGCCCTGCCCCGCCGAGTGAAGTTATAAACATCATCAAGCGCACCAAGAAGAACAAAAGGCCAGGGCCTGACCACATTACAAATGAAATGCTCCAGAACATTCCGGTAAACACTCTCTTTGCCATCACCAAGATTATAAATGCCATCCTGGACACTGGTTACTTTCCTCCGGCCTGGAAACTTGCCACCGTAGTCCCGATACCCAAAGCTGGACAGAACCTGGCAAACCCGACTGCATATAGGCCTATTAGCCTCCTAAGCTGCTTGAGTAAGATAGCAGAGCGGGTGATTCTGAAGAGGGTAAACGACCACATCACGGACAGTAACCTGCTTCTCCCAGAACAATTTGGCTTCCGGCCGGGGCACTCTACCGTCCATCAAGTGCATCGTGTCGTCGAGGCCCTGTCCATCCAGCATCAGCAGAAACGACATTCCGCCATCTTGCTTCTCGACCTCCAGAAGGCCTTTGACAAGGTCTGGCACGTTGGGTTAATTTACAAACTCGTCAAACTTTCCCGGACTCCTTAGTGAAGCTACTAAATAACTACCTGGTCCACCGCAGATTTCAAGTTAGAGTCAAAGACGCATACTCTAGCCCGTCACCAATTCCCAGTGGAGTCCCCCAGGGTTCCATCCTCGGACCCGTCCTGTTCAATGTCTTTATTAACGACATTCCGACCCACCAAGATACCATGCTGGCCCTCTACGCCGATGACGCGGCAATAGTCGGCCACGCCGACACTGGCTCTGCCCTTATCACTGCCATGCAGACTCATCTTGACTCCATCAACCGCTGGATCAGGGGCTGGAAGTTACTCCTAAACATTCCCAAGTGCCAGGCCTTGTACCTCTCCAACGGGAATAAGCCGACCAGGATTATGATCGACAACACCCCGATTGACTGGGAAGGACAGGTTAAATACCTTGGCGTCACCATCGACAGAAATCTCACCTGGAGACCTCACATTGATAGCGCCAGAGCCAAGATGGCCCTGGCCTACAGGAAGCTAGCCCCCATCATTAAAAACAAGAACCTCTCTCCGCAAAACAAAGCGCTTCTTTACAAGACATTTATAAGACCAACTGCTACGTACGCCGCACCGGTGTGGGCTTATGCCGCAAGATCCTCAATTGACCGACTAGAAAGCAAGCAGAATGGAATTCTGCGCACAATCCATAATGGGCATCATTTCCTAAAGAACGCGGCCATTAGAAGAGACCTGAACATCAAAACTCTTAGACAGTTCATTTACAGACTTGCTGTTCGGTACTATGGTACGCTGAACCAGCTTCCCAATGAAATAGCCGCGGAGTACCCGGACTATGACCCCTCCGAACCCTGCAATCGAAAACGCCCCAAAGCGGTCCTCTTCGTTTTTGCGCCCTCATAGTGAACTCCTGCACGACCAATCTGATCTGTAACTGATCCGGGCCACCGGCCCCCCCACCTCATGATAAAATACCTCAAGACATATAACCACAAACTGGAGATAAAGCTCTATGCTAAGGTGCTCCGAAAAACCCAGAACTTCAGTTCAGTTCAGTTCAGTTCGTAAAAGCTTCTGTTCCCAGGCCTTCTGTGTCTAGAAGGTGGTGCCTGAGAACAGAAGCTTTTACGTCATCACTTGGTCTTCTAAAATGACGTCATCACAGTTTTTAATTCATGAAGTATAACTATTTAGAATTTCTGGTGGTTGATACAAATTTTAGAACATATTTTAAGTTGAAGATAAAAATTAAAATACCTTTCTGATATAAAATTATTTATTATGATCTATTTCTATATCATATTATATAATTAGCGATAGTTAAAATTTCCTTGTCGTAAGGCCTGTTTGTCGTAAAATTAAATTTTCTATTTTAAATCATTAAAAGCTTTATGCGGTAGTAAATTCACCACAAACTTTGAATAGTTTTACTTTGTGAAAATAAATGTGTGATGACGTCATTTTAGTGGATCTACTGATGACGTAACAGTTTCTGTGCTCAGGCCTTCTATATCTAGGAGGTGGTGGTAATACGAACTTTTTTAAAGGCCATAGTAATGAAGAAACATAGTGGTAGATGAACACAATATGCGATAACATGATGCGTTCGTATGTTATCGGGACTAGTATTACACTGCACAATAACCATATGGGACAAGAACCCTGATGAAAGACGATGCACGATGGAACTGGAAGACCACTCCCACGTTGATGAATACTTAAATAGCAACTTTTACAGTAATTTCGGATTTTCACCACACTTTAAAACATCTAATTGTGTTAAATAATAAAGGTGAAATTGTTTTCATTGCCTATTCATTGTAGAAAAGCAAAGAAAATTAGTGATAAATAATATTTCAGTAAAAGCATGGAAGTTGGTATCCGTGGATGGTAATGTAAACACCTTTTACATATAGAAAGCCTAACTACTGAATTTTATACGTCATCACTAGTCCTTCAAATAAGGGCATTATCAGAGGTTTTTTTTTGGTAAAGTGTAACTCTTTAAAATTTCTGTTAAATGCTACAAATATTAGAAAATATTTTAAGTTAAAGGTTATAATTTAATAGCTTTCTGATACAAAATAATTCATTATAATCTACTTCCTTATTACATTGCATAACTGGTTGAACTTGCCATTTGTCGTAAAATTAAATTTTCTATCTCAAACCATTAAAATGTTGTTATCCTTGAGTAAACGCACCAGAAATTTTAAATTGTTTTGACATCAATTTTGAAGATTTGTTGATGATGTGAAAACTTCCTGACGTAGCAGTTGTTAGGCTTTCTGTATCTAGGTGGTGATGGGTGCTAAAATTTTAGAAGTAAATGATGGATTCGACAGCGGTTTATCTTTGACTAAACGACATACACTGTGATAGCAAAACGAACACCCCATATTGACTAATCGAGGGATTTGACGAAAACGCATACTTTTAATAGCGGCAAAACGACAAAACACAGGACAGAGATGAAAAAATCGTTTTCTCTATTTTCATTTGCTAGAAAAATCGATATCTATCCTATTCAAGCACAAAATTATAAAAAATTGTAATAATATATTACATCAATGTACACATTCTTAAAGAAAGAAAAAGTAGCTTCGTGGACCGGAAGCGAGGCAAGAGCTTCCAAGAAGTGAGATCCTGCTTAAATACAATGACTTAAAACTATCACAGAGAAGACTTACTCGAAGTAAGTCACAGAGAAGACACAGAGTAAGTCACAGGAGCATTTACCAGAGTAAGTCACAGGTAAGTCACAGGTAAGTCACAGAGAAGACTTACTGGAAAGAAAAAAAATAAAGAAAGGAAAATCTTGCACGTAAAATATTTGGAAAGTGTTTCAGAAACAGTGCAATTTGTTTGGTGTATTCTTTTGTTTTCTTTACTCTGAGTCACTGAAAATTGTCATTAATGCATTTATTTTCGAAAATTTAATATCTCTCTATCTCTCTCTCTCTCCGCAATAAAACAATTTAAAAAAAATTATTGATTATTTCAAATCCTCTTTCCTTGAAACACAAACCACCTTGATATCATTGGAAGTTTGTGCAGCAGAAAACTGGGTCCTGTTGGAGATGAGAGTTTTGCTTTTTTGATCTCTTGGAGTGGAGCCAAAATATACCAGATACTTGTAAAAATGATGATTTATTCGCTCAGCTTTATTAAAAGGAAACTAAATGATCGCTTCCACTAAATTAAGAAAAGTATGGAGTAAGTTTAATTGAAGCTGCCACTCTCTCAATATCTTGAAAATAAAGCTAACTGTAGATATGACATTTAGTTGGGAAATATTAAATTTTGGGATAGTTTTGTGTAAACAAGAACACTTTTAGCGTTTTAAGAAGCTTTTCAAATATAGCGCATCGAATTAGAAAAGCTCTTAGAAAATTAGAAGACTTTAAGACAAAATTCATAAGATGAGAACTACTCCAAAGATTTCCTCAAATTAGGCCTAAACGAATGATAAAATGGATTTGAACGGCTAAAAATTATGAAATAGGTAGTTTGGCATCTTGCATTCATTAAAATACAAAATAGATATTTATTATTATTTTTTTACTGTTGTATTAAAAACTTCACAATGCCATATCGAAGTTTCTCAATTTATAAAATTTTTATTATATATTAGATTTTCATTGCGATATGTCAGAATTTCATTGGTCATTTTTAAAAATTTTCTACTAAAAATTATTTCATAAAAGAATTCTACGGTGAAGATTTCATAAAAATTCTTAATGATTCTAGCAAGCAGCGCATGTTTAATTTTATTGTTTTCCTAGAGCAGGAATAGATAATGTACAATTCCTGGATTCATTCTGCTAGACTGTTGGTGGTGGTCATTTTAAAATGTGGCAAAATTGTAAAAACACAATTGAATTTATATAAAATTTGAAATCGTATAGATAATTATCCCTGAACTAGGGAAATTCAGTAGAGGTGAATTATAGATCTCATGGATCTGAAAAGTTTGATTGTGAATGTTAAAACAGGGTTTTACTAATCGAATATTAGGCGACTTATAAGTGAAAGAAAATTCACTAATTAGCAAATTAAGATATTTTTTTTTTCGGGATTCTTTCTCTTTAAATAATTATTTTTTAGGCATGTGTTTCCTTTTTTTATATTTTTACTTTATATTAAATAATGAATGCTACTAATTTCTTGAACTAGCCAGCAAGCCGTCCAGCATCGCTGGCCCATGCAAATTCACTTTAAAAAATTGCCAATATTTTAAAGCTAATTTGCACTGGCCAGCTATGCTCGACGCCTTGCCGGCTAGTGATTATAGATTTACGACAAAAATAAAATAAACGACACCAAATTAACCTATGATCCAACAACGTTCAAATCAAAATTCATTAAAATAAGTTTTCACAAAAATACTACATTTAAACACCTTCAACGTTTAAAAACACTGCGGTTTTTCAAATGAAGAAAGCAATGGCAACTTTTTAAGAAGTTTACAAAAAATTCCCACAACAATGAATTCAAAATTAAACAATCGCTTATGGCTTTACGACGAAATCAAAGCAAATGTTCCAAAACAATCTGAATGAAAGTTACGATCCAACAACGTTGAAATCAAAATGCATCTGGTTAAACGAATTCAAAATTAAACAAACGCGTATGACAAAACATATGTAACCAAAACAGTCTAAAACACTCAATTAATCACTTCAACATTAAACAAACGCTTATGGATTTATGAGAAAATTAAAACAAATGTCCCAAAATAATTGAAATAAAAGTTACGATGCAACAACCTTGATATCAAAATCCCTCTAGATCCGTGCATTTCATATTGAAAATGAAATCTCATCTCAAAGAGGGTTGCTAATTTCTAAAACAGAATTCCTACGAAAGGTGTTTAAGTGTTCTACAAACAAAATTTTACACATTCTGAATAAATTTGCCCAAAATCTATCAAAATTTTTCAGTTCAATAGAGCTTAAATAAAACTGTCCTTGCATTGCTTGTCACGAAATGGAATATTTTTGCCAGTCTATATGACGTCATCTAATCGATTTACGCGAGAGATTATGCTCCGTGATTTCTTTTCAAGGAATGAATCGTGTCGCTTTTGTTTATGTTGTTTACTTTTTGAAGACTTGATATCTCGCTAGATATTTAGAGTTGAAAGTAGCTGCAATTTAAAAAAAGGTTAATTTTTTAGAGATCTTTCGAACTATAAAAAAAGTTTTTGCTCTTTGTTAGCGATAAAAATGCCGATTTTATCAAAATTTCAACACGGCCGCAGGTGCACCGAGAGCAATGCCCACACGGTCGATGCCGGATATATGACGGACAGGGCTTTTATTATTTAGATGTTTTCTTTTCTTCTGCATCTGAGAAATATGAGATTTTTCACAACGCTTGGTACATGATCCAAAAGAATATATTACAAATGCATAAATTTCCCATTTTTCTTTCAAAATATCTCCAATTTTTTTTTTTCAATGAGACATTGTTGTGTTTTTTTCTACTTTTATCGGAATTACGTGTTAAAATAATTAACATTCGAGTCACTAGAATCCGGCCACATGGTCACTTGAGAACAGATCACAAAAGAATTACCAGAGTAGCCACACAATAAAGTCATGTAGCTTTTTATACCAACGTGACCTGTTCAATACTCTACTACCCACTATTACGCCATAACCAGACTTCTGCGACCGTTTGTACTTTTACTTACGACTCTAGCTTTATTCAGTTCTGTTTTGATCGAATAATCTTCAACGGCGTGCATTACAAAAGCATACCTTCTTTCTCCCGTACGAACAACGGAAAGTTAGCCGGCATTATATAAGTCTGTTCAAAAATATAATCTCTTTCATATTTAAATTGTTAGGCGTGAATGTGAGAGTTGTCTATAATAGCCAGCGTCTATAATAAACAGCGCTGTCTAATAATAACGCTGTCTATAATAAACAGCGTTTTAATAGTTTCCTATCGTGCCACAAAAATTAAATTTGTGAGACTTATTTTAATAGATTTTAACGCTTAATAAAACGCTTTCGCAAATGATTTTTTTTACTTATTTTAGTAGATTCTCTATTGTTATTTACTTCGACCACACCCAAAAGAAAATTATTGGAAATATTCGTAATATACCTTTTTCACCTTTGACATCATTCCAGTGAGTTCCATTTAGATCTATCGTATGAGGCGAAATTATGACGTTTGTATGAATAATAGCATAATTTTCGAACATCACCTTGTTTGATTTTATCTCCATGGCTATTTCTTAATTGTTTCTTTTACATCAAAAATAGTGCTGTTATTCTCTCACGGCCAATAAACGCTATCTTCGTTTCTTCTGGCTTATGGCCAACAAATTTAACACCGTCTTTATTCTTTTGTGACATTATTTTTCTCCTGTTGCCGTGTTCACCACTTCTTTATTGTCCGCCTAATTACGTCTGCCGATTACGTGAGATTTCGACAATCAGCTTTTTCATGAAAAAAAAATGCAAAAACCTAACTGAATAATAGAATTTTGTTGAAATTTAGTTGTCATAGCTACCATTTCTTACGGTATATAATTAACCGCTTTTTTAAACAGTAATTTTTATTTTACAGGAAAGTGTCTAAGATAAAAACCTTTCATACACACGCTTTTCTAGCCTAAAGAATGAGCCATCCTTTGTATGTCAGGCCTAATCTATCAATGTATAAAGGAAAATTACGGTTCTGAAACCTCATTATCATTTCATTAAGTTTATCACGTTTAAATTTATCTTTGAAACAACGGTTGAAACTATGTTTAACTCTTCAACCCAATTTAACGTACACATGTACGGGCCCCCTTAGTATGGAATTTAACTACCAGCTTGAAGGGTTGAAAATTCAAGAAATATCTATTTTAATTTTCTGTCAATCTCAGTACAGCATTTAATCAGTAATCAATAATAAATCAAGTTATTATGAAGCAAAAATAAATTAGTGAAAGCAATACAAGTGACTGGATTCTTAACTTTTAGATAATAACTTCGAAAGAAAGTTTGAACCACCTTCCATTGGAAGATTCACCCATTAAAGTGTTTTGTTTGGGTGAGCTACAATACTAATCTCTTACTTATAAAAGATATACTGGAAAAAATTACTTTTTACAAAAAGTGGTTAGTTAAATTCCCTAAAGATTGCTAGCTATGGTTAATTCATTGTTACTACTATGCAAGAATGTCAGGGCATCTGCATTTTAATACTTACAATTTAAATTGCGTATACGGTTTCCCCTCTTTCTCAACCAAAACTTCATTTTCCTATATGCTTTGAAAATCGTTTATCACGATGATGCTTAACAGGAAAAACAAGTTACCGCGGTTTAATTAAACCTGCTTGGGCTAAATTTTTTTCTTTAATTTTGAACTCGGTACAAATATTGTAGAACACAGAAAAATGTTTTTTTCGAATTTGCCCCTAAACATGAAAATCTATAAAACGGGTTCCATGAATAGAAATCATTTTTATAATACTTGTCTAAACTGCTGTAATACATGGTACATAGTAGCCCAGATACCAGCAAAAATCTTGCAGAGCTACCAAACCTCCGGCCTTTTCCGGGAGATTTTCCACCACAATTTTTAGATAACTTTATTTTTCATTAAGTTTTTGCACTTACTTTAACAATAAGTTTGTAAGTAAAAATTAGTGGTGAAAAATCTCCCGAAAAAAGCCGCAGACTTGGCAGCTTTGATCTTGTCCTCATCCCCCACTGGACAATGTCAAGTATTGCATTTAGCATGTTCTATAAGTAGTATTGTAAATTAGCTGCTCACTATATCATAAGATTGATTACAGTATCTCATAGTGGCAAGAATAAAAGTTAGTGTTCCTATCTCGAATACGTGGTAGAAAATACGGGGAAAACAAAATGTTCCATTGGGCGGAATTCATAACATTTATTAATGTTCTTTTGGACAGCCTTTTGGAAGTAGCGACATTTGTACCAAAAAAAGCAAAGATTGATCCAAGGAAGATGTTTTATATAATCATGCGCACTGATTTATACAATTTTAGGAGCAGCGCCATCTTGTGTACAGATCCGGTTTTTACTTGCTCGAAATTGGTAGTGTACCAATGAAAACAATTAAGTATCAGAAATAAGTACGTTGGTAGCAACTGAAAATCCTAAATTCATGTGGAAAGATAAAATACGATTTAAATAACATTTTTTTATGACAGTTCATATTTTTCAAGTCCTCATTTTTTTTTTCCAGAGGGTACTGTACCCAACAGGAATCTTTGTTTGATATCATATAGAATATTTTAGATCGCATCATTTCACATGCTATCTCAAACAATATTAACACTAATGCAGATGTGCAGAGGTTGCACACACCTGATGTATTTACATTATAAAAATCGAGCCAGGTGATGAGCACATAAAATCCATTCTTCACAGCCTACATACCTAATATCTTGATACTCTACCTTTTCAACTACACTTTGCAACAGATCTACTTATCATCCTGAGCACTGACTGACGCACTTACGTACTTTACATAGGTTACTAAATTTGACTTTAGCTAGTTCCTAGCAGAATAAATTGTTTTTCTCAGGGATTTTGGGATTAAGATTCATCGATCGGGTGGCAATGCTGGATCCCACAGGAATTTTGTTGACAGACTTCAGATGAGCATTTTCCTCAACCTTAGAATTAATTTAACAACTGATTATAGAGAGAAATCAAGAAGAGGAAAGAGATTTTAGCACTAAATTTAATTTTATTTAAAGAAAACAATTTACAGAAGAAGAAAATTTATAGGTACAATAAAATACCTTTTTTTTTTTTTTTTTTTTTTGCTGAAAAAAGAATATGAAAAAACGAACTAGTCCAATGAATCGTTTCCTAGTCTTGATTTAACTTTAGTAAAATAATAAAACCGTGAATACATTTTAAAAAATTAAAACCCAAAATTAAAACTTTTGTGATTATTTGTGAAATTATTTGTGATTGTTCGTTAAGAGATAAACTAGTATGAAATATTTCAGTTCATTTGGAGATGGGAAAGTTAACAAAAAATGTAAATAAAAGTGTTTGATCCAGACGCACAAGTGAAGATAATTTTAAAAATTAAAACTTTAAATTAAAATTTGTAATTATTGATTCATGTATTGTTAGATCAGATACATAAATAAGCAAAAAAATTTTGATCTATTGATTATTGGGAAGGTAACCTGAAATAGTGATAATAATTTACTTCTCAGTTTCAATCCAACGGGAATACGGTCCTAATCCCGCGAGACTAGTCCCGCAGACATTTGTGCGGGATCCAGCAGGATCAGGTTCCGGCGGGATCGGGATTGCACTCCTTAATTTTAGTGTACTATATAGCAGTGAAATTTATATGTTAAAGAAATGAAACTCTTTAATAAACTGTGTTGGACGGCTGCCATCTCGGATTACCTAGCCCTATTTTGAGAATGTAGGAAATTCCGTGGACAAATGTCCATGTAGAAATCTTTTCATTTTATCGATACATTAAATTTCAAAAATATTTTTGATTACTTATAACTGCAGTTGCCTTAATTTTCACAAAATTAACTAAATTGTAGCCCTGTTAATTGAAGATTATGCTCAAAATGAAGAGATTCACAAGCAATGAGCAAAGTTGTCTGCTGGACACCTTCAGTATCTTTTTAATTAAAAAATTCAAAGTATACAATTGGGAAGATCGAAATATTTCTTCTAACGTATCATGGAGATACATAACTGAAGATTCTTGCTGTCCAAGAACCTGAATAAATCAAAAAGTACACAAAAAACAGAAGTTTACAGGGATAAATGTCTATGAGCATTTATCAATTTTGATAAATGAGATAACTGCAGATATGAATAGTCAACATATTTTTGAAATCTAACACATTTTTAAAAACTGAACACGATTTCAGCTTGGAAAGTAGTAGTGAATAATCTACAGAAAAACCTATAGTAGGTTTCTTTTCTTTTCTTTTTTTTTTTTTTTTTTTTTTTTTTTTTTTTTTTACTTTCTTGTACGGAGTATAAAGAAGTAATGTGATCCCGAAAAATTTCGGATGCCAGATTTCGACGGAAACACCGATTTTGACTCCATCTAAATTTACTTTTAAGACATTTTATGATTTATCTCATCGTACGCTAGCATGGACGTTCATATAAATGCGTCTGCAACCCATTTTGACCAGTTTTTTCCTGCCGTCTGTGCGTACGTAACAATGTATGTAACTCGCATATCTCTATTAGAATGTTGGAATGTTGAAACTATACACAGGATTGTTGTAACACGTAGTTCTGCACCTCCCTTTTTAGTCCCAATTGACTGGATAGTTTATCTACAGGACCGCCCAAAAGATTCTAAATACATTTCGCTCTATGAGGCGAAATTCATTAAAGTCGCATACCTGCAAAACTATTATTCGCAGAATGTTGAAACTTTATATTTAGGACTGTTGTAACGTCTAGATGTGCACCTCCCCTTTCGATTCCATTTGACTGGATAATTTATCTACAGGGCCGCCCAAAAGATTCTAAATACATTGCGCTCTATGGGCCGAAATTTATTAAAGCGTATTTTAGAGGTATTAGGCTATTTCAAACGACTCAGAAGTGATATATGCTGTTAAGGGTTACAAAATAAATTTCTCTATCGAAAAAAGTAGTTCTGCTACAGGAACATTCAATACATTACTGTCAACGGTTCTTTTAGGGACATTCATCCATTTCAAGCACAATAACGTCCTACCATATAGTTAGGTAATGGTCCGACAACGGTCACGTGCTTCCTTCAAGAAATACGCCAGAAGTCGCCAAGCTTGGCAACTTTTGGTGTACGTATATATGTATTTAACTCTCAAATCTCAAAAACTATAAGTCGTAGAATGTTGAAATTTCATATATAAGATTGTTCTAACATATAATTGCGCATCTCTATTTTTGATTCCAATCTATATGTGTACTTACAGGACCACCCAAAAGAATTTCAATACATTACTGTCTATGGACATCTTCAATATGTTACATCAGTAGTCAGTCATTGTTTAGTCCATGCCCAGAATCTTGTCGTTTATCATCTATCTTGGCGAATTTTGCCGAAATATCGACAAATTTGGCGATAGTCATTTTTTGGTCCATGCCCAAAATCTCACCATCTGTCGTCAACCTTGGCGAGTTTTGCCGAAATATCTCCAAATTTCGTGCCAAAAATAATTTCGCACTTTGCATAACTCTAAAACTTTCAACTGTAGAATGTTGAAATTTTGTATTTATTACTATTGTAACATCTAACTGTGCATCTCTTTTTTGATTGAAATCGACTGGGTAATTTATTTACAGGGTCAGCCAAATGATTTTAAATACATTAAGGTGTATGGATGCATTCAGTTCATTGAAAGTCTGGTCAATTACTACTTTGGCTCCCCAAAATCTCGCAAACTATCTCAAGCTTGTTGACTTTTGGCGAAATATTGCCGGATTAACTGTCAGAAACAAATCTTTCAAACTGAACCCACCTTGGCGATATCAGAAATATGTTGCTAGAAATCCCTAAACCTTACTATTACTGCAGTATTTTATCTCTTTCAAACAAAATAAGTTTAGATGAAGTGCGCCGAAAATATTTCTGATTTAATAGACGTGCAAGTAAGTCATGTGTTGTCCACATCAGATTTTTAGCCAAATATTTTGATATTTTGAAAGAACCAGAAAAGTTTGAGAAAGTTAAAAAGTAATGTCACACCAACAACAATGCCGTTCATGTGTTACAGATTTTCTCACAAACACGCAACTCCAGAGATATTAGACTCATCATAACATTATTTACCGTTTTTTTTTCCCCTCCTCCAATTAGAGGCACTAGCCTCAAGCCTTTTTGCTAGTACTAAGGCCGAACCACTGGCATTACGGGATAGATCTTAAGTCACTACATCACTTAGATGGCGTATGATGTAAAACGCCAGCCATTTTACTATGTTCGAAGTTGGGAGACCTCTTTGGATGTAACTCTGAATCTGCAATAAATTTCTGGTGAAAACGATTTCATAAAATAAGCTCTTTGTTTAAATGAATTGTCTTGTACGAAGCAAATGATGACTTGTAATTGTGCTTCATATTGATTTTCGAAGTTAACTGGAAATTGATTTCATCTCTAAATTTACTGTGACAGTGACAAGCATTTGTCTGATGTACGATCCATTTTGTCTAATTTTTGCATGATATCGCTACCTTACCTTACATGTGTATGTATGTATGTAGCTAACACATAAGCTTTTGCAAGTGTAGTCTGTGTACAGGGTCATCCACAGGACTTCCACTGCATTAAAGTTTATGGGCAGTTATTGTCTGGGGAATCTCCAAAAACAGTCCGTAAACATGGCAACTTGTGGCAAAAAGATGTAAAATTTGACACACAAATTTTGTTTCTAAAAAAGGACGAAGCTTGTCAATATCTTCAATAATTCACGGGAAATTGCCAAGCTTAAGGATAGTAAAGTACCGTATCTCATTTTCAATTGAAATAAGTTTAAATGAAGGGCATAAAAATGTATATAATTTAACAAACGTACAATTAAAATATGCACTGTGGACATCAAAATTTTCCTGTTAAATTACTGCAAAAAGTCCGCTCCAGAATTACAGATATAATTTCAATTCAATGTCAAGATCTATCACTTCAAAAATAACCTTATTTAAATAATAAACCAATATATGTTTTATGAGTTTTGTGAAACCAAACTTTTTATCAAAAAATACTCATAACTCCTTGAAGTTTATTTAGACTTCCGGGGATTTTTCTTTCTTTCCTTTGATGAACTTCAAACAAAATTTAACTTTTGCTATTTTCTCTTTCATGTAAAAACTTCAACGTGTGCTGTTCTAAACAGCAAAATTTATTTGTCAAAAGTTTCAAAATAAATCACGTTTTCATAAGGCTGCTGATGGTAAATATTTTTACGAGAACTTTAAATTGCAAAGTTTTTATTGTACACGATTTCATCTTAACTGCTGACTTTAAGATAGCGGAAAATGCATTTTGTTCTAAAGTGATTAAAAACTTTAAATGTTTGCATGACACAAGAACTTTGCATATGATTTAATCAATAATACAGTTTTCTGCTTGTCTGATGTCAAACCTATTCGTCAGAATTTCTTTTTTTTTTTACATTATGGTTAGACATTACTGTTGACTTTAGCAATTACTAATTTACATAAATAACTAAATTAAGTATAAACTACTAAATTACATGAATTACATAATTAACTAAAATTACATCAATGTAATACATGTAATTTTAGTTAATTATTGTTAATTAAAAAGAAAAGAGCTTAAAGTTTAGAAAGATACATAGCTTCCAACAGTTGTATAGTTTTTTAGTAATATTGCTCACCTCTGCTTTTTAAATGATTTTTATAAATTGATGATTTAAAAAGAGGAGTTAACGGTAACTGGTGAAAGCTTCGCCGCCAATCTCGATAGCGTTCTGAACGAATTATTGAATTAGCTGCCAGATTACGATTTCCGAGAAAAAGTAAACTGCATAGCTGCCAACCTTCCCGATTTCTTCGGGAGATTTCCCACCACTAATTTTTACTTAGAAATTTATACCTAAAATAAAGCCAAAAATTTAATATAAAATATAACCGTTTAAAAATTGTGGTGGGAAATCTCCCGAAGAAATCAGGAAGGTTGGCAGCTATGAAACTGTCAAAGACCCAAAGCGGTCGTTCTCTTAGATACCAACTAAGAACTTCACAACCACTATTCTAATTACTTTTTTGTGTAATTCTGAAATTTGTTTATCATCATTCACTTCTTTGTTATCTCATTTTTTTAACTATGAACATATTGCGAATTTATTATTCAAATTATAAAAACAAATTGTTTTTCTTGGTGTGATCACGGCTCACATGGAGGCCCCATTTATTTAATGTTTGAACAAAAAAGGATTGTAACTAAGAAACCGGAAATGTAGCCTTGAATGGCCTAGGTGGTGCATGAAATAAAATTTTGTCATGTCATGTCAGGTTAACGGTAATAACAGTCTGCCAACAGTAGTAAAATTCTTTTATTGCTAAACTACCTAAATAAAATAAGGGCGGGTATACTTCCGGAAAAACCGCTCAAGTTGGCAACCATAGACTTAAAAGTTGTAGACTTTAACACGATGTAAATCAGAAATGCACGAGTATAAACGCATTATGCCACACATTTTATTTTTAGATTGTTTTCCTCCATAACATACCTAGCAGAAGAATATTTTTTAGCTAACTCTGTAAACTAACTGAACTAACTTGTATTTCATTAACGGCAGTCGAAAACATGACGTCAAATTGCATACTAATATAAAATGCGTCATATTCATAAGCTGTGCCGCTAAAATTGACAGTAACTTAGGGCCTTAGTACTGGCAAATGCTTGATAAGCAAGTGCCCTCCCTTTGAAAAAAAAAAGTATACCACAAACTTTACGTCATATCAAAGTAATATTTCGATGTGTGTGTTTCTAAATAGTCTCTTCCTCGAAACAGTGCTGGATCTAGGGGTGGGCAAGCCAGGCCCCTGCCCCGGGCGCTCCTTGCAGAGGGGCGTTAAATCGTCTCTGAGACAAAGAAAACTTGACAAAAAATATTATGGAGGGCGCCAGAAAGGTGTGTTGCCCCGGGCGCCAGTTTTTCGCGGTCCGCCACTGCCTCGAAATACGGGAAATACCAATATAATATCTAATTCCAGCATGTCTCTGAATCTAAAAATTATTAAATTAGTAATTCATATAGTAATTCTGAAAATGATACTGTTGAAAAGAAATATAGCATGATTACCTACAGCGTATTTTTCATATTTAAAACAACTCCAGAACATCTGGAACTGTGACAAAAAAGCGCCAAAAAAGAGGTTGCTCAAACTACTTTACTTTTCGGAAAACAGAAAAACGTCTGTTGTTTTAGTTTAAGCAAACCAGGCAGACAGTTTCATCTCTTGGGTAACATAGCTAACCATTGGAGCTGCATTATTTTCCTACCAATTGAAGGTTTTTAATTTTTAACTGCATGATAGCAGTAATTACAAATTCCCTTACGATGGAGTTACCCTTTCATTACAGCAAATCCTTCAATTATTTTTTTTCTAATGGCCGGCCTCTTTCGTGAAGGCTTTGGCCAAAACAGGCCGGAATTGTTGGTCTCTTTATTATGGGAGTCACCTAGTAGGTGGACCAACGTCGCGCCTATGAAGGGACGGACATGACAACCACGCCCAGTCGGGGATTGAACCCGGAACCGGAGTACGGTGCTTTGCCCACCATACAACTCGGTCGGCACCCTTGAATTATAAAACCACGGCTACTTAAACCACATCTTGGAAACAATTCAGTGTACTGTCATCACAACTACTTAAAATCAGTCAGGTAGTGAGTATGAAGAATCGCATCTTAAAATAGTTTGAAATGTCTTAAAATATTTGGCGTACAGTATGATTTATTAAATATGTACGGTAAAAAAATTAAACATGTTTACAAATTTAAGGTAAGCTGAAATATTTTTCAACCACAAATTGATTTAAACATTTTCTTTTATAAAATTAATTTAAAACCTAATACCACGTCACATCCGTATGTGCTAATTGTTCCTCAAAAGCTGTATCGCAAGATCGAGCTGTTTGCACTTGAACGTGCACATTTTACCAATACTTGGGAAATGCTTCAGGTTGTGTTGGGTAGGACAAAGCAGGAAACTCAGGCACCTCAATCAGTTTCGAAGTTCAAAGAGAGGGTTAGAATGTGGGATGTGTCACAATGAAAAGGTTCAAATGTGTGAGGAGGCGAGGGAAAGAGGCAGTCGTACAAAATCTTCGAATGTGTGAGGTGGTAAGGGGAAGAGTTTGTCATGTCCGATTCGTTTCCTTGAAGAGCGACGGACGGCAGAGGGAAGAATGAATATTTTCGAGAAGTTTCTTTGCTGAGAAATTAAGGATTAAGGAATTTTGTAATGTTGTTGGTCTTACATTCTTCTACAGATTCATAGCCATGGCATCAGGATGGCTTTCTGGGGTGGGGGTGGGGATTGATAAGTGAAAGTAAGTATAATCAGAAAGCGCTGCACCGCGCATTAAATTCTAGAAAAATTTAATGAACGTTGTGTAAAAAAAAAAAAATCTGTAAGTAATAGCTAGATGCGGAAATGTAAATACCTGTAAGGGGGAGGGAGGAAATGGGGTATCCACCCATAGGCCTAGATCCCTCGTGTAGATAATTGGCCTTAATCCCACAATACAACACAACACTCAAACGCTTTTTCTAAATTTCAATTGAACTATTTGATGTGAAATCAATACAAGTTACATATAGCTGAGGAAGGCATGGCAAGAAATAATCAGGAAATCAGAAATTATTTAATAATAATGTTAAATGTGCAGTTTATGTTAACTTAATTTTACCTTCCCAGCTGTGACAGAATATACAAATTATAAAAACTACCAGAAGTACTTTAGCAGAATTTTAAAATTATACCAACCATTAACGCGTTCGCTGAAGTGATTAACCTTGCAACAGACAATCCTGTGGTTGTCTGTATTCGTGGTACTGCTGCCTTAAGCGGTTGCAACTTGTGGGGTAAAAGCTTTTCTTTGTCTCCAAGTGCATGGGGTGAATAAGAGCACATGAGAGTAGCTGTTTTTCATGCCAATATCTCTACAATCAGTGAAGATTGAGGTTGAATATTGGACAAGGCAGCCCAGGAAAGTTAAATTTGAATTATTTTTTTTTTAATTTATAAAATTCATTTCTAAACACAATTGGATTTATTGATTTTATAGAAGGAACAAAAATTTATTAGGCATCGGTATTGTAAAGGATTTCGGCGTCACAGAAGGCGTGAGGGACAGAGAGAGATTAAAGTTCTTCAACAGCTTACACTGTGCAGCAAAATGTCATGGGACACTTTGAGTTTAGTTTTTTTCTTTCAAATTCCAACTGAATTATTTGACGGCGTTTAAGTATTTTGTTGTGTATATTAAAATGTATGTTGTGTATATTGTAAATATTTGTTGTGTTAGTAGTGAAATTTATATTAGAAAAGAAGTACAAGTTTTATTAAAGCTTTTGTATGGCATCAACTCGTATTCCCTTGCTTCATGTTAATGCTCTGGCTAATTTTCTTTTGCGTAACAGAATACTTTCAGTTTTGATAAAGCGGCTACGTTATGTTGGTCAGTAGGTGTTTTCCAATGTAAAAACTTTTAATTTTTTCGATGTATTGAATTTCTAATGTGGTTTTGAATATTTACACAAAAAGTTTGTTTCCTCAATTTTTAAATTTTTAAATGAAGTAATACTGTTAATATATGTGATTTGCAGAAAATAAAAATATTTCTGCAGAGAGTATTATCTGAAGAACAACCTGCAGTGATTTTTAAAACTTGTAAACAAAAGTTGTCAAATGAGCAATACTTGTTTGATTCAACTGTTAGCTAGGGATAAAGTCCTAAAATAAAAAGCGGCCGGGCGCTATAATGAAGTCTGTCGCATGCGAAATTTTTTTTAGGAGGTGCGCGCCAACGTTTTCTTTCTTTCTTTCATTCTTTTTTTTTTAATAAAGTGTTTAGTAAATTACAACTTATCTTTTATCAACAACAAAGAAAGAAAAAAATTAATTTAGAACAACGACAACATTTCCTCTTTTCCTTCAGTATGACTGTTTTGGCCCTATCGATAGCTCATGGTTTTATGTGTGCTCTTTTTATACTCAAAAAAATAACTCAAATGGACTGTATACATTTATTTTCTCCGTGAGGCATGCTCGCTCACTCTTCCGCACACACACACTCTCACAGCTCTGATACAAAGTTTTCATCGCTACACCTGCGCTGGTTACAACAGCGCCCTCTTTACACAGTGGCCAGGCGTATCTCTCAACATACCGCCCGCCTTGATAAATTTTCTTAAAAATTTTCAATACACTCATCAATTTACCAAATCTGATGACACTTGTAATGGTTGCGAACACTATACACCATAAATGAACATTAAATAAAAATTACTCAAGTTTTTCTAATGAAAAAATACACTAGACTACAAATTAACACAAATAAATTGCAATATAAACATATAGACACAAATCATAATTCAGTTAGATTCAAAGGGTAATTTAACAATTTTGTTTACAGGTCTTTTATAGACACCTTTACTCGTTTTTAATGTCACCACTCTAGTTATATTATCCTCTCCTGGGTGAATTTCAATTATTTTGGCGAGATTCCAGTTCAATAGTTTAGAATTATCTTCACTCTTGACCAAAACTACATCATTTACGTTAAATTTCTTTTCTCCTTTATACCATTTAGGTCGCGCTTGAAGACGATTTAAATAGTCGGTAGACCATTTAGTCCAAAATGTTTGAGTTAACTTTTGTACTAATTCCCACCTACTGAGCCTATTCATTGAAATCTCCTTAAACTCTGGTTCAGGTAGGGATGTTAACGAAGAGCCTGTTAAAAAATGGGCTGGAGTTAGAGCCAAGTCATCGTTGGGATCTTCAGAGAGGGGGCAAAGAGGTCGGGAGTTCAATACAGCCTCCACTTGGGTAACTAGTGTAAAAAGTTCTTCGTGAGTAAGAATTGTATTTCCCATAACTTTTTTGAGGTGACCTTTCAATGATTTAACTCCAGCTTCCCACAAACCTCCAAAATGAGGAGTGGCAGGGGGATTAAAACGCCACTTTATGCCCTCGGAAGCCAGGAAATCTTCAAAATTGAGTTTTCTTTTTAAAATAATTTCGTTAAAATTTTACGAAACTCGTTATTAGCCCCTACAAAATTTGTACCGTTATCACTAAAAATTACACTAGGCCTACCTCTGCGAGAAATAAATCTTTTTAGAGCCCCAATAAATGCTTCCGTACTTAAATTACTCACAATTTCGTCCGAACATGAGAAGTCATACTCATTTTCTGTGGTTGGGATAAGCTCGGATGTACTCCCACACCACTTATGTAATGTCATGTGCGCAGTTTTAAGAATCTCAATTAGTTGATGTTGCAAAAATTTAGCTGCCTCTAATGTGTTTTCTCCACTTAAAATATCATCCATGTAGAGGTCATTACACTGTACTTGTGCCGCAATAGGAAAATTCTTTCCCTCGTCTATGGAAATTTGTTTTAAAGTTCGCCGAAATTTGTTTTAAAGTGCCGAAACTGTTCCGTAAGTTACGGTATTGAGCTGATACACTTTAACGGGCTCATTGACATCTTCTTTCCACAAAATTCTTTGGAGATGTCTTTGACTTTCGTCTATATTAATCAGTCGGTACATTTGGCGAATATCTGCTGTAAAAGCAAAGATATGTTTTCGGAATCGCACTAACAAACTAAACAAGTCGTCTTGTATGACTCCACCATTATATTGGATGGAATTAAGTGAATTTCCACTAGATGTTAAGGTAGACGCGTTAAATACTGTTCTCAGTTTAGTTGTACTTTTCTGGGGTCTATATATGCCATGGTGAGGCATATAATATGTCACCTCATGTTCCACAGTTTCTTTAATTTCGGTCATGTGTCCCAAGTCCTTGTATTCTTTTAGGAATTCGCGATACAATTTTAGGTACTCCTGGTCTCTAGACAATCGGGTCCACAGCGATTCAAGTCGCTTAAGAGCAATGTCTCTCGAGTTCCCTAAACATGACCAATGCTCTTTAAATGGCATGGAAACCGTATATTTTCCTGTTTCATCTCTCTTATGAGTTCGCGCATAATGTTCCTCAACAATGATGCCTCGCTATTCTTTTTAGATACGAATTCTACATTTTCTACTTCCCAGAATCTCTCTAAAGTTTTACTTAAATCCTCCTCTACAATTAACCCACAGTGAAATTTTGCACCCTTCGATTCATCTAAAATTCCGCTCGCCACATATCCAAATACCGTATTTTGTAAAACCAACTGAGATCCCTGCAAATATATTTGTCCAGACAGCATGAGCTCATCATCTCCGCGGATAACAAAATATCAATCCTACTCGGAACAAAAAATGTTTCATCTGCTAAATTAATCCTCTCAGGAATATTTATATCCACCTTAGTTAATTTTGAAGGCGTATAATCAATTATTTTATTTACTACAAGCATGGTTAATTGTCTTTCGTAACTCCTATCTTTATTTGCAATACACGTTTTGACACAGCGCCTTATGGTCCTGGTTGATTCATCCAAACACGAAATTTCTACATTTTCTTTTTCGCTTTTCAGCTGCAATCTATCTAAACAATTTTGAGTGATCAACGAGACCTGTGAGCCCGAGTCTAATAAACACCGAACTTTCTGCCAGTTAGAATTCCTATCTCTTATGTAGCACTGTACTGTACTCAGTAAAACGCTTCTAGATTGAGTTGTTTGTATCCCTTCAGTGTGGCTGGCTTCAGCCATAAGCACTGCGCCGAGCGATGACTCATTTTTCTCTCCTAATCTTTGCTGCTTAATTTCATTGGCAGGTGTCTGATTTCCAACGCTCGTCTCTCTTGCTTCTCTGGATATGTGCAAGAGACGGTTATGTGGTTTGTTACAAAAACAATTCTTACCGCGACATTTTGATGCAAAGCAGCCTTGGGCTAAACACTTAAAGCATAAATTGTTTGCCTTCACGACCTCTAACCTTTCATTAACAGATAGGTTTTTAAATTTCGGACACAAATATAATGCATGATTATTTGAACAAAGAAAACATTTAGAATTTTTTACCTCAGATAAAAACACACTAGACCCTCCCTTATTATTGAAACGAGATTCTCGCGACTTATGCACATTATTTACATCAGTTTTCGTTTTTACTCTTGTGGACTGAAAAATGTCGCATTCTCTGCCTAATTCGTGCGGTTTGAAAAATGATTCCCCTTGTTTGCAACTAATATGTGTCATTAATTCGTGGTCAAGAGAGTTAAACAATCTATCCGAAACAATTAATTCACAAAGCGATTTAAAATCACTAACCTTTTGTAGTTCGCAATAGTACTCAAATGACGCACTTAAGCGCGATGCAAATTGTGCATAATTTTCGTTGGGCAATTTTTGTGTTTTATTAAAACTGTTTATGCATTCTCGTGGTGTAGGTTGAAATTCTCTTAAAATTATATCTTTAAGTTTTTCATAATTGCTTATATCTTCTTCCGAAACATGAACCATTAAGTTTCTTGCTTTTTCTCCAAGAATATTTAAGAGGATTTCCGGTTTTAACTCTTTCGATACATTTTTTGTTTTAAACGCTTTCTCGAGCGAATTAAAAAATAAATTAAACGACTCTGCTCTAGTGGGTACGGGAATGGTTAAGGTCTTAATGCTTTTAATTGAATTCTCTAGATCATTAGTTGATGATTCTTGCACACTGGATACTTCCGATTTAGATTGATTTTGATCTTTCCTAACATTAGCCAACACTATCTCCTTTTACAACTGCGCAAGCTTAAGCCGCTCCATCTCTAATTTAAATTCATTATTTAGCTTTTCCCTTTCTAACTCATCGAACTTGTTTTTCTTTTCTTCTAAAATCCCTTCTACTACACTTTCGACCAAAGTTGGGTTATTTTTATAAATGTCACTCGTCTCAATTAAATTCTTTAAGTCCACCACTTTAGCTCCCTCCGGAACCTTTAAACCCAATTCTTCAGCCGCGAGTTTAAGGTCATCTTTCCTAAGTTTTTGTAGTATTGCCATTTTCAAAAGGGAAATTGCTCTCACCGTTAAACACGAAATTACTCTCAAATCTAATAATTAATTAATAAATTTAACTCAAGAGGACAAAAGCTCTTACCTCTATTATGGGACCGATGTCGCACGAGACCAGGAACCCATTTCTCAATTACTCGACACTAAAGCTATAGTAAGCTCCGGCTATTTAGGACCATGTTTTGGCCCTATCGATAGCTCATGGTTTTATGTGTATCTCTTTTTATACTCAAAAAAATAACTCAAATGGACTGTATACATTTATTTTCTCCGTGAGGCATGCTCGCTCACTCTTCCGCACACACACACTCTCACAGCTCTGATACAAAGTTTTCATCGCTACACCTGCGCTGGTTACAACAGCGCCCTCTTTACACAGTGGCCAGGCGTATCTCTCAACAATGACTTGTGAATAAATACCCTAATGTCATGATTGACATGACGAGACTGGCTCAGTAGCATACCCAGAATTACATTTTAGGGGGGTGCATATCGTCATTATCATGAAGAAAGTAATGTACCACGCTGTGAGAACTAAAGAAAGTGCAAATACATAAAGGGGTAGGTGGGGAGTTCGAGTCCCCTCCCCTCTCCACCTCTGCCAAGCCATCGGTACAGTAAACAATTTTAGAGCATACTAAAATATTTCAAATTAAGTTCTGCAGTGTTTGAAAACGCAAGATGAGCTACCCAAAATGCATGGACGGCCCAAATGGCCGCCCATGTGTAAGTTTTTTTTCCTCCCATTTAAAGCTGTTCAAGTATAAATATAATTTTTATCGAGTCATAAAAGATTATAAAAATGAAGATCATGGTAAAAAATAGTAAAGATGCCATGAGAACGAAAATTCCTACATACAGAATTGGTGGAATCCAAAATTGTTTAAAATTTAGTGAAAGTCATTTAACAATTGACAAAATCAGCCACAGTTTAAAAAATGTTTAAAAAGGAGCGATGTAATGAAATGAAAAATTTATACATATTATTTTTACAAGGTTATATTTATTTTCCCTGTTTGTTTTTATAAAATACTTAAGACTTCTTTAATCAGTTTTTGAATATTTCATAGTTGAAGACGATCCTTTAGCAGCAGATGCTGTCACAGGCAAGGAGACTGAAGTTTTTAAAAGTTTATGGACATTCTGTAAAATATCAACGTTGTATACTTGTAAAGCTTCTATAGCAATTATTCTAGTCTATTGTACCAGTCATTTCTTTTTCCATAGCTGATATTCTATAATCATCCGCATTCTTAATTTAATTTTATCTGTAGATAAGGGGTCATTTCCAGGGTCACTAAAATATTTAATTATCTAAAATTGTCTGCGTTTTTTTCTGAATTTTTCTTTAAGATATAAAATAATACCATCCAAAAATTTATAACTATTACTTGAAACTCTTGTTGAATGCAGGGGAGGGGAATATCGGGATATAACTCCCCCCCCTTCCCCCCAATTTTTTGATTAGTGATCACAAGATTAATGCCGTGCAGAAATTCCGGTTGTTTATACACATATAAGTTCATATCCCCCCCCTCCGAAAAAATTCTTGGCTACGCGCTTGGTTGAATGTACACTTCCCTACTTCAAATCGATGTTAGAATTTTTTTTACCAGAGCTGAATAACTTAAAAGCGACTACTGCTTCCTTTCACTCATTCACAGAATAAAAAATTAAAGAACAGTTTGAAGCAAATTTAAAGTTATAAAATTATGAACTTAGCAAAAGAAAAGAGATGAACCGATATTCCCTGACTGGTGTCCGTTTATGAGTACGAAATCAGACCAGTGGTGTATCCAGGAATGGAGGGGGAGGGAAAAGAGAAATATACACACCCTAGATTTATTCCCAAATTCAAATATCTCAGGCGAAAAAAAAAAAAAGATTTTTTCCATACTTTTTTTTTTTTTTTCATCATTAAAGGAAACCATGATTCCAGTTGAAGGAATTCTTGATAAAAGAATAGAAATTCTTTGATGACTGAAGATGAGCGTCAGGGTCTATGGGTGCAAGTGGTCCGTGTTTGTAGACGAGAAAGAGAAAAAGGGGAGAGGGGGATACCTATAGAATGGTTCTGGAACATTTATATTATATCAATAGAAGATGACCCTCCTTCCCGAACAGAAGCGGTACTGGCTACATTGAGCATTTCTGTGTCGAAGCAACCACGTTTTTACATAAAGTACTGCATCTCATTGCTGATTCGTTTGCTTTTGTTGTTATGGCAAAGCTACGCATGGGCTATCTGCCTCGGATGGGGGGCTGCCAAGGTCAGAGGACTTTCTAAGGGGTTATAACGCGTATTCACGTTACATCTGGAGAGAACCGACTAAAACTCCAGACCGTTAGATCGGTTGCCTGGTTCGGCCGTCTACCATTTTAAGTGTCTTATCCGCACTCAGCCTCCCATTGTTGAAGTGAAGGACCCTTAAGTTTAATAAACATCAAGGATGACACATGTTGCATTTTAGAATTTTAGAGAGCAATGAAATAATAATTAAATTCATGCCACTAAATGTGAAATGTCAGATACTTTTTTAAACATCTCATATATTTATTAACTACGACGCCTCCCCACCTTAAAATAAAGTACCGGGGCTCCGCCCTGGTGCGCCCTGGCCCCACTGCACCCGTGGTGTTTGACCAGTTTTGGGCGGTGAATATTTTACTTAATAATTGCAAGTCGTTCTTTCAAAGTTTTATATCAATTTGCACATTACCTGAAAAATATTTTTGTCTTCCCTTTGTCAGACAAACAAAATTTGACTTTCGTTCTTTTTTCTTTTGACACCAAACTTTAACAAGATTTATTTGTCAAAACTTTCAAAATAAACTCACGTTTTCATAACCGCTGTTGATGATGAATATTTTCAGGAGAATTTTAAATTGAACTTGGTTTTCATTGCAGAAGTTTTTACGTTGCTGCTGACTTTAAGAGTGAACTAAAAAAGTATTTTGTTTAAAAGCGAGCAAACACTTTAAATTTTTGATTTACGCAAGAATTTTGCATTATTTTACGCATCTCTTTTATTTGCAGAATTAAATTTGAGAATGAAAAGCTATTTCTATCGCTATGGCACTTACATAAAGTTTTATACTTTTATCACAAAGCTGATTATTTGATTATTTTTTCACACTTTATCGTTAGATATCGCTGTTGACTTTTACAAAAACTATTATAATTACACAAAACTAGAACTAGTATTAAAATTACATGGAACTATAATTTAAAGTTATATATTTTTTTAAATCTTTCCTAGATTTAGTCTTTAATACTTTGAAAATTGGAAGTACGCAAGTATGAATACATCACGTCAAGTATTTTATCCTAGGAGCAGTTTCCTCCATAACGGTCCTTTGTAAAAGTTTCTTTTTTCAATTTCACCTAAGTGCAATATTACTTTCGTATATATAGGTAACTGACTGAACTAACTGGGATTTCTCTTACTACAGTAAAAAACGTGACATCAGAAATTAAAAATTACGTCAGATTTGTAAACTCCTCGAGCAAATTTACATCATATCAAAGTAAATTTTCAATTTGTGAGATTCTAAGTGGCTCCGAGAGATTATACAGTTCGGCATTTCTCACAAGATTAAAATTAATAAAGGCTTTTCTTCTGCAAAACCATGGAGGATTTAAATAATATTATTATAATAATATAGATTATAATAAATGGATGGTCACAATAAAATGGATTAAGGCAAAAATATAGATACAAGTTCATTAAATATTTCATGCATAATTATTTAAAAGTGTCTGTTATAATTTTTCAACTGGGTTTTTTCTTGCGGACTTGAAAAAAGGAGGAGGTACTATGTTCAACGCATACATACATAAACTGAAAAAAATGTTTTGCCGATTCAACAAAAATTTGGATTGCGCTATTTCAAATAATTTCTCTGATACAACAAACATTTTTTTAATTCAACAAAATATTTTGTTTATTTGGCAAAAATTTAAGCCAACAAAATTATTTTGCCTGTTGAAATAACGCCAAATACTTTTTCGGTAGGCGAAATACACTCATGTCCATAAATTAAGGATAATGAAGTTCAGGCAAAGAAAGAGAAAGATAGTCTATTTATTAAACAATTGTATTTTGTAAAGTCTATTTATTAAACAAAAAGTAAAGAGCAAAAAAGATGCTATATGTTTGACATAATTAATAAAAATACGTTTTACTCCCTTGCCCAAATTTCAAAAAAGAACCTATTTACAAAAAACAGTATAACATGGTTAGTAGGATGGTTAATACGGAGTATGTCTCCCGGACGATGCAATACAGGCCTGACAACGCCTAGGCATGCTGAGTACCAAATGATCAATCTGATCTTGGGGAATATTACACCACTCATCAAGCAATGCACTCCGAAGTTCCGGTAGACAGGTGGGAGGGGATTGACGGGCTGCAATTCGTCGGCCAAGCATATCCCACACATGCACTATTGGATTCAAGTCCGGTGAGTATGCTGGCCAATGCATACGGGTGATATCCTCCGATTGAAGGCATTCGTCTACAATGTTTGCACGATGAGGACGGGCGTTGTCATCCATAAACACAAATTCAGCACCCATGGCGCCCCGAAACAAACGTACATGCTGTTCCAGAATGACATCCCGATAGATGTGGCCTGTCATCGTTACACTCTGAACATGCAGGTCAGTTCTGGAATTCCTCCCCAAACGAGCCATCCTGCACCACCGTAACGGTGTCTTTCAATGGTGTTCTCTTGGTGGTAACGGGTACCGCTCTCCAGATGAATATCCGGCGAGAATCAGACTCCAAACTAAACCTGGACTCGTCGGAAAACATCACACAAGACCACTGTTGCGGTGTCCACAATGCATGCTCTCTACTCCAGGTTAATCGCAGGCGACAGTGAGTTGCGGTAAGTGGAACACATCTGACAGGCCTACGAGCATATAGACCAATGTGCCCTAAGCGTCTGTACACGGTCTGCCTTGAAACTGTCGTACCGGTAGCTGAAGAGAGCTGACGAGACAGGACTGATGCTGTACTCCGTCTGTTTCTTTTGGCAGTAACTGCCAAATAGCGGTCCTCATTCGGCGTTGTAATTCGGGGGCGACCTGTGCTGTAACGTCTACTCACATTACCATCATCTTGGAATCGTTGCCAAAGCCTGGATATGACACTCTGGGCGATTCCAAGTTCCTCGGATACTTCCAGCTGGGTACGTCCACATTCCAGTCGTCCGATAATTCTGCCACGTAAAACATCATCCAAATGCCTCCTTTGTGCCATAACTATGCGGTTTTTGCACTGAAAGGCTTTCACAGCGCTTGTGAACGATTTTACTTCTTTGCCACCATTCCTTATATACCCCTCTCTTACACTCTCGTCATTGTGACGTACCATCCACGCCATCTGGTGGTTTCCTGTAATTTGCATATTCTTCTTCAAGATGTGTGTGATCATTCCACAGGTGAAATTTTTATTTTAGAGATCAATTTCTGTGTAATTCTGAATTATCCTTAATTTATGGACATGAGTGTAATTTGAAGTCGGCTTTCTTTGTTTCTTCTTTTTAATCATACTTGTTTATAAACTTTTTTTACATACAGCAAGTGTTTTATGAAATAATCACATGATGCACTTCAAAATTTTTTTGAGAAATAGTCACGACATATCAATTTAATAAAGTTTATACCAGGTTAAGAACTTTGATTTATCAACAGAAGTTAAAATACATGTGTTGATGTGTTATGTTATCTTCATGACCTAAGAGCTGCAAATTTTTGCTGACAATTTATTTTAAACGTTCAGACACTAATCACCGATTAATGTTAAGAATATGGCTATGTTCATGGTCGATAATTTCTGTTTACAAAAGTGGTTAAATATATTCCGTAAATTTTTCCAGGTTTGATAACTGAACCCTTCTTCACAGATAATTTGACTTACTTTTATAACGTTTAAAAGTACCTCGTGCCTTTTTCGATATGTACAAATTTGAGAATGAAAAGCTATTTCTATCGCTATGGCGCTTACATAAAAGTATGTTCTAATGCAATATAGTAAACCAAACGCTTTTTTAAATACTGCGAGGTCTAAATTTATAAAAGCAGATATCGGTACGAGATGTACCGCACTGTTAATGTTAACAGAAGTAGTTTCTGCATCGAAAATTATTTATAGTAAAATGATCTGTGAAATCTGGTTGAAAAATTAATTGAATTTAGCGGTATAATAACACCAGTATTCAGTTAAAAACACGACAGTAAATATCAACGGTTGGAGTATTGCCGCTATATTTAGCTTGAAAACACAAACGGTGAATGTCAGTTCAGCAAAAATAAAGTTTGCACAATGCTTTTTTAAATTTATTAAATGTCAGCTTTATTTTGTTAGCAATTTCTTTGCAGCTAAAAATATTTAATAACCAATACCTTTGAAGATAATTAACTAATGTTTCTAAGAAAAAAAAATAGTGAACTGGTAAATCGGAGCACAAAAATGATAGTGCATCAAAAGCAGCGAACACACAATAGTTTGAAAAAGAAAATACCTATAAACTCTTAATGGGTTATTCATTGCAATATAAAACTCCGAGCGACGTAAAAAGAAACGGATAAAGTTCCACACCTGCAAAATCATTGAACTGTCATAGCATTAAACTGTTGGAATTACGACCCCTTGAAGCCACCAAACAAATTGCATTCACCCGCGTTAGACCTCTTTTTTCGCCTTTTCATTGTTTTCACCGCGCTGCAGATGGTTTTATTATTATTCTCTCACGCTCAATAAACGATGTTCTTATTTCTCCTGGTTCCATACCAACTACATAAACATTCTTATGATTCTTTTTTACGACGCCTTTTATTTTGAGATGCCGCTTTGGATTTTTATCCTCACTTCCTTCGATGTCGCACTGTTGCTTTTGTGGACAAACATGGCTGGTGCGTTCGTAAAAAATCCGGGGGATTTATTACCGTTTTCTACAAATAGTTTTTATACCAAATCCTGCTGCGTGTATCTGCTTGGGTGAGGGTATCTTTATACTGTTCCGATTTCAAAATTATTTTTTGGTAGAGTTCTGACTTTGTTGATGTTCGGAAATTTTAACCCCTCGAGCTTCTTGAAAGAAAGAAATATTTATAGCCTTTCGGATAGCACAGTAGACAAATTTCACGATTTCAATGGAAGATTGCCTACCACTAATTCTGTTATTGTCACACATTCACACACATAGCCGGCTAGTACAGGGTGGAGGGGGGGGGACTGTCCGCTCACTTCCATAAGTAAAGAGGCCTTGTCCCCTCACTTTTTAATATTCAACAATTCATCGAAAATTGATGGAGGGAAAGGAGAAACCCAATACACAAACCGAGAGAAGAAAATGAGTAAGAACTAGCAAGTAAATGAATGTATTAATGATCTTCAGAGTTCGCCTCTGAAGATCATTTAATCAATAATTAGAACTGGTCATTTAATCAATAATGACGTTAAAATCCAGTATTATAGCCCAATCAGAAAAAAAATCGGCTTTAGCCATCAAGCATTCATTCTCATCTCCACTTTTTTGGTGTACCAGCCGTCTGTACACACACACACACCGTGTGTGTGAACAGCGACAATTTTTTTCCGCGTGGACCGATTTCAATAATTCTTTTCTTATTGGCAAGGGGTAGCTCAGGGGTGGTCCCATATATATATGGTCACCTTCTGATGATATTATCATTCCGAAAATCTGAAAAAACTTTGTTTTTGAATCCTTGCTTAGAGGGTTGCCAGTAATAGCGCTGGTCTTAGTATCAAAAGTCGCCAAGGTTGCTACTCTTGGCGATTTATAGACAAGTATGGCGTCAAAAATAATTTTCTCAGACTGACTCCGCTCGGCGATATCTTCTGGCCAAATTCTACTACTTACAGCTGTAAAAGGTATACCGGTACCGACAAATGTCAAAAGTCGGCTAAGTTCGCCACTTTTGGTGATTTATCGCGCAGATTGGCGTCAAAAACCTGTTTCGCGTTTACTCAGATTTTAAGTAACTAACAGAGTTCGTATGACTCCTAGATTTGCTGAAATTTCGAACTTTCGAAATATTCTCCTAAAATAGTCTGATGTTTTAAATATGGTCTTGTTTCTTTTTATAAAATACGGAAAGAAGTTCTCTCGAGTACCTTAAATAGCCGCCCAGGTGGTGTAGTGGCTTAAGAAACATTCTATCATACCTTGGGTCTGAGTTCGAATGTCGGCTTAGTCATGGATGTTAACTTGTCCGTCCCTTCATAGGGGTAACGTTGACAGTCCATTGGGTACCCTCATAATAGAATGCCCAATGCCCTCGGGTTGTAGTGGCGAATGCCTAGTCGGCAAGTGCCCGCGCGTTACAAAAAAGAGTATCTTAAATAGTAGGACGAGGAAAAATTTTCAAAAGTTCTGAATTTTAAACAAATTAAGAACCTGTCAAGCCCTGAATTTACCCAAATTCTGTTGACAACGATGGAAAAAATGCGCCCATAACTTGTTTTGCATATGCAAAAACGCACATTTCGCGAGATAATGGGTCTTTGCAGGGTTGCCAACTGCTTCGCAATATAATTAAGCACTCTTTTAAAACATAAACGTTTGATCTAAACTACTGTTAAATTTTGAAGTATCATATGGTCTGGTATCATTCTGGAAAAAAAGTTAAACAGAAATTACTAGGGATCGACCGATACCACATTTTAGCCGATGACCGATACCGATACTTTACCTATAAATTCATTTTCAGAAATAGCCGATACCGATACTTAACCGATACCGATACTTTACATAATTTAATGTCATTTAAACCTGCCTCTATTGGGCAGTTTTTGTAACGAGAGTGTAGTTCTCGTTAAAATGAATAACAGAATGATGAAATTTGATCCCAGTAGAAAGCATTAAAAAGAAAAAGCAGTGGATACGTTGAAATGTGAATTTATAGTAGTTCTAGTCTTTCTTTTATATTGAAATTATGCCAACGAATGGCCGAATTTATAAAAAGCTGAGCACTGGGAAGCGTCTTAGTGTGCAAGTTCGGAATTCTTTCTCCTCGCGTGGTCGATCGTGGTCGCTGTCGATCTAGCAGTCTAGAGTTTTGGGCGATTTTCTCCAGATGTTACGTGAATATGCGTTAGACTCCCTTAAAATGTCCTCCGCCCAAGCCCCCACCCTATAGGTAGATGCCCCTCATTTAGGCTTGACAGAACACAAACACGGGGGGTGGGAGTTAAAGGGATATAAGATAATCCATTTCATTTCCAGTGCCGACTGGTGCAAATATTTAAATCAATTTTTCTCAACCTCTATTTAGTCGCCTAATTGTTGCTATGAGCCAGATAAAAGGTTTCCACATTAGACCAAAAACAGCTTCCTGCTTGCTCTTACTATATGTGTCTTTCTTGCAATTTTTATTTAGATTTTCTTTAATTAGAATTCTTTCACATAAGAAAATATTTTTTAAATTACTTAAACTGCATTAAATTGTGATAATGTATAAACTGTACAGTATTATGTAAGTACATATGTCAGGCGCGTAGCCAGGAAAATTTTTCGGGGGGGATATGAACTTATATGTGTATAAATAGATGGAATTTCATCACTAATCCAAACATTTCGGGGGCGATATATCCCGATATCCCCCCCCTGGCTACGCCCCTGACATATGTATTTAGATATTGTTCATTAAATACGTATATAAATTCTTCCCTTAAAATGCATAATAAGTTCACATTAATTAATGGTTTTATTTATCTGCGCCAATTATTTAACCACTAAGTGAATTATTAAATGTTTTAGCAAGATTTCTGTTTAATATGAACTCATATGATCATTTTTAAGTTCTTTTTGAAAATCCAAATATTTTGGTTCTCCGGACAGGGTTAAGTCACAATTAATCCGGAAGGATCCATGTATTTGATCTTTTCCGTACGAAGAGCAGGTACACACCGATTAGTCCTGTGTTTCCCTTACATATAAACCAAATACTATTATTCACAAGAAATATGTTTCTTACCCCAAAATTGGAAATAAACTATATAATAATTAGTATTACTAATTATACTAATACAGCTTTAATTTTTTAAATTAACTATATAAATAATTATTAGATATTGATAATTATTACACTTCTCAAAACAGAATGATACACAAATCTGTAATTGCCCGAGACTATAAGTTTCTCTATAGCGAATTTTTCAACTGGAACCAAGCGAGTTCGTTATAGGGAGATTCAATTGTGTGTGTATATATATATATATATATATATATATATACACATATATATATATATATATATATATATATATATATATATACACACACACATATATATATATATATATATATATATATATATACATATATATATATATACATATATATATATATATATATGTACACACATATATATATATATATATATATATATATATATACACACAATTGAATCTCCCTATAACGAACTCGCATGGTTCCAGTTGAAAAATTCGCTATAGAGAAAATTTTGTTGTACAGAGATTAGAGATTTTTGCAGTTATTTCAGCAAATATTACAAACTTTTTAGCTGTCATATATATATGTATATATATGAATGAACTCTTTTTCGAGTCAACACAGTGAGAAATAGGCGATTGTCCTGTTAAACTGTCATCTAACGATTCTTCGTCCATAATTTCGACCACACTTGGTGATACGACATCCATTTAGCGATGGTTACAATTTAAAAAAAAAACACAGTTCGAAAACACTGGCACAAACAAATGTGCCAATGAAACGACGCCTCTCATCTCATTACCAAAACCAGGATTCTAGAATGGTGTTGCGACTGCGTTGTTTTTTCTGAAAAACGAAGTATCGGTTGAAAAGTATCGGTGAAAATGGATGAAAGCAACAGAAACCGATACATTCCCGATACTTTTAGAATCGGAAGAACCGATACCGATACCTAAAAAAATCGGAGGTATCGGCGCCGATACTATCGGTCGATCCCTAGAAATTACTGTTCACGAAAAGTGGTTGCTTTTATTCCGGAGCAGTCGGAAACTCTGCCTTTGGGATCCACTTTTTCAGACGTTTTTAGTGGGATGTCATACTGACGTAACATTTAGTGATGCAACACTACGCGGTTTACAATTGAAGACGCGAGTATTTTCACGTTGTGTTGTGACGCAGCAATAGATTTTGAATTTCATATAGTATTTCATTAGAAGTATCAGCAATTTTAAAATTTCCGTCTTCTGAATTTTGCAAAATATATTTGTTACGTTTTTAAAAAAAACTCCATAACGAATTAGACCGGCTAATAACATATGCATCATTAAATATATTACAAACATCATAATGTTGTGCTTTAAATAAAACAGCAAATTTCCTCTCATTTCTGACATTGTTCCTCGTAAATCACTTTAGACTTACAACTCACAACCACTTTGTTCAGCAAAAGAAACAGAAGGAAATGCAGCACTTTCTTCTGTATGGGCGGGCCTATTACCTCAGAGATCACTTTTGCAGATTTATTTTTACCTCTGATATACAGATGCTGCCATCACCTTCCCTCGCTGAAAAAAAGCTATCTTCACATCTTGTGGCTCAAGTCCAACAGCTTAATCACCATTGTTATTTCTTCATGTTTTCTGACATTATTTACTTTCTATTGAGATATTTGATATTGATATTACTTGAGTGATTATCGTCCATGCTTTTTTGTAAATAGGATAAGTTTCTGTTTTCTCATGCATACCGTATGGATTTATATTTTTATAGTGTTAAAAAAAGTAACTACTAAATAAAAAAGTAACTACTAACTAAAAAAGTAACTATATAACTACTTTGTGAAAAAACACACATAAAATGATACTTATAACAAGATACGATCGGAATAATTTTTCATTCGTAACGATCCTATCTTGTTATAAGTATCATGCAGGGGCGTAGCTAGAAATGTTTCATGGGGAGGGTTACGACTACTACAACTCATATATATGTATGCGTGTGTGTGATAATGTAGTGAAGAATATGCATTTTGTATGGCAAAAAATTTCTCATGGGGGGGGGGGGGTTATGACCCCCCTAACCCCCCCCCCCCGTGGCTACGCCCCTGGTATCATGTTATGTGAGTTTTTTCACAAACTTTTTTTTTACTTTAACGTTTAACACCAATATTTTGAGAGTTTTTTTCCGCGCGTTTGTATATAATTATTGATGTATATAAATACGTGTATATATGTAAATTGTTGATTAGTATACACATTAATAATCGCGTTTTAGAAAAAATTATCAACCAACTAGAGAATCCTAACCTCTTCAACCATTTACAGAGCTGCCAAGTCTCCGGCTTTTTTTGGGAGATTTTGCACCACTAATTTTTACTTATAAATTTATACTTAAATAGAGTCCAAATATTGTAATCAAAAATAAAAATGTCTAAAAATTGTGGTGAGAAATCTCCCGGAAAAATCTGGAGACTTGGTAGCTCTGCATTTAATTTTGGACATTACAAATGAACAGTACTTATTCTGTATTGAAACAGGGAAAAAATGACGCAGTCCTTTTAAATAAAAATGAATATCTGTGTATTTATTAGTTTGAATTGCGTCCAAAATCACACTGTTTGACCTAGTCTGTTTATGTCTAGATTGCCTAGTTTAGCTCTTTTTCACAAATGAAATGAATTCCTCAACATGAAGCATTGATATAAGAGGAGCTGTTCCGATCAAAACGCAATCTTTCGAATGCGAAAAATTTCCGCAAACACCTACCCAGAACGATTTTTTTATAAGAAGCAATCAGGATACAGGAATTAAAAATGTAAATGAAAGGTATGATGACTATGAAATCAGAAGAGAAATCAGAAATACGCTGAAATTCGGATTCAAAAACATTCACAGCCGGCCGAAATCGTGTGCGCCGCACCGGAATGAGAAAAAAATTTAAAATATAATATGGTAAAAATTTTATGTTATTTTGAGGGTAAATTAGCCATCTTAATCTGTTAATAAACTTTTTTTTAAATATAGTTTGGGATATGTTTTTGACAAAAACACAGTACAATAGGACTCTTGATGTTAAAAAAAGTCATTTAAAATTGTTACGGGTAGAAGTCATTAACAAAATTTAAAAGCCATTTTAGTTTTTTATTTTAGTTGGGTAAACACGAGAGAGTAATTCCCACTGGCAGTGATTGCCGGCTTTAATAAAAACACTGGTAAAGATTTTTTTAATGTTTTTTATTTTATATTCGATTAACTTTGCGTGGATATTATAAAAATAAAAGTATTTTCTTAGATATTGATGGAAATCCGTGATGAATTTTGATTTTGATTTGATCACTTTAGTTGTGGGCAATGACTGAGCCTAATTTTTAGGCCATGGCTACACGGTTTCCCATATTTACTATTTATTACTTCTTAGTTTAAGTACTTGGTTCTTAATACCTTTAAAATGATAGCTACTTGTATTAAGTTTTAAGAAATTTCAGCTACAAAGCACTCGCACCATTTTTTAGAAGGTTTTCTGTACCCATTTTCATGATAAAGGTGCTAAATCTAATTGCAAAAACGGAATTTTGCACTTTTGCTAGTTCTGAAAACATTATATCCGTGAACCAATTATTAACACATTGTTTGTGGGTGACGTAAAAGTAAGGTTTTTCGCTGAATAATGTTAGGAAATATTTTGGATCCATACGCCTTCTTTAATAAATATTTATTCCACAATAATAGAAATAAACATCTCAGATTAAATTAAGTGCTAGCAGTTTACTAAAAATAGGAAATGTAGGAAAAAATCAACATCATGCTTCTTTAATGACGACATGAATTCGACCCTTTTTGGCTTTAAAAAACCACTAGCATACCTCTGCAAAATGCGCAGATAAAAAATCTCCGAGAAGCTTTGCCGCATGACTGAAAATTGTAGATCTCCGTCGAACGTTTCCAGGGTACTCTGCATGGAAGCCGATATATAGTCGTATTCCAACGATGTGTACAATAGATCAGAGTAAATGGTATCCATGTAGGCAATAGATATACACAACCTCAATGGTCGAGAATTCTTACTGATAGTTCCTTTCTTCTTAAACACCCTAATGTTGATGCTGGAGTACTTTGCAAACTTTACAAGTCAATGACGTTTAAATTACTGCGATCTATGCCGCGTTGGAACAGATTTTATACTTTCTTGAAACTTTCACAAATGTCGTTGAAGTGTTCTCTATGTTGAAATATTTAACACTTCAATGACTCTCAAAAATAATCTTTTATTTACAATAATTCATAAATTTCTTTACTGCATATGTCAAACAAAGAGCGAAAAGCAAATATAGTTATTTTATTTCCCCATATTCTAAAGTTATCTCTGGTTGCCACTTCAATATTCCCATATATGGAAACCATGCAACAATAAACTGATATCCTTCCAAATATTGCATGTGACACTACAGACGTAATACTTTCTGACTCACAAGCGGCTCTCTACTCAATCAAATCTATAGACACTTTATCATCTGGAGAGATTTTGAGAAGCGAAATGTCTATTGAGAATCTACAACAGCTGGGCAAAACTGTAGCAGTCCAGGAGATCCCCTTCTCACTGTGGAATCAAGCGAAATAAATTGGCTAATGAATTATCCAAAAAAGGCGTCCTTTACAAAAAGACAATACCAATTCCGACAACCTACCCATTCAGGAAGTTTTCGTGGTTTTCTCCGAAACTTAGCGTAAATACAGGTTAAGACGCTTTAAAAAGACCTCCACGAAGGGTGACCCCTTTCTGCTGTTCGGTCTAGATCCTTCGGCCGTACTAGAACAAACACACTATAAACCCGACTTTTTCGTAAAAATACTTATGATTTGTATATGCTGTTAAATTTTAAATATATTTTTTGGGCGTTTGAAAAAAACCATTCGACAAAAATATGTCTACATTCAATGTATTTAATCTTGGTCCACTTAAAATAAATAACTTCATATTCAAGCTTTATTATGCACGGAAGTCGGTATTGCATTTTCTTCTAAAACGTGCGAAAACTTTTCGGTTTCAAAAGATTTCGTTTCGCCAGAAACATCGGCTCTTATATTAATCATGCATATCTAATGTTTCATGCAGAGCAGGGGCCTAGCCAGAAATTTTTCACAGGGGGAGGGGGGGTTACGACTGCTAGAACTCATATATATGTATACGTGTGTATGATAATGTAGTGAAGAATATACATTTTGTATGGCAAAAAATTTCTCATGGGGGGTTATGACCCCCCTAACACCCCCCCCCTCTTGGCTACGCCCCTGATGCAGAGGATGACATTTTATGATGCCTGACAAGCTTTGTATAACAATCTTAGCTCGCGATTTTAATATTATAAATAAAAATGTTTTATGGAACAGGAAATACAAATAATACTTCACACTCATGGATTTGGACACCTTTTCAAACTTAATGGAAGAAGGGAGAAAAATAGGGACGAAGTATGGAATATTATACGCATTTACTATATAGTATTGGCGTATTTAAATTATAAGGCTGCTTTGAATTTTCTTTCTTTCTTTTTTAATCGACGAACACAAGTATCAATAAATACCTTTTTATGTGTTCTATTTTATAAAGTTTGATATTAATTTTAACAAGAAAAGTACTCTTCGTAAATGAATCAATATGTAGTGGGCCAACCGAGCCATAACTGGCAACCTCTTTTTTACATGGAGATCTGACGAGACAGAGAACTTTTGTTCTAACCCTTTAAAATCGGAAATATAAAAGATTTTTAAGGTTTCTGTTGGATGCAGTGGGGCACAGAAAGGATTGGTAATGGACCCTCCGAAGAGAGTTATCAACAGCTTCTTAAATCAAGAAATATTTTTGAGATTTTAATATGTTTAGATTTTGACAAATTCTTACTTGTATTTGTTTTATAGAAATAAAAAATATAATTGAAATACATACAAGCATATTGAAGTGATTTATAAAAGGTTACCACCAGAAAATAAATTGGTTTCTCTGCTTGGTCATGCCAGCGTTATAGTTCAAACGCCACCCAAGAAAAAGTGATGTGTATGTCACTGCTTGGATGCGATGTGAATACAGCGCATTCTGAAAGATCTCTCGTGATATATCTCACCACTACCATGGCCGCGCACAAGGAGGAAATTTCAGGACACAATCCCACCTAAAAAAAAGTTGTAGGAATAAAAATTGAAGAAGGTTATTGAAAAAAGTACCGCATTCAAACATAGAGCTTCAACTCCCCCCAGTTTTTAATAGTGTTACATATGAATGTTCAGGATTTCATTTTTGTAGGTAAATTTTTAAAATGTTGTCTACATAAATATTAAAAATATGTTGAATAAAATAAGATAGATAATTTCGATTTCTGTAAAATTTATTTGAAATTTTTAACAACCAGAAATTTTAAAAAAGATATTTTTCAATTTAAGAAATTTACTTAGACCACTAGGCGTTGGTTCCTATATCAAGTCTCAAAGATCAAGACTTCGTGTCCTATCGGATAAGGTGACAATGTAATTACAGACTGAACTCACCCACATTTGCGGGAACTCTGCGGGTGCATCGTAGCAAACTTATTAACCGGTAGCATTTTACACGGTTTTAAAAACTTGATTAGCTCTACATCCGCACCCTGTTGCATTCCAGTAATACACTCATGTCCATAAATTAAGGATAATTCAGAATCACACAGAAATTGATCTCTAAAATAAAAATTTCACCTGTGGAATGATCACACACATCTTGAAGAAGAATATGCAAATTACAGGAAACCACCAGATGGCGTGGATGGTACGTCACAATGACGAGAGTGTAAGAGAGGGGTATATAAGGAATGGTGGCAAAGAAGTAAAATCGTTCACAAGCGCTGTGAAAGCCTTTCAGTGCAAAAACCGCATAGTTATGGCACAAAGGAGGCATTTGGATGATGTTTTACGTGGCAGAATTATCGGACGACTGGAATGTGGACGTACCCAGCTGGAAGTATCCGAGGAACTTGGAATCGCCCAGAGTGTCATCTCCAGGCTTTGGCAACGATTCCAAGATGATGGTAATGTGAGTAGACGTTACAGCACAGGTCGCCCCCGAGTTACAACGCCGAATGAGGACCGCTATTTGGCAGTTACTGCCAAAAGAAACAGACGGAGTACAGCATCAGACCTGTCTCGTCAGCTCTCTTCAGCTGCCGGTACGACAGTTTCAAGGCAGACCGTGTACAGACGCTTAGGGCACATTGGTCTATATGCTCGTAGGCCTGTCAGATGTGTTCCACTTACCGCAACTCACTGTCGCCTGCGATTAACCTGGAGTAGAGAGCATGCATTGTGGACACCGCAACAGTGGTCTTGTGTGATGTTTACCGACGAGTCCAGGTTTAGTTTGGAGTCTGATTCTCGCTGGACATTCATCTGGAGAGCGCCAGGTACCCGTTACCACCAAGAGGACACCATTGAAAGACACCGTTACGGTGGTGCAGGATGGCTCGTTTGGGGAGGAATTATTCTCGGTTCCAGAACTGACCTGCATGTTCAGAGTGTAACGATGATAGGCCACATTTATCGGGATGTCATTCTGGAACAACATGTACGTTTGTTTCGGGGCGCCATGGGTGCTGAATTTGTGTTTATGGATGACAACGCCCGTCCTCACTGTGCAAACATTGTAGACGAATGCCTTCCATCGGAGGATATCACCCGTATGCATTGGCCAGCATACTCACCGGACTTGAATCCAATAGAGCATGTGTGGGATATGCTTGGCCGACGAATTGCAGCCCGTCAATCCCCTCCCACCTGTCTACCGGAACTTCGGAGTGCGTTGCTTGATGAGTGGTGTAATATTCCCCAAGATCAGATTGATCATTTGATACTCAGCATGCCTAGGCGTTGTCAGGCCTGTATTGCATCGTCCGGGAGACATACTCCGTATTAACCATCCTACTAACCATGTTATACTGTTTTTTGTAAATAGGTTCTTTTTTGAAATTTGGGCAAGGGAGTAAAACTTGCAATTTTTATTAATTATGTCAAACATATAGCATCTTTTTTGCTCTTTACTTTTTGTTTAATAAATAGACTTTACAAATAAGTCAAATTTGTTTTGCTTCTTTCTCTTCCTTTGCCTGAACTTCATTATCTTTAATTTATGGGCATGAGTGTATTTCAAGGTTTCTCATACTGCTGTCCCTACTAGCAATTTTGCTCGGGCCTTCACCGGCCACGTAGCCTTGAACCGATGAGAAGGAATCGGGCCGTTCACTGTGAAACTGCTCGGATACACGCAGTTCATGTCCCCTCGGACGTGGAAACGTCCGAAGTAGTCTAACCGATGAGTTTTCATCGGGTTGGACACGGATTTAGGGAACTGGCCCGTTCACTTTATGCGTGAGGTTGGCCAAACACCAGGGTGAGTATCACTTTTCGATAAGTTCTTATTTGATGTTGACATGCATTTAACCCTTTCCGTCCCTACGATGCAATTCGAATGATAACATTTACAAGTGTTTTACAGATTTCTTTTATCTTTGAAATGTATTTGTAATCGCATTTTTCTTATATGATAATGCAGTGCAGAAGCAATACAGTATAGAAGAAATACACTTTTACTACGCGACGCATATGCATGCATGCAGGTACGTCGTATACTCCATCTATTTACGTATATAGTCGTACTAGATACGTAACTATACTATACGTTAACGTACTATAGTCGTATACTCCATCTACGTATGAAATTATATACGTATGTTACATGTTCGATTTGTTTTAACTAGTCCGAGCGTATAGCGCTCTGAACTGGAAGACGGAAGGTGTCTGGTTCAAAACCAGGTCGCGTCCGCCGACCTAACCGTTCGGAGTTTTCCGTGGTTTCCACCGAAATTTAGCGTAAATACGGGTTAGGACACCTTAGAAAGACCCCCACGAAGGGCACCCCATCCACAAGCCTAGATCCCTCGTGTAGATAATTGGCCTTAATCCCAGAAATCGCTTTAACTAGTATTTTGGTAATGTCTGTACGTACGCATGCTGCATTTTCGATCTCGTTTGATTAAATTTGAGGGACGTCTGCTCGTATGCATGTATATATGGACCTATGTTCTTGTGTAATTCGATTAACTCAAAGAGGAATACCGAAGAAATTTCAAATTTAGGACTGCTTTAAAACATAGTTATGCATTTCCCTTTTTGATTCCAATTGACTGAATAGTTTATTTACAGATTTATATGAAAGACTTTCGGTGCATTAAAGTCTATGGACATGCCTTTCACATTAAAAATCCCTGAACTATCTCTGTTTAGCTCATGCACAAAATATTGCCAACTGTCCCTAAGCTTGGCAAATTTAGGGGCAATATTACAAATTTTGGCACTAAAAATAAGTACGTATCTATATAAATAAAATTAGACTTTTGTCTGTACATTTCGTGGAATTCAAAAATGTTGCGATTTCTATCCGTTTCAAGCACCCGGGAATCCGATGCGACCCTCAAAAAAAAGTTTGTCTGTCTGTCGTTCTGTCATTCTGTCCGTGACGCTTTTTTTGTTTAAGCATCACGTAAAAACGACTGAAGCGAATGATATGAAATTGGGTGTCATGATAGGTGGTCACTCAACTTAAAACATAGGGGTCGAATTTTTAAAAAATCTTGATTGGATTTTGAGATTTTGCGCAAATCCTTTCAAACTGCGTAAATTTGTGTTCAAGCATCACGTAAAAACGACTGAAGCGAATGATATGAAATTGGGTGTCATGATAGGTGGTCACTCAACTTAAAAAAAGGGCGTCGAATTTTTAAAAAATCTTGATTAGATTTTGGAATTTTGCGAAAATCGTTTCAAACTGCGTAAATTTGTGTTCGCACATCAAGTAATAACTGCAAAGGTGAAAAAAATGATATTTGGTGAAATGATAGGTGGTCACTCACCTTAAACTATAAGCATCTAATTAAAAAAAAATTCGAGATTTCGCGAAAATCGTTTAAAACTGAGTGAATCTTTGTTCACGCATTACGTAATAACAACTAAAGCGAATGATATGAAATTTGGTCACATGATAGATGGTTGCTCAACATAAACTATAGGTGTCCAATTTTTTAAACATTTTTATTAGATTTTGAGATTTTGTGAAAATTCTCTCAAAATACGTTTATATTTCTTCAAACATCACGTAATAACGACTAATACGAATGATACAAAATTTAGTGATAGGATAGGTAGTTGCTAATCTAATTTATAGGCGTTGAATTTTTAAAATATTTTGATTACATTTTGAGATTTTGCGAAAATCGTTTTAAAATGCTGAAATTTTGTTCCAGCATCACGAAATAAAGACTGCAGGGAATGGAACGAAATTGGGTGACAGGATAGGTTGTCACTTAACTTAAATTCTAGGCTTCGAATTTTTCAAAAATATTGATTAAATTTTGAGATTTCGCGAAAATTATTTCAATATGCGTAAATATTTGTTCGCGCATCACATATTTACGACTAAAACAAATGAATTGATATTACTTAGTTACTCTCTAACCTGTAATATTTTAACAATACATAAAAATTATAACTTCGCTTTCTTTACTTTGGCAACATACTATATCCATTCTGTGTACTCCTGTAATGCTGATGAAAGTTCTTGCTTTTTGGAAATTTGCATTCAGTACTCACCCGTCAAGGACGGGTACTTCAGCTAGTAATACATAAGATCGCTATAATAATTTTTTAAATAAAGTAAATTCCAAAAAATTTTATTGAAATCATTCTACACAAAATATATCATACACATAATTTACAAAACAAATATTTACTTTGAGTTTTGCAGCAGCATCTTCAAACATCTTATTTTATGAGCAGCTTCTAAGAGAAAAAAAGAAAATATTTAGAACTTAATTTACACAAAGAATAGGAAATGCAGAGTAAGTCTGCTTCATATGTTCTTTTACATAATTTCTATATCAGGGATTTCCAACCTTTTTATTACTTCAACTCCCTAGAAAACGTTTTTTCTGAATAGACCCCCTACTTGTTTCCCCAACACATCGGTATCTCGAAAGATTTTCCAAACGCACTCGCAAAGACAGCAAAACATTAGGTGAAAAAACTTTTTTCCGGTGTCCGGCAGTATAACAGTTGGTTAAACTCGGTTCCCATTGGAACACCGAAACCAGGCCTAGAAGGGCCAGTGCCCTTCTAGGCCAGTGCCTAGAAGGCCAGTGCCTAGAAGGCCAGTGCCTAGAAGGGTAAACTCCTTTCTCGACTGAGGCTGATGTAAACCGTGTACCCTGTAGGGAACTAATGCATGAAAAATGTTTTATGACTTCAATGTTTTCCATGTTCAATCCACATCTCTTTGGGGTACCAATCCAGCTCTTAGGTCAACCAGCTCTCATCTGAAATTGGTTCAAAATTTAGTAGGGAGACCCGGGATAAGTCATTATTCCCCTCACTGGGGATCAGCAAAAAGTAAGGAGCCCAATTAAGGCCATTTTCGTTTTATATAAAGGATCTGATCCCGCTCTGCATTTGGCCAGAGAGTTTCGAAACAACAATAATAATTTTCATCTTCTGCGTTTGCAGAATTTACCATGATTCAGACTGCGGGATGCAGAAAATGACCCCAAAGACGGATTTTTACATATCCCTTCTTTTTTCAACTTTTGAACCCTCTAAAGTCTTATTTCATGTCAGTTTGTTTGTTTGTGTTGTGATGGCAACGTTAAGGGTGGGCGATCAGTCTAGGATGAGGGGTTATCTTAAAATGTAATTCTTAAAAATATAATTCCCAAATTTTGTACATCACCTCATTAGTGTATGGGAATGCTTTTGTGCGAGGGTCATATAAAAATGTAGAAAGTGTAACTTTTTGAAAATTAACGAGAGGAATTTTTTTAACGGAGTCTTACTTCCGACCTCATTTTGAACACTTTTCTCAATTTACGCTGTCCACTTATCTCTAATAGATAAAGGATTAAAGCCCGTTACCACCTTTTTGGGACACCCTGTATCAGTCTGGTTTATAGTATCCACTAGAGATGGGCGGTTCGACTCATTTTACTGATTCGAATCTCGAATCACTCACTACTTCGATGATTCGAATCAGTGATTCGAATCTTGAATCAATAAAACAACTAAAGAAATTTTCCCTCTCTCTGCGCCGAAAGCCGTACTATTTAAACACCCTTCACCCATTCATCGGGTTTCTTCTCCGCTGAGTTCTCGGGCAGTTAGCATCTCTCTCTCCTTGCTCCAGTAAAACTAGTGTTTAAACTGCCCGAAATGAAAATACAGGGGAGCTTCGTATGACCCCCTGGGCCTGTAAGATTAAAAGGTTAAGTTTGGTGTCAAAGTATTCGAAATTTTATGTATCGATGGGGGCCCCAGAGGGGGGGTCGAAATCAATAAAAACGCGCTCCGATGGATAGTTTCCGAGATATACGTTAATTAATTATGGTAATTAGACTAATTAACCATGATTGAGGCTTAAAAGGACTGCAAACATGTAGAAATTGGCTCTGGGATGGTTTCCAGACTTTGGAGATGCCGTCGGAGGAGGCTAGTGTTTAAAATGCCCAAATTGAAAATATAGGGGAGCTTCGTATGACCCCCTGGGCCTGTAAGATTAAAAGGTTAAGTTTGGTGTCAAAGCATTCGAAATTTTAAGTATCGGTGGGGTGTTGAGTCTAGGGGGGGTCGAGAATCAATAAAAACGCGCTCCGGTGGATAGGTTCCGAGATATACGTTAATTAATTATGGTAATTAGACTAATAACCCATGGAGCTGTTTTTTCTGCGATGAGAGAAGAAGAAGCTTTCCGAGAGAAAGTAGTAGCAAAAGCATCACAAGCTGGTATTGATCTCAGGATTTTCTTATCGCCGGCCTCAGAGGCGTAGCCAAGGGGGGGGGGTTAGGGGGGTCATAACCCCCCATGAGGATTTTTTTGCCATACAAAATGTATATTCTTCACTACATTATCATACACACGTATACATATATATGAGTTGCAGTAGTCATAACCCCCCCCCATGAAAAATTTCTGGCTACGCCCCTGGCCGGCCTGTATTTTTGCCCTTTATCGAATTCGAGATTTCACTGAAATGAAAATGGGAATATCGGATATTTGATGTTGAAATAAAACCGATATGTCGATTTTTGGCCCAGTCCTACTGAAGGGCTGCTGCCCCCCCCCCACAAAAAAAATGGGACCCTTTACTTAGCTTACAATTGAACTTTATCTTTAAATTTGATACCCAGCCCACCCCGAAATAAAATCCTGGCTACGCCACTGTCAATAACACTAACTACGCCACTGCTTTAGGCCCTATTTTGTATTTCTCTGAATTACGAAAGAAAATAAAATCATTCCCCTTAAACGAAAAACAAGGTAAAAAAAAAAAACGAAATCTGCTGCAATAAAGCGAAATGTTATTTTGCTTACTACAAAGTCCTTTTGTGAGAGCGCTTAATACCGCCCCTGTATCCTTCATTAAAAGTGACAAGCACAATCCTAACTTTATTTCATTCTATTTCCCTTCACATGAAAACCCGCCAGCATGTAAAATTAACGTTCCGTTTTTTTTTTTTTTTTTTTTTTTTTGAGGGTGGGGGCAGGGGGACATATATTGAAGTTAAAAGTAGAAAAGGGATGTTTCATTAAATTTTAAACAAATATTAAATCAGTCAGACAAGTTGGAAGGAGGGATTTTCTTAATTTTTTTTCGGGGGGGAGATTGACCCCTCTTGCCCTTAGGAAGTAACGCCTATGCCCCCCGCCAAAAGCAAACGATGTTCGACCCACTCCACACCCACAGACAGATAAAACTTTAAAATCCGACCACCAACCAAGAAATGAAACACCAAAGATTCGAAAAAAAAACTTCAATTAAATGAAACATCCTTTCAACTCTTTTCGACTCCTTTCGACTCTGAGTCGATAGAAGATTCGAAAAAACCCCTCCAATTAAATGAAACATCCTTTCAACTCTTTTCGGCTCCTTTCGACTCTGAGTCGATAGAAGATTCGAAAAACTAACGAATCTCAACGATAGTATACAATCACCGAAACAGAGCGAAACACTGAATCAGTAAAGATTCGTTGCTGCACCAACTCAGTGACCAACTCACCCACACCCACTCATTTACTGTTTCAAATCATCTATCGACTCAGAGTCGTAAAGAGTCGAAAGGAGCCGAAAGGAGTCGTAAAGAGTCGAAAAGAGTTGAAAGAGTAAGGGAAAATCCCTGGGAACGGCAAAGGGAAAATAAGTTTTTCTTCCCTTCGCACTTGGAATGTATTTCCCTTGAGGGCTTGAGATTCGAATCAGTAGAGAGTGAGTGTAAAGACTGAGCCACTCAGTACCAAGATTCGAATCACTGATTCGACTCATCGAATCATTGGCCATCTCTAGTATCCACAGGTTCTGAAATCATAATTAACCAGTGTTCTACTTTTTTTTTTTTTTTTTTTTTTTTTTTTAAAGTGGTCTGCTTTAAAAAAGAAAAAAAATCACTGTATTTACGTATACTATTTCTAAGCTAATCTAAATTCATCAACGCGGGTTTCGAAGTTTATAAAGCGAAACAAAACAGTCGTTTGAATATCAAATCAATGCTGTACAGCTTCTCATTTCCATAACCCTAAGAATCTGCGCTTTATGCCTTTGGAAACTATCTTGGCGAGTAATCGCATCATTTGGATTTTTTTTCCTTTTTTTTATGGTCAACGGATGCAAATAATCGGTACTTATTTTACCGTCGATAATTCACGCCAACAAGTTTTTTCGCCAAAGGATTGCAATGCACTACATTGTAACAATGAATCTGACGTATTCCACACGCACACGAAATCGCTCTTTTTGGCTGACTGACTGTAAAATACATAAGTACCAAATAAGCTTGTTTTGGTCGGAAGTATGCTTTTTTTATTAGATTCAATGAAGAATTTACCCGTATATTTTAAATTAAAAATCGATTAACTGTATGAACTAGTGTAATTACACACTGTACGCCGTGTAAAGATAGGAAATAGATACTAATAAAAAATAGTGTTATTCAATTAGTGCTATGCAATAGTAACAAGAGAGAAAAAAATATTTACAGAGATTTGAACTTATACTTAACTTATATTAGACTAATACTATATTAAAAATGTCAAAAATTTGTTACAAATGATAGTTATACGTACCAATATAGACTAATCACCACCAAAAAACTTCTTCAGTTTTTTTCGTCTCCTATTCTTATGAAAACAAACATGGCGCCTGCCGGTAGATATTCGGATGTTGCCATCGCTCGACTGTTGCATGAACAGAGCGCATGCGCCAATTTTCATCGTCTGAATGCCGCTAGGCCGTTATGCGGGCCGAAATTTCTTTTCAGTTCAGTGTATTTTGATGAAATTTAGGCATATGGCCCGGTAACTCAGGCCGGATATCGTTCCGAGCATTGTTTTATGGGTACCGGACCGATCAGTGTCTGCCGCGCCGCACACATAAGAATCATCGTTTTTAGATAGAATTCCGTGTCTGGGCTGAGTACCGAATTTTGGTGAGCGATGAGTTGCGATGAATGCCGGTGGTTGGCCGAGCAGAAACTGGGAATTGTTGCTTGTAGGGGTAAAGTTTTAGTGCATTTTATCATTTTTTTACGGTGTCATATTTATTCTCAGTTTTGTTGACTTTTTATCAGATTCACAAATGCGTGTTAGTTTTTTGCATCTTTTGTATTAAATAGTCGGACAATGAAAACAAACAGTATTTTTTCATCATGCTATATATTTTGCAATTTCAATGAATATCCTCTTGGCTTGGTTGATTCGTACTTCCTGCAGTAGCTGATTTCAGGATGTATCATCGGAAATGCCGGTACCGGAAATTTCACGGCGGTTGTGTGCGAACGCTATTTTTGCGGTACTTCCGTCTCTAAAACAGTGTCTTTCGAAGTGCGCGTTTCAGAAAGAAATGAAGTTTGGATACTGTAGGATTTTTAAAACAGAGTTCTCAAGGGGCTTTTTCCATATTATTTCGACATCTACTTTCAAACTTCAATAACATTCTACGGAATAGTTCGGATTTCAATGCAAGATATGCTGATAAATCAACAAATACAAAACACTCTGAAATAATCAAATTTTCTGTTAGGGAAACGGCAAAGAAAGAAAAATAAAAGAAAAATGGACTAAATTTTATTACACTGGGAATAGATTAGAGACACCACTCTGACACTTCTGTGTCTCGTTCTGCGTCTATCTCGTCTCGTGTCTTGAGCTTCCCACCATTTGAATGAGACATGAACACATCGAACCAATTTTTTTGACACACTTCACAACATTGTTGGTGTTATTGACAAAACATATTCAGTTATGATTTATTTTAATTCATCGTTTTTTTCAGGAATTCTCCGGAAAACCATATCTACGAGCGAAATAAAGATAGATAACAGACTATAAAAATTTGAAAACGGAACAGAATTAGGTAATATTGTGCATCTCCATGTCTGGTTTACCTCATAAATCTGTAACCGTCCAGTCGTGTTGGAAATTGTCTCCCAAACTTAAACAAAGTTAAAAAAATTATATTTCTGTTTTAAAACAGTTGACACATCCGTCAGATTTAATTGTAATTAGAAAAACCAACGGATACTCTTAAACTCATCACCCTCAACTAGAAAAAATTTAAAACATTTTCACAATTCATACTTAGTAATTCGAATATAATATAACATTTAATATTTTTTATTTCTATTGTAATTTGATTGTAAAACTTCCGAAGGGGGAAATGTCAGAATTTTGGGCCCCTAAAGCCCGTGGGCCTTGAGCAATTGCACTAATTACCTTGCTAGTAAGTACAGCGAAAGGAAACGCTACATAACATTTTAAATACTAGGCAATCATTTTAAGAATTATTTTAATAAATTCGATTGCATTCGAAAAGCTTAGATCTCAACTACACAAATCATCACTCACAGTTCTATTTTAAAAAGTCATAACGTCATCGTAAATCTTTTAACATAAAAAAATTCATATTTTACTCGGCTTTCTGATGTTACTTATTAAGATCACAAAACACAGTGCGCACAGTAAGCATACAGTATTTTTTTCACCTGTGACATAATTCATGTCCGTTCGATTAAGATCTATCTTATCCAAGTGAAATTATGATGTTTGTAATTCACTAAATTACAATAATTGCCTACTATTATCCACGGCTATTTCTTTATTGTTTTCTACGCTTGCTGTCACCCTCTCACGGACAATAAACCTTATATTCGGATCTTCTGGCCAACAATTTGAACGCCATAAAGATTCTTCTATAGGATATTTTATTTTTTATTACAGCTGTTTTCTCGGTATTCATGTCATTTATTTACGTATTGTTGTAATTAGGATAAATTCAGCGGGGAAACTACTGTAGCTTGAAATTTTTTGTGAAAGGAAACCGAAGCGCCACTGATCGACGAATTTTGGCTGTCATGATTTTTTAGTTAGCTGTAGAAATACTATAAAGGAATATCCGGATTTTTGGCGTGCAACATTTACAATCAAAGCTATTTTTACTGCTCTAGTTTATTTCTAAGCATTTATGTTATTTTGAGTGTAAATTAGCCATCTCAATCTGTTAAAAGTTTTAAAAATATTGTTAGGGATACGTTCTTAACAGAAACGCAGTACAACACGACTCTTGATGTTTAAAAGAGTCGTTCAAAAGGGTCACGGGTAGAAGTCATTAAAAAATTTAAAAGCCACTAAATATTTGTTATTTAAGTAGGGTAAACCAGAGAGTGTTTCCCACTGACAGTGATTGCCGGCTTTAAGAAAAAGACTGCTTAAGATTTTTTTTATGTTTTTATTTTATATTCGATTAACTTTGCATGGATATGATAAAAATAAAAGTATTTTCTTAGATTTTGATGGAAATGCGTGATGAATTTTGATTTTGATTTGATCACTTTAGCTGTGTAAATCACTGAGCCTAATTTTTAGGCAATGGCTACAAGGTTTCCCATATTTAATATTTATTACTTCTTCTTATTTTAAGTACTTGGTTTTTAATAACTTAAAACGTAAAAGTAAGTTTTTGGCTGAATAATGTTAGAGAATATTTTGGATCCATACACCTTCTTTAATAAATATTTCCACTCCAGTAATGAGCAGAGGAACGCCCGGAGTAAAAAAAAAAATTCCACAATACTAGAAATAAACATCTCAGATTAAATTACTGGTAGCAGTTTATTAAAAATAGGAAATGGGAAAAATCAACATCATGCTTCTTTCATGACTGCATTAAATCGAGGGTTTTTGTCTGGGAAAAACCACTAGCACTCCTCTGCAGAATGCGCAGATGAAAAATCTCCGAGAAGCTTTGCTGCATGCCTTAAAATTATAGATCTCTTAAACGTCGAACTTTCCAGGGTGCTATGCAGGGAAGCAGATATATAGACGAATTCCAACGATGGGTACAATAGATCAGAGTAAAGGGCATCCATGTAAATAATGTAAACAATACCCACAACCTCAATACAGTGAAACCTGTTTTTAAAGACCACCACTGGGACCAAGAAAATGTGGTCTTTAAGGAGGGTCGGTCTTTGAATTCAGGTAATGCGATACATTTTGAAAAAAATTTAAGCGTAGTTTCGTTTCTGAGAACAAATCACTTTGTAAATATAAACACAGGCTCTGTGTTGAATTTAGCGTGCTTAGCTCTTGTCAGTATCGGCATCGCTCATTGGTCGAAACATGACGTCATTCTTGATAGTATTTTCCTACCTAGCGCAGATTTTGTGATGGAATTATTTTTCGAAGAAATGTTTTAAAAGAAATTGTGCTGAACGATTCACTGTAATGTCTAAATACATTAAATTCTATTTTCAATAGATATCCTTCAAGAAGCAGTAACACAAGTAACTGCGTGCATGCCGCTATTACGTTCAGTGACTCCATGGATTATTTAGTGACTGGAAGCTGTGTTACAACTCAACTAAACAAGTGTCAACTTTCGTTTTCATCATACCGCGTGATTGCTGATCATCCGAACAACGAACTTACTCAAATAGGGGAAAATAAAATTTTTTTTAAGAATTCGCGGTCGTTAAAATAGGATTTTAAATAAATTTGTTTCTTATTGATAGCGGTCGTTGGTCGCGTTAGGCAGGTGGTCGTTCAATAAGGAAAGTAAACCATTATTTATAATTATATGGTACTCGGGACCGCTAAGACACGGTCGGGTAGACCAGGTGGTCGTTAAATACGGGGGTCGTTCAACACAGGTTTTACTGTAGTTGAGAGTCCTACCGATGGTTCTTTTCTTCTTAAACAGACTAATGCAGATGCTGGAGTATTTTGCGAGCTTTCCCGCTTTTATATTCCTGTGAGTACAGTCAATGACGTTAAAATTACTGCTATCTATGTCGCACACAAATTTCTTTTATTTACAATAATTTATAAATGTCTTTACTGCATATGTCAACGAGAGAGTGAAAAGCAAATATAGTAATTTTATTTTTCCGTATTCTAAAGTTATCTCTGGTTGCCACTTCAATATTCCTTTATATGGAAACTATGCAACAATAAACTGATTTCTTTCCAAATATTGCATGCGACACTACAGGCGTAATTCTTTTTGACTGACGAGCGGCTTTCCACTCAATCAAATCTAGAGACTTCATCTTTTGGAGACATTTTGAAAAACCAACGGTCTGTTGAAAAACTACAACTGCTGAGCAAATGTGTCATACTCCAGGAGATCCCCTTCTCGCTGCGGAATCTCTCTATTTTTAAAAAAAAAATGTAAAGGCCGCTGGCGCTGTCAAAGCTTCTGGACCTATCTCCTCCTAAACCGTAGGGATTTGAGTTTCGACTAAGGTACCCACAGATTCAAAAAATTCCGAGGAACCTGCTAAGCTGATTTAAATTTCGAAAATCGAATTATTTTAGAAGATATTAATAAAAAACTGAAAAAATAAACCGAATGGTTGCCAGATTTGGCATAAAATCATTCATTCCTTTGCAACAAAGCGTTTCCAAGTATCTAGAATCGCGTGAACTTTACAAATATGAGTTAGAATTACGCCCATTTTACGCCAAAATAAAAACTATATGAAATAAGTAACTCAAAATGTGTTACACAAAGTTGACAATTTTCAAATAGTAAGTTCGCTTAGACAACAGGAGTTTATAATTAGCGATTATTCGTTTTTCGAAAACAGAATTACTAATATCTTGAAAATGAAAAATAATTAAAATGCAGATTATTTTAAAGCCGGTTCTCGTCCAGCTGGATTATTTGCTACCAGTAGAAATATTTGGCGTTAACTATGCCATTATAGCAGTTATAGTACACTTTGGATATTTGCTAGCGCGACGAGATGGTATAATTCGTGGTGTTAAGTACGCCAATCTGCAAACGATTATGTAAATGAAAGTATGGATAACAGTTTTCCGGTAACCTTAAATGAACAGTAAATATAGGTTGTGAGTATGTTTAAATCGCCAAATAATGAAAAGTCGCCATTGGTGGCAGGCTATTCTATCTGTTCCGTAGCTTTTATTAACTTTACATGTACGCAAGTCGCCAAATAATGAAAAATCGCCATGGGTGGCAAATTCGCAAGGTGTCCAAAAGGTTTTACATTATTAAAAATACAGCTGAGACATATGTTCTTATTTTATTACTCTTTAGCTCCTAATTAGTATAACCTTTGAATGGCAACATTAAATATCATTGTGTTTCTGAGGAGTACAAATAATTTTTCCAGCAATTATAAGCGGAATCCGCACTCCAGGTGGAGTATAGCTCAGGACCCGTACAACACGGATTCCCATAACAAAATATCTTCCGTGTTATGAGGGGTAGGGGGTCTACTGTGGTGTGAAGTTTAAATTTTTATGTACCAATGAAGATGCAAGAACTAAGCAATGTGTAGCTTAGCTCAGTAACAATCTATCTGATCGGTCCTGTTCGGTCTAGATCCTTCGCCGTACTAGAATGAACACACGATATACCCCGACTTTTTCGTAAAAATATTTATGATTTGTACATACTGCAAAATTTTAAATGTATTTTTTCTCCTACAAACGCAAAATGTTATTCTAATTAGTCTGAAATAAGCGAATATGCGACGTCAGTGTCAGTAAATCGTCTAGTCAAAATGCTCCATTGACAAAAGAACATTCAACGAATTGAAAAAGTGTCATTGATTAAAATTTGTTCATACAGTATGATCAATTTAAAAGAGTACCCATTGCTTATTCATATTACTCTTAAATCTAATTTATGTGGCAACTATCCTAACACTGAAGTATAACTGTTTGGACCTTGTTTAACCCATTTATGCCTAGCGTCCCTTTTTTGGGACGGCATTTTCGCTATCATTCGAAAACGTTATTTATTTTTCCGAGCCTTTATTCGCGAGTATTGGACCTCAATTCCACAAAACATTTTAATATGGCCAAGTGGGATGTTGACATTTCAATTTTTATACATAATGATTTTAAATGAAATCGTCCCTTGTTCAAAAAGTTGACATCAGAAATTTATCAATTACTGCTGGTGTTAGCAAAAATCGAAGAAAGTCGCTAAAATATCCAGGCACGAATGGGTTGAGCTGGAAAAACAATTTTGAACACTGTTGGATTGTTGCAACTTTGTTCGTGAGGTAAAACAGACATAGCGACTCACAATGTTACTTAATCCTGTGATAATATTATTTTTGAATAACATAATTTAATTCAGTTTTTTTACATGACCATTATTTTCAGCAAATGTTGAAAATGCCAGCCACCATTTTGAATGCACGTCGAGTTAAACACGTCGAACGGAGTTTTTTGATTCAATTCGCAACGTTTTTGGTGATATGGACGAAATTTTTTCAGTTATGATTTGTTTTAATTTATTGTTGCTTCCAGGATTTCTCTGGAAATTCTATCTACGCGCGAACATTACGAGAGCGTTAGAAAAACATTCGACAAAAATATCTCTACATCCAATGTTTTTAATCTTGGTCCACTTAAAATAAATAACTTCATATTCAATCTTCATTATTAAGGGATGTCGGAATTGCAATTTCTAATAAAATGTGCGCAAACTTTTCGGTTTCAAAAGATTTCGTTTCGCCAGGAACATCGCCACTTATATCATGCATATCTAATGTTTCATGCAGAGGATGACATTTTATGATGCCTATTGAGGTTTGTACAACAATCTTAACTTGCGATTTTAATATTAAAAAAAATGTTTTATGGAACACGAAATACAAATAGTACTTCACATTCATGTATTAGGACACATTTTCTAACTTAATGGAAGAAGGGAGAAAAATAGGGACGAATTATGGAATATTATACGCATTTACTGTATAGTATTAGTGTATTTACATTATAAGGCTGCTTTACATTTTCTTTCATTCTTTTCTAATCGACGAACACAAGTCTCGATAAGTACGTTTTTTATGTGTTCTATTTTATAAAGTTTGATATTAATTATAACAGGAAAATTACTCTTCGTAAATGAATCAATCCTCTATGTAGTGGGCCAACCGAGCCATAACTGGCAACCTCTTTGTTACATGGAGATCTGATGAGAGAGGGACTGACTGACTGACTGAGATCTAGCTTCTCGGAGTGCCAGCGCAGCGCGCGTACCTCCAGTGTGTAATGTTAGGGATGTTATTGTTGTGGATGTGCGTAGGTAGCAGCAAGGCTGCCTGTATCAGTACAGAAAGTCATTTTTCTGGATGTTGGGTGTGCATATCGACTCTTCCTCCCCCCACCAAAGGTGGTATTCACGGGAAGGGTTGCTCGACGTGTGTGGCGTGTACGGGCGAGGAGTTAAGGTTGATCTTGAAGGGCATGGTGAACAGCCTTGGGGCGTTTTCTATGCTGTGGGTCCGACGGCTCGTAATCTGGTAGAGTGGCGATAATTTCATTAGGAACGTTTAGTATGTTCCTGTAGAATCTCTTGGAGATTTTCAGTAGGTGGTGCTTGAGGGTCTTCATACAGAGATCCTTGAGTATGATGTTGTTAGCAAGTAGTGGGCGACCGTAACGGATAGTTCGTAGAAATTTACTTTCTTTTGACACAAGGTCTTTGATGTGGGTATTTGCCGCATAGGCCCACACCGGGGCTGCATATGTGGCCAGTGGTCTAACAATGGCTTTGTATAAAAGCACTTTGTTCTGCGTGCTGAGTTTGAGAGTATAGATGAAGCTGGAGATTCTCTGGAAGGCTCCGGTCATCTTGCCTCTAGTTCTGTTTATGTGCTTCTTCCATGTGAGCAGTTTGTCAATTTCGACACCAAGATATGGAGCGCTATCAGCCCATTCCAGTACCGTGTTGTCGACATGTAAACGGGAGGGTGGGAATTTCCTTCCAGTGGAGAGTGCCTTGCATTTGGATGGGTTTAACTTTATTTTCCAATTCCGCATCCACAACTCAAGTTGGTTAATGTGGTGTTAGAGGTTAGTGTGGAGCGTACTTGCATTCTTGGCTCTGCCGATGATAGCAGTATCATCCGCATACAAGGCAATATCAGTGGTTTGATTTTTGGATATGTCGTTTACATAGAGACTATAAAGGGTTGGGCCGAGGATTGAGCCTTGAGGCACTCCACTCTTGATGGGAAAGTTGTCCGAGACAGCATCTTGTATTCTGACCGAAAAGCTGCGTCCCTGAAGATAGTTGTAAAGGAGATGGACTATAGAGTTTGACACGCCCATACCGAACAGTTTGTAGATGAGTCCGACGTGCCAGACTTTGTCAAATGCCTTTGAAATGTCGAAAAGGACAATCGCCACACTGTCTTTAACCTGGACGGCTTCAGTCAGTTGTTCGACTACCCTGAGGAGTTGATGTGTAGTGCTATGGCGACTCCTAAAACCAAATTGTTCTGGTATCAGAATGCTGTTGCTTTCGAGGTGGGTGGCAAGACGGTTCAGAATGACCCTTTCCACAACTTCGCCAAGTCCGCAGAGCAAACTGATTAGTCGGTATGAAGTTGGGTTAGTGAGATCCAAGCCTTGTTTTGGAATAGGGCAAATAATAGCTCTTTTCCATGTTTCAGGGTAGTATTGAGGCTTCAAGATGGCATTTGTGATGCTGGTGAACCGGAGGATGGTCTTGGCAGGAAGGTTTTGTATGACCGTATTGGAAATTTGATCATGCCCAGGGCACTTTTTCTTTTTTAACTTGGCAATGATGTCGATGATTTCAAAGGAAGGAAACCTTCGATCTGGGTGGGGTTTGAAGACGAGAAGTAACTTCGTTCTCAATATCAATATCGGAGAATAGACTGTTAGTAAACTGCTCCTGATAAGCATGTGCGATAGCGTTGGCCTTATCCTTGTTGTAAAGAGAGTATGAATTGCCCTTACGAATAGGCGGGAAGTTAGTCCTTTTCGAAGTCAGCTTTTTCACCGCTCTCCAGATCGAGGAATCTTCGGTAACGAGAGAGGGAACTTCGGTTCTAGCCCTTTAAAATCGGAAATGCAAGAGATTTTTATGGTTTTTGTTTGATGCAGTGAGGCACAGAAAGGAGTGGTAAAGGGAGTCCGGGACACTCTGAAACAAATTATTACTCGTATGTGTTAAGAGAAATAAATAAAAATGCATTTAAAAAACATACAACTATATTAAAGTGATTTATAAAAAGTTACCGCCAGAAAAAAAAATTGATTTTTTTGCGTGGTAATCCACCACCTCCTAGATATAGAATGCCTGAGAACAGAATCTTTTACGCAAGGGCGTAGCCAAGGGGGGGTCAGGGGGGTCATAACCCCCCATGAGGAATTTTTGCCATACAAAATGTATATTCTTCACTACCTTGTCACACCCACGAACACATATATATGAGTTGTAGTAGTCGTAACCCCCCCATGAAAAATTTCTGGCTACGCCCCTGCTTTTACGTCATCGGTAGGTCCACTAAAATGACGTCATCACACATTTGTTTTCACATAGTAAAACTATTCAAAGTTTGTGTAGAATTTACTACTGCATAAAGCTTTTTAATGATTTAAAATAGAAAATTTAATTTTACGACAAACAGGAAATGTTAACTATCGCTAATTATATAATATGATATAGAAATAGATCATAATAAATAATTTTCTATCAGAAAGGTATTTTAATTTTTATCTTCAACTTAAAATATTTGTTAAAATTTGTATGAACCACTAGAAATTCTAAATAGTTTTACTTTATCAACAAAAATCTGTGATGACGTCACCCTAGAAGACTTATTAATGACGTAAAAGCTCCTGTTCTCAGGTTTTCTATATCTAGGCGGTGGTGGGTAATCGCAGCGTTATTGTTTGGGCACCACCCAAGAAAGTGTAGTGTGTACATCAATGCTTGGATGCGAAGTATTCTGGAAATATCTCTTGTGATGTATATTACCACTACCATGGACATAGACAAGGAGGCAATTTCGGGGTTCAACCCCATCCAAAAATGTTGTAGGGATATAAGGTGTAGAAGGCTATTGAAAAAACTACCACATTGACACATAGAGCTTGAACTCCCCCCAATTTTTAATAAGTGTTACATGTGAATGTTCAGGATTTCATTTTTGTAAATAAATTTTTAAAATATTGCCTACATAAATATTAAAAAATATGTTAAATAAATTAAGAGACACTACTGGTCAAAAGTATTGCAAGTTTGAGAAATTTCACTTTTTTAAAGGAAAAAGTCCCCAAAATGCAGTATTTTTTCATTCAAAGTGATACTTTCTAGTATGTGTTAGATAATTTCTAAGGTATTGCATCTTCCATTTTTAAGTAATTGTCTGGTAAGAAAGAGTCATTCCGGTTGTTTATTATAAAATCTAGCAAACTTCGAATAATTCCATTTTCTTTATTGTGCTGTCAATGTGTGTTTGTTGTGCATTCCTTTTCAATTTAAATTGTTCGTGTGAATCAAGACTTGAGAAGCACTTTAATGCATCAAGGAAACATTTCAAATGTTAGGGCTCCTCATCGGTGCGACTGCAGTGAGTCGACAGTTTCACGCCTCATAAAGAGATTCAAAACTGAAGGATCCGTAGGCAAAAAGCCTAGAAGTGGTCGTCCGAGGTCATCTTTTAAACGTGATGATGCTGCATTGACACGATTGGGCTGCAAAAATAGATTTACAAGTTCTGCTACACTTGCAAGAGAATGGAATGAGTCCACTTCTGTCATTGCCAGTCCCAGAACAGTTCCCAGGAGGCTCGGTGAAGCTGGTTGCAAGGCACAAGTACCTAGAAATAAACTAGTACTGACGAAAGAAATGCTAGAAAAAACGATTGGAGTGGGTCAAGGAGCACAAAAATTGAAATATTTTGAATGGAGACGAGTTATATTCAACGACGAAAGTCACTTTTCTTTAATGTCTGACAAGCCTGGCCACGTCTGGCGTCAGACATTACAGGCGTAAAGCAAAGGAGAGCATGAGGCCGTAATGCCTGATTCGCACATCAAAACACCCAGAAAGCTTAATGGTTTGGGGTGCATGTCATATCAGTCAACTGATAGGAACTGATAGGCTGAAGGATCAACTGCTTGGTAGTGCTCGTGACACGGTCCCAATTCAGAAATGGATCTTTCAGCAAGATCTAGCACCCTGCCATACATCGTAAACGGTAAGACAAACTTTACAATGAATTTTAAATTTTATTTCAGTTTATTTCTGACCTGTATATCGAAAGATTCGTTAAAGTTAAAGCTGCATTTACAAAACATGGAATTGATGTTCTCGCATGGCGAGGGAACTCGCCAGATTTAAATCCTATTGAGAATTTATGCAGCAAAATGGGAAAGAAAATAACTGAGATTCATCCAAGAACAATACTAGATCTTCAGGAAACAATAATTAAAGTTTGGCATAATGAAATAATACCCCAAGAAGTGTTGCAAAACCTTGTCGATTCCATGCCAAACAGAGTGGCCGCTGTCATCAAAGCCAGAGGTGGCCGAACCAAATATTAAATGCTTTTTAGTTAACTTGAACTCTTTTATTATCTTTTTTGATCAAAAGAACTTGATTTTCTTTTCTTTACTTCATTTAATTCCGGGGAACCAAATGGATTATGATACTGATAACCTGTACATTTTGTATGTATTTTATTAATTTTGAAATTAAATATGTATATATTTTGTTCACTAACTTAATTATGTCTTGCCTTTAGAATATTTTATCATATTGACATAAAATATATCACTTTAAATGAAAAAAAATTACTTTGGGGGACTTATTCTTGAAAATACGTGAAATTTCTTTATCTTGCAATACTTTTGACCAGTAGTATAAATGATTCCGACTTCTGTAAAATTAATTTGAAAATTAATGCTACCAGAAAATCAAAAGAATGTTTTTGTATTCAAAAATTTACTTATCTAATCGAATCTTGAAGCAATAAAACAACTAAAGAAATTTTCCCTCTCTCTGCGCCGAAAGCCGTACTATTTAAACACCCTTCACCCATTCATCGGGTTTCTTCTCCGCTGAGTTCTCGGGCAGTTAGCATCTCTCTCTCCTTGCTCCAGTAAAACTAGTGTTTAAACTGCCCGAAATGAAAATACAGGGGAGCTTCGTATGACCCCCTGGGCCTGTAAGATTAAAAGGTTAAGTTTGGTGTCAAAGTTTTCGAAATTTTATGTATCGATGGGGGTCCCAGAGGGGGGGTCGAGAATCAATAAAAACGCGCTCCGATGGATAGTTTCCGAGATATACGTTAATTAATTATGGTAATTAGACTAATTAACCATGATTGAGGCCTAAAAGGATTGCAAACATGTAGAAATTGGCTCTGGGATGGTTTCCAGACTTTGGAGTTGCCGCCGGAGGAGGCTAGTGTTTAAAATGCCCAAATTGAAAATATAGGGGAGCTTCGTATGACCCCCTGGGCCTGTAAGATTAAAAGGTTAAGTTTGGTGTCAAAGCATTCGAAATTTTAAGTATCGGTGGGGTGTTGAGTCTAGGGGGGGTCGAGAATCAATAAAAACGCGCTCCGGTGGATAGGTTCCGAGATATACGTTAATTAATTATGGTAATTAGACTAATAAACCATGGAGCTGTTTTTTCTGCGATGAGAGAAGAAGAAGCTTTCCGAGAGAAAGCAGTAGCAAAAGCATCACAAGCTGGTATTGATCTCAGGATTTTCTTATCGCCGGCCTCAGAGGCGTAGCCAAGGGGGGGGGGTTAGGGGGGTCATAACCCCCCCATGAGGAATTTTTTGCCATACAAAATGTATATTCTTCACTACATTATCATACACACGTATACATATATATGAGTTGCAGTAGTCATAACCCCCCCCCCATAAAAAAATTCTGGCTACGCCCCTGGCCGGCCTGTATTTTTGCCCTTTATCGAATTCGAGATTTCACTGAAATGAAAATGGGAATATCGGATATTTGATGTTGAAATAAAACCGATATGTCGATTTTTGGCCCAGTCCTACTGAGGGGCTGCTGCCCCCCCCAAAAAAAAAATGGGACCCTTTACTTAGCTTACAATTGAACTTTATCTTTAAATTTGATACCCAGCCCACCCCGAAATAAAATCCTGGCTACGCCACTGTCAATAACACTAACTACGCCACTGCTTTAGGCCCTATTTTGTATTTCTCTGAATTACGAAAGAAAACAAAATCATTCCCCTTAAACGAAATCAAGGTAAAAAAAAAAAAAACGAAATCTGCTGCAATAAAGCGAAATGTTATTTTGCTTACTACAAAGTCCTTTTGTGAGAGCGCTTAATACCGCCCCTGTATCCTTCATTAAAAGTGACAAGCACAATCCTAACTTTATTTCATTCTATTTCCCTTCACATGAAAATCCGCCACCATGTAAACTTAACGTTCCGTTTTTTTTTTTTTTTTTTTTTGAGGGTGGGGGCAGGGGGACATATATTAAAGTTAAAAGTAGAAAAGGGATGTTTCATTAAATTTTAAACAAATATTAAATCAGTCAGACAAGTTGGAAGGAGGGATTTTCTTAATTTTTTTTCGGGGGGGAGATTGACCCCTCTTGCCCTTAGGAAGTAACGCCTATGCCACCCGCCAAAAGCAAACGATGTTCGACCCACTCCACACCCACAGACAGATAAAACTTTAAAATCCGACCACCAACCAAGAAATGAAACACCAAAGATTCGAAAAAAAAACTTCAATTAAATGAAACATCCTTTCAACTCTTTTCGACTCCTTTCGACTCTGAGTCGATAGAAGATTCGAAAAAACCCCTCCAATTAAATGAAACATCCTTTCAACTCTTTTCGGCTCCTTTCGACTCTGAGTCGATAGTAGATTCGAAAAACTAACGAATCTCAACGATAGTATACAATCACCGAAACAGAGCGAAACACTGAATCAGTAAAGATTCGTTGCTGCACCAACTCAGTGACCAACTCACCCACACCCACTCATTTACTGTTTCAAATCATCTATCGACTCAGAGTCGTAAAGAGTCGAAAGGAGCCGAAAGGAGTCGTAAAGAGTCGAAAAGAGTTGAAAGAGTAAGGGAAAATCCCTGGGAACGGCAAAGGGAAAATAAGTTTTTCTTCCCTTCGCACTTGGAATGTATTTCCCTTGAGGGCTTGAGATTCGAATCAGTAGAGAGTGAGTGTAAAGACTGAGCCACTCAGTACCAAGATTCGAATCACTGATTCGACTCATCGAATCATTGGCCATCTCTATTTCGGATAAGGTGAAAGTGTAATTACAGACTGAACTGACAGGCATTTGCAGGAGCTTTGCGGATGCATCATACCAAACTTATTAACGGGGAGCATTTAACACGGTTTTAATAGGCCCGGACTGGCCAGGGTGTCCGAATGTCTGCAGACGGGTTGACCCTCTCTGCTTAGGGCGGGCCCCCAAACAGAAAAAAAGAAAGATTGCTATACTGATAGCACTTAAAAGAAGTTTGACACTTGCAAAATTTTTTGCAGCTGCAATTGCGCCCCAGAAGGCTTCCAAACACTTCATTTTAAATGTAGTTTCGAAAATTTTTGAAAGAGGGTTCCCGAATGAGCAAGGGATTAATTAATATGAATGACGCGTATTAATTAATAGATCAATACTTTATTAATGCATTAATTATCAATCATAATTAATTAATAATAACACCATTCCTCCCCCCATATCCCGAAAGTTAACATATAGTAATATTTATCGGTTACACAATAACCCGCCCCCCCCCGTTCTCTTGAGACGGGCGGGCCCCACCTTCCCAGTCTGGGCCTGGGTTTTAAACACATTTAAAAACTTGATTAGCTCTAGATCCGCCCCCTGTAGCATTCCAGTAATATTTCAAGGTTTTTTTCTACTGCCCTAAAGTTTTAGTACATTTGGTCATTTTTTTACAGAGGCATATTTATTGTCAGTTTTCTTGACTTTTTATAAGATTCACAAATGCGTGTTAGTTTTTTGCATATTTTTTATTTAATGGACGGTCGATGAAAACAACCCGCATTTTTTAATATGAGATATATTTTACAATTTCAGTTAATATTCTCTCTGATTCTTATTTCCTACAGTAGCTGATTTCGGGATGAATGATTGGAAGTGCCGGTACCGGAAGGTCAAGGCGGTTATGTGTGAACGCTCTTCTTGAGCTACTTCCGTCTCCAAAACACTGTCTTTCGATGTGCGGGTTTCAGTAAAAGAAATGAAAATGAAGTTTGGATACTGTAGAATTTTTAAAATGGAGTTTTCAAGGAGGTTTTTGAATATTATTTCGACATCTACCTTCAAACTTCAATGACGTTCTACCGAATAATTCGGATTTCAATGCAAGATGATATGCTGATAAATCCACAAATACAAAATCACTCTGAAATAATCAAAGTTTCTGATAGGAAAACGGCAAGAAAGAAAAAGAAAAATAGACTAAATTTTATTAAACTGGGAATAGATTAGAGACACCACTCTGACACTTCTGTGTCTCGTTCTGCGTCTATCTCGTCTCGTGTCTTGCGCTCCCCATCATTTGAATGCAAACATGAACACGTCGAACCAAGTTTTTTCACACACTTCACAACTTTGTTGGTGTTATTGACGAAACATATTCAGTTATGATTTATTGTAATTCATCGTTGTTTTCAGGAATTCTCCGAAAAACCCTATCTGCGAGCGAAATAAAAATAGATAATCCTAACTAATATTATAAATGCGAAAGTGAGTTTGTTTGTTTGTTTGTTTGTTTGTTTATGACGCTTTCACGCCTAAACCGCTGAATCGATTAGGATGCATTTTGTTTTAGATATAGAGGGGACCCTGGAGTTGGTTATAGGCTAATTAAAATTTTAGATTTTTTATTACTTTTTTAATTATTAATTAAAAACCGTTTTTACGTTGCCATGCTTGGGGAGTTTCGCCCGTAACAATCAAATGATTCATGTTTTGAGCTAACAAGAAAGCTATTGCTTCAATAAAGAAGCGCGTGCGTGCATCTGAAAACCATTAAATTCCACGGAAATTATGCCAGTTTTATGCCAAATCTATCTATCAATAATAATAAAAAGAATGTTCTCCAGACAAATCTACAGAAAGCAGAGCTTTGAAAATTTGAGCATAGAAGCCCATGACTGTGCACCTGAGGCTCAGAATGTTGAAATTTTAAATACTTTTCTAATTATTAATTAAAAACCGTTTTATCGCCCGCACAAAATGATTTATGCTTTTGAAATAAAGCTGAAATTCAATTTTCAGATAAACATGCATTTGAAAAACATGAAATTGTATGGAAATTATGTTGATTTTACGCCAAATTATAAAGCATTAGAAAGTTAAGTCCAAATGTGTTTCTTAAACTTCATAAATTTCCAAATCCTACCAATAATATAAAAACTCGGCTGTTCGAGCCTCGTCAGGGGGAGATCCCCCTGAACCCTCCTAAGTTTTTAGTTTTATTATTGCCATATTAAAACTATATTAATTAACTTGGCATGTTATCGCTCGTCTTTCGCGTATTTCGCCTGGTAACCCTATGTTGAAATTTTTATGAGTGTAACCTATTTATAGAAAAATACATGTGGGGCATATTCTACATATGAAATATTGTAACAATAGATTAAAGCTGTTGTGAACTAATAATATTTGAATATATGTAAAAAATACATGTGGAGCATATTCTACAGCTTACGAAATAGTGTAACAATATCGAAACTGCTTTAATCTCGATATTAAAGCTGTTATGAACTAATAGTACTATTTAAATACATGTAAAATTATGTCGCTTTTTTATGTCGCTTTATTATGTCTCATTTTTGGGACACATTTTTCAATAAGGGTATTGAGAGATAAAATGACATAGTCATTAAAAAATGTGTACGTTTGTGTGTTTAGATGTTTTTGACTGAATCACACACAAATTGCTGAACGGATTTGGAAAAATTCGTAATGAAGATAGCTTATGCCCTGGATTAACATACAGGCAACCTTTCAAGCATATAGCATAAATAATTCTTTTACAAAAACATTCAAAATAATTCTAATGTATTGCGCTCTGTGGAATTATAGCTACTAAACCGAATTTAAAACTTAGTTACACTATTCCTGAGTATTATTGTTTGTTTGTTTGTGGATTAAGACCGATTGACTGCACTAGGGTCCTAGGCCTATATGGGTTATTCCTCTGTGGGGAACTTTCTAAGGGATCCTAGCCCGTATTTATGCGAGGTTTTGGAGAAAACCGCGAAAATCTGCGAGCGGCTAGGTCGACAGGCTCGACCAGGGGTTGAACCTGGCACTTCCAGCCTTCCAGTTTTGAGAGTAGAACTTCTTAGACACTGGTGGGACCCTGAGTGTTATAGGCTACCTTTTATGCATATATCCCAAATAGTTCTTTTACTGGGATACTCATAAGAATTACATTACACTCTATGTGTATCTCTGTAAGTACTGAACCGATTCCAAAACTTTTTTCACTGTTAGTAATCTACACTATTCTTGAGTATTATAGGCTAAAATTCATACATGTAGTGCAAATAGTTCCTTTACAGGAACACTCAAAATAATTGTAATACATTACGCTCTCTGGGTATATCTGTAACTATAGAACCGATTCTAAAACTTTTTCGCTAAGAAAAAGCTGTGCTATTCCTGATTAGCGTAGGCTAAAATTCATGCTATAGCATAAATATTTCTTTCACAATAACAACAAAAACAGTTAGCAAATACTGTCGCAAATGTATTCGCCAAATGCCTGAAAAAAATCTTAATTTAGTAACTCTGCTTACTCTCTTATTTTAAATGAAGTATACTACCACGCATTATACTTCATATAAAATAAATAAAAAGCAAATAATATATAAATACAGTTTCTTTTGTCGCAAACATATATGTTATTCACACATGCTTCATTTCTTTTGGGACCTAACTCTAAAGCCGACGCGGACGAAGTCGCGGGTAGCAGCTAGTAGACTATAAAAATTTGAAAACGGAACAGGATTAGGTAATATTGTGCATCTCCATGTCTGGTTTACCCCATAAATCTGTAACCGTCCAGTCGTGTTGGAAATTGTCTCCCATACTTAAACAAAGTTCAAAAAATTATATTTCTGTTTTAAAACAGTTGACACATTCGTCAGATTTAATTGTAATTAGAAAAACCAACGGATACTCTTAAACTCATCACCCTCTACTAGAAAAAATTTAAAACATTTTCACAATTCATACTTAGTAATTCGAATATAATATAACATTTAATATTTTTTATTTCTATTGTAATTTGATTGTAAAACTTCCGAAGGGGGAAATGTCAGATTTTCGAGCCCCTAAAGCCTGTGGGCCTTGAGCAATTGCACTAATTGTCTTGCTGGTAATCAGAGCGAAAGGAAAAAGCTACATAACATTTTAAATACTAGGCAATCATTTTAAGAATTATTTTAATAAATTAGATTGCATTCGAAAAGCTTAGATCTAAACTACACAAACCAACACTTACAGTTTTATTTTATAAAGTCATAACGTCTTCGTAAATCTTTTAACATAAAAAATTTCATATTTTACTCGGTTCTCTGCTGTTACTTATTTAGATCACAAAACACAGTGTGTGGTAGACACACAATATTTCACCTGTGACATCATTCCTGTCAGTTCGATTAAGATCTATCTTATCCCAGTGAAATTATGATGTTTGTAGCATTACTAAATTAATTGTCTACCATTATCCACGGCTATTTCTTTACTGTTTTCTCCGCGAAGCAGATAGTGCTGTTACCCTCTTACGGACAATAAACGTTATCTTCGGATCTTCTGGCTTTAGTCCAACAATTTGAACGCCATAAAGATTCTTCTGTAGCATATTTCATTTTTTTGTTAACAGCGGTTGTCTCCGTGTTCATGCCATTTTTTTTACGCATTCTTGTAATTAGGATAAATTTAGCAGAAAACCTCTGTAGCTTGAAATTTTTCAAAAAAAAAAGAAACCGAAACGCCGCTGGTCAACGAATCTTTGTTGTCATGATTTTTTAGTTAGCTGTGGAAATCCCATGAAGGATATCAGGATTTCTTGCGTGTAACACTTACAATCGAAGCTATTTCTACTACTCTCGTTTCTTTCTAATCGTAAGTTTAACAGAAAGTGTTCAACACAAGAAAAACACAGCAATTGTGTCAAAATGGTGTCGTGTAAATTTAATTTTTTGGCACTATGGTGCTATTTAGCTCAATCCCAGAATTTTGTTTACGCGTTTTTGTTTACGCGATCTTATAGGCAGGTTTTGCAGATATGAACTGCCACGGTGAAGATTTTTTCAAGTGTGTTTGCACATAACATGGAGGGGGGGGGGAGGGCATTAATAAAATGTTGAAAGTCGCGCAAGGCTTTCCATTTTTGATAGTGGAAAGTTTGGTGCAAAACGCGACAATTCATTATAAATATATTACGAGTATAGTTAGAAAATCCCTGGCGAATATTGTAAAACAGTTTTGGTAGGCGATTGTAATATAAATTTCAATTCCGAGTAAGAGTTTTATGGAATAGAGAAGACAAATATGGTATTTACACTCATAGATTATGATACACTTTCTTAATGGCATTTATAAACGTGATGTATAATTTGACTATGCTTGGCAGCACTAAATATGTACACGTGGTTTGTGGAATTTTTGGTGTCAAACTATTTTCTCGAAATCCGCTCAAACTGTTTTATAAATCAAATATATGATTAAAATATATATTATATAATATTAATTAAAATATATGATTAATTAATTTTAATCGGTGTTAAAATCGGAGAGTAAAGTTGCCAGTTTATTTAGGAATTTTTCTTTTAATTTAATCGATTTTAAAAGATGGGTCTTGCCCTTTTGCATAGCGTTACGCAAAGGATAAATTATCGAAATAAATTCATTTGAGTACATAATATAAGCTCGGTTATTGTGTTGTTGTTGTTGCTTATGTCCGTGTCCAGCTACAGCTAGACGAGATATACGAGTTTATTCACCCTCCAAAAACCATAGACCAGAATAGGAAAGTCCAATAGGTCGTCGTAAGACAAATCCAGACACTTAAGAATATGAGCCGGAAATGCCTGCTCATTGTTACACTTCGGACAAATCGGGGGGACTTTTTGACCACCCTGGAAGGCAAGGCCTCTTATATGACCACTACGAAAGCGATAGTGAGCTGTCTGGATACTTCTGTCGCAATTCACAGCGAGGGACCTACCTGAGAAATCCGCCCGGTATCAAGAATGTGCAGGAGGGTCAAGCCAGACCATTTTATCTGTATGTTTCCTGGCAGAATATAGCTCAAGGTATGTCAGGCAGCTGGACGTAGCCAGGGTCACCCCGGCACCCTTCTTCGCCAAGACATCCGCCTCCTCGTTGCACCAAATGTCCATATGAGAGGGGATCCACTGAATGTGCACATCACAAGCAGACGATACTTTTTTTAATTTAGTAAGAATTGAAATCCCAGTCTTGTCACCAACGTTATGCCAGTTAGACAAATGTTGGATGGCACTGCGACTATCAGACAGAATCCAGATGGCTTTTGGGTCTAAAGAAGACATAATATAGCTCAGTCCCTCATCGATACCAATGAGTTCACTTTTAAAAACTGAGCTGAAATCAGGATTTCTTTTCTTTAATTTAACAATTCCATTGGAATCTTTGATAAGTACCCCACTACCAGCGTGGGATTCCTGATCTTTGCTACCATCAGTATACATCAGCGTAGCACCATCTGGGATGTTATTTATAATTTCAAGGGCAAATTGCTGAAGACAAATCGAGGCGTCATTTTTCTTTTAGACCCTAGACAAAAAGTTCAGTATGGAAACTGACCCTTGGAAGACCCACTGAGGAACACTATTCAAAGCTACGAAGTCCCCGGCTTTTTTCGGGAGATTTCCCACCACTAATTTTTACTTACAAATTTATATGTAAAAAAAGTCCAAATATTTAATCAATAATAAAACTGCCTAATAATTGTGGTAGAAAATCTCCCGGAAAAAGCCGGAGACTTGCAGCTCTGACTGTTCTACCGTAGAGTCAAGCAAATTATTAAGCACAATGTGCCTAAACGGACTATGTTTCTTAAGTCTCGTTATTATGCCAATGCCGCAGTAAATCCGAGGTACGATTTTGAGAACCATAGCTGTAAAGTTTGTTGTAATATTTTACCAGGCTTGACATCTCTCTGAGACTCAGAGGCTCAAGATCCACCTCAAACAACACTATGTCATTTGGGCAACTGTTACGTAAGCTCGTTTTAACTCGAGAGGCACTAAGCTGTACTCTCTCCAATTTCTATTAGTTAGTTTTAGACGCACAACGGTATAACGGAAGGCCAAATTCTAAGATGGGACGAATAATGGCCGAGTAGGTAGCTCTTAAAGTTCCTGCGCCAGCATCCCAATCGCGCCCCGAGATATATTTCAGTATACTAAGCCGTTTCCTACTCTTCAGCACTCCAAATGTCTGTTGCAAGTGAATTCAGGGTCCAGGGTGAAACCAAGAAATTTAGGATGCTTCTCATATTTGAGAGGCATGTCAGACATAAAAATTTTTGGTTGATAATTATACAATCGCTTATTAGTGGTAAAAAAAGCTGACAATAGATTTAGAGGGGTTAAAAGTCAGCTTGTGAGCTTTGGAAAAAACTCCACATGTCTGCAAGGTTAAATTAATATTAGACTCGATTTCATCCACATCTGAGCCAGAGCTCCAGATGACAATGTCATCTGCGTATAGACCGAACTCACAATTTTCCGTAGTCACCTTTTCAACGCTAGCCAAACACAGGGAGAAAAGAGTAGGGATCAACAGCAAAATCCTTGTATAGTTTAATAATCAATTTGTGTTTCTAGACCTTGCCAAAAGCTTCTGACAGGTCCAGAAAAGCAGCCACTGAATGATTCGTCGGATACAGGTTTTGAGTCTATCTGATCTTTTGACAGAGAACCTGATCTGTAGTATTGTGACCCCTTCTGAATCCATACTGTTCCTTTGGTAAAAGGTCATGGATGTCAAGATGTAAAAGCAATCGTTTCTGGACCATTTTTTCCATAATTTTACATGGTATACTAGTAAAGGCGATGGGCCTATAATTCTCAGGAGATCTATCATTTGCCTGATTTTTTGATAGGGACTATAATAGCCTTTTTGCATTCCCGCGGCAACCCTTTGCCTTGCACGAGTGCCAAGGTGACTAAGCATCGGGCCTGGATACCATCAGGCCCGATGCTTAGTGTGGGAATTTGGTCATGTCAAGATCATTCATTGCCACCCCCAGCTCATGCATAGAAAACTCTACCAAATAAAGTATTGTTCGATACGGAACTGTGTCCGCCATGGACAAGATTTCTAGCCTTTTTCTCTATTAACTTGTCTTCAACAGTAAAAGTTAATTAACTCAACTTCTGATAGTACGCCCCAAGCAAGTCAGCTTCAGATTTTTCGTATAAGCTCGGTAAATATGCAATATATTTGACAGTGTATATGATAATTAAAAACATTGCTTGAATGTGTAAATCTTTAGGAAATGAAACAAAAGTAATTGTAATGGAATTTAAAAACAAATCTTTTAAAGTCACACCAGGGTGTCATTTGATATCATTAATTTTAAGACTCATATTTAAATTTCAAATAGCTATAATGTAAAACGCTGCGTCAAAAATATGTAACCGGTTACGGGTTTTTGTATGGGAGTATTCTTTTCATGTAAATAGTAGCGAATTAAGAACCATTGTTAAAAATCCAACATTTAAAAGCCACGTTGGCATGTGTAATTAATAACCAAAAATACCTGGCTCTGAAAGGGTTCAAATGACGTTTGCGGTCTTAGTTTACCATGCAGCTCTTAATCCTTGTGATATGCATTGTCTCCTCTAAAAGTATGTACACTGGACAGACCCTTTAGACACACATGCACGGGCGAACAAAAATAAAAAAGTTTTAACTTGAACGCAGAATGTTAGTAAAAACGAGAAAATAATGACTTTTTACGTGTAAAACTGACATGCTTTAATAAAATCCTCATTATTTATTATGTATAATATTACTTCATCCTGTTTGGTAACATGCAAACTACAGCATTTTTTTACAAATATTAATCTCTTTAATAATAAATGTAATTACGTTGTGGAATCATTTAATCATTAACTAACAAGTAATTAACCTGATTATAAATAAGTATAAATTATAAAGAATAAAAAAGAAAATTCCGGTAAATTTGATTTATTGAACAAATAGCATTAGCATAGAGGATATTAATTGGTTTTGTTCCATAATCTGGGGATATATACTACGTAATTTGTCATTGAAATATGATGCACAAATATCCTTATCGGACGTTACCCTTATAATTAGAATCGGTTTGATATGAACAGTAATGTAGATTGATCTAGCTTATCAAGTTTCTTCTTCTTGGATAGAGTTTATCGGGTTTACCGCATTATACTTTAGGTGTGGAAGCTCCATTAATCTTTCGAAGATTAAAACAGCTTTTTTTGCTTCCTCAAAAAGGAGAAAAGAAATTGTTTGAAGAAAAATGAAGCGAAATCTGATAGTGCATTAACAATTAAGAGTGAATGAAAATCAAAACTGTTATTTTTTTGTTCAGAGGAAAACAGAAATAAATTATGCCAAGTGCATAGACTGTAAACCCTTTTCCAACAAGACTGTATTTTTGGAATTCGGTTTTTCTGTCCCGTCGCTGATGAGTAACACATACACATACATGGCGTATGCACATACAGGCTGCGGTGCTGACATTTTGGTCAAACCCTATTGCACTCGAAGTCATGTGACCGAAGGGGCGTAACCATTTCTTATGATTTTCTGAAATGTGATGGTCACACCCTCTTTTTTGACCACATGAGGGTGTGGCAAAATTGTCAGCATCGCAGCCTGTGCATCTCGTTATCCACTGTCTGTTCACCTTTCCGATTCTGCCTAACTGCCGTAAATATGCATTAATTTCAACGATCTTTATATATCTTATTTCTATGTATTGCACAGAGCCCCACAATTGCCGAGTGGAGGAGACGCTGAACATGGTACACGGCTGAAGTTTGAAGGTACTGTGCTCGAGCCTTCTAGCCTATTGCGTGGTCGATCTAACGGTCTGGAGTTTCGGTCGGTTTTTTCCAGATGTAGCGTTCAAAACCTCCTACCAAGGTACTTCCCCCGTAAATCTCGTGTAGGCTTGCCCTAACAAAAAACAGCCAAACAACCAGCCTATGTACTGTACCATGACTCTATTAAAAATAATGCATGAAGCATTTATACCTTCTTTAGAGGACCACCCAAAAGAGTTTTAATGCGTTTTATGCTCAGCGGGCAGTCACTTTTTAAACCAGATACCGCAACCTTTGTAAAAACACGGTCCAAAATTCAAGGAAGTTTGCAAAGTCGTGTGCCGTATATTGGGGTTATATGGAATTTTGAATTGTTTCCATGGGCTTTATATGAGGATTTGAGATGTTCCGCTGGCCGAATCAAAAGCCAGGGCGGGCCATTTCCGCCAGCGGTCCGGAGTTTGCCCATATATGATTTAAATCATACATTACAGATATTCATCTAATTCAAATCAAGCAAAATTGATATGTGTTATTAAGGATTACAGAATAATGCTTTCAATAGAAAATTGTATATATGGCATTTATGGTACTTCTGCGAGAGCTCTCAAAAGAATTCTAATACATTACGGTCTGCAGCAGAGTAGTGACACTAAACCACTTAAAGTACAATACAGAAAAATACAGAATGTAAACGTTCAGAATTTTCAACTGCCACTGAACCTTAACTATCCACTTTTTATGCACGGTTTGCAATTATTGATGATTTATCTCTGATTGATTAAAAAAAAACATTTTTTTTTAAATTAACACGATACTCCTACAGTAATCTTACAGTCGAAAATTAATGTTTACCAAAATGGTTGATTGTATTCTGCAAATGTTCGAAACTCTAGGAGTTTATAACAACTTACTCTTAAATTAGAAGTTGGAAATAAAATTTAAAGTTTTGTAAAGGGTTTCGCAAAACCACATTATTAGAGCTACAAAAATTTTGAGACTATTGTCCAAATTATTTGCTGTAAAATCTTTTGAGAGAGGTACCAATAGACACAATCCTGTTACTTCTAAAGTTTCTGTTTCAATCCCTCTCTCTCTCTCTTTCTCTCTCTCTCTCTCTCCCCCCCCCCCTTCTTCCTCTCCCTCTCTGAAAATATTTTCGTGTTAAAGCGTCCGAAGAGAAACAAATTTTCTGTGCACACATGGGCTTTTTGCATTAAAGTCCGTATTCAATTAATGGAATTTCGACCACTATTAATTATTTTATTATAAGCAAAAGTTATTCTTGTCAGTAGCGTCCGTTGTATAATATCTGCAAAAAACCTTTCATTATTTTTAAAAAGAAATACATTAAAGTCCACAAAATGACATTGAGTCCGATATTGAAACATCAAATCATTAAATGGTTAAATTAGACTTTTGTCATTGTTCGGATGTTTATTAGTACCCGGTAGCAGATGAAAAAAAAGTAAATTAAAATCCGAAATATTTTCATATTTTAAATACGCACTAAAATGCGTATAAAAATGTAAAAGTAATCCTCTTTGTATAAAAATAATTAGAAGCGTATCATTATCCACGCTTTCGCCTCTATTTTTCTTCGTTATTCCATTAAGTTGGAAAGTGTATTATTATTCATGAGTTAGCGGTGTTTTTCTTCCTTATTCCATAAACCACTTCTTTGGAATCGAAATCTATATTGAAATCGCCTACTAAAACTGTTTTACCATCTTCACCTAGCATATTCTAACTACACTTCACCATAATAAATACTGTTTGGAATGTGCATCATAATCTGTGAGTGTACCGTGTTTGTCTTTGTTTTGTTCCACAAAACACATCTTCAAAACTGAAATGTACATTAAAATCACCTACCAAGTTGTTTAACATCCTTCGTCAGGCATTTTCTAACTATACTTCATTTTATGAATGCTAGTGTGAGTCCCGTACTGTATGTGAGTATGAAGTGTCTAGTGTGAGTCCCAGACTTCGGGGGTGTTACTTCGGGATAGATTTGGTCGACGCTAAAAAACTACAATCCATGAGTGTGCCGTATTTTTCTTCCCTGTTCCATAAAACACTTCTTTGGAATTGAAATCTATATTAAAATCACCTACTAAAACTATTTTATAATCTTCCCCAGACATATTCTAACTATACTTCTCATTTGTAATAATTGTTGTCGCAGCATCTGTAACAAACATATGGTTTTTTTTTTTTTTTTTTTTTTTGAAATCTCATTTATTTCTAGTAAAATGAAACTATTCCTTCCATTTACTACTGCTTTTTTATCGACGAAAAATCTAGCATTTTACATAATTTTGATGTCTTTAGCTTCCGGCCAGAAAGAAAAAAGGCACAATAGTAGTGGTTAATACGCCACTTACCTTGTATGCTACAGAATTCTCCAAATATGATTCAGAACACCAAATAATTTCGCATCTACTGGAGGAGAGAGAGGGGAAATTGCAATAGGAGTGAATAATTGTGCATTGCCCCTCCCATCTCGGGATTTGTTAAGGCCCAAGTTAGTTAAAGCTAATGTTCGCACCGAAATACACATATTATTATACATATTTACACATATATAATAATATATGTATTTCAGTGCGAATTTGAAGATGTTCGAAAATAGTGGTTTGATGTGTTGGAAAATAATGTTATAAAAGAAATTTCAAGGAAAGAATGTTTCAACAAAATGGGCGGATGTTTAACCCTTTCATTTCCGAGGTGCATATTTTTTTCTAACTAAAACGGAGTCCCAAAGACACACTCGAAATTTAATTCCCCTTCCCCTTGAGAAATTTCGACTTCTTTTATAGGTCAATCGGTTAACAACTTCTTCGCTCCTTTTCCATGTACGTGAAGTATAAAGAATATTTGATTCTTTTTTCAAACATTTTTTATGTTTATGGAAACTATGCCATGTACATATTTAGAGCTGAAGGAGCAATTGGTAGAACCCATTTTGATTTTAACAATAGCTGCTTCCGGACAAGTGTCCTTGAAAAAATAATATGCTTATGATGAGGGGGCATTCTTTTTATGAGGAGGGGCATCTTCCATCGTTCTGGGATCCATACTTCTTACGTACAGTGGCACATTGGGATTAGAACTTCTTCTACGGATTGGACATCTTATGGCTGCAAATGAGTGCGAGAAATCCACACAACTCCAGAATTTCACTGTACACTAATTATTAGTGTCAAAATCTTCGTAAAATTTCTGTATTTGGACTGGGATAAATAAAAAAAATTCAGCGGCCAAAGAAAATAAAACCTGCCTTAATGAAAAGATTCAAAATTAGTAAACATTGATAAGTTTCATTTTTACTATAGTAAGATTGATTTTTTTCGTTTTGCGAGGTTCCTTTGTAATTCAAATTATGCTAGTTTGAGATAATTATTCTTTTTAAATAAATGATGCAGCGTGAAATATTATGACTTCTTATATTTCGTTCGAGAAAATAATTTGTTATTTACAAAAGTAAAATGGAATATTTGACTACCACTCAAGTACTTTTAGATGGCGTAGATTTAAGAATTTATTTTTCGTAACTTATTTTTTAATTTCTAATTAAAAAACAAATGAAAATTAGAAATGAGTTCTTGATTTTGAAGAAAAATCTTACAGAGTGATGGGAAAAATTGTGAATAGAATGAATATATTTAAATGCTTTTAATTCGTATTGTTTTTTGTTAATTTTTAATTAAAAAACAAATGAAAATTAGAAATGAGATCTTTATTTTGAAGAGAGGTCTTACAGAATGATGGGAAAATTTGTGAATGAATATATTTAAATGCTTTTAATTCGCATTGTTTGTATTATTTATATAGAATTTTTAATATTATTATTATTTCCCTAAAAGTATTAATACTATACCCAAAGATTCTTCATTTTGTTATTGAGCTGCTCAACCAAAGTAAAATTATACTTTTAATGAAAACACACATAGAGAAGGTATAGTATATTGATATTGATGAATTTCATTTCGTTTTTCATAAATATTACTGCATGAAAGATTTTTTTTTTACCCCACAATCTACACATTTCTATTTCAATTGATGAGATAGACCAATTTTAATATGCAGTGAAGAAATCACACCCCCTCCCCCAACATTTTTAAAAATATCTTTGCCCTAAATTTGAGATATAATGTATTGAGAAAAAGTCATTTGCCATTAATGCAAAAATGATAGCAATTTTGTGGATTGCTTAAATTTTATTTTGCATAGAGGCATTTTGGTAGATATAGAAAAAGTAACTAACAGATATGCAAAACGGGGGAAAAAGAAAAGCATTTATTTTGTAAATAATTAGGGGACAAGGGACGTTAATATTCAAAATTTTCAATTTTGAATTTTTACTTGTTATCATATGTAAAGTTGTTTAACGTAAGATAATAGTTGCTTAACATAATAGTTTGCATCTATAGTAAAACTAAAATTAAAAAATAAATACTTTTTTAAATGAAAACTTCATTTAAAAAATACGCCCCCTCTATTTTTTGCTTAAAATATCACATGCACATTCGAAATTAATAAAAATCTATATTTTTTTAAAATGTACTTTCATTACATGTGTGAACATATCTGTGCATTCATTTTTATGTGTGTCAAGGATACGCTTTTATAGAAAAATTAAATTCATGTGAGATGAAGCTTTTTTTTTTTTTTTTTCCAATTTACATCCTATTTTTACATTCAAATTCCTATATCTCTATTAATTAACTTTTGTTTGAAAATTTAATGCACAGTTATGTTCATAAATGCATTACTAAATAAATGCGTACTCTAAAGAAATTACAGCTTTTTATTAATTTGGAATGAGCATGAGGTATTTTGAAAAAAAAAAAAATTAACGCGTATTTTTTCTCAAAGATATTAATATATTAAAAAATAACATTTAATTCTTTATTTTTAGTATTAATTTAAATGTACACCTTTGTATTAAACAACGAATGATTTGAGACAAAAAATTAAGAAATGGCAGTTTTCAATTTTAACGTCCTTGTCCCCTTAATAACTAAACGATGGAGCCCGTTGTGGAGGCAATTACAACGGACGTCAAGAAAAATATTCGACAAAAATATGTCTACATTTAATATGTTTGATCTTTGTCTACTTAAATGGCTTCATATTCAATTTTTATAATATACAGAAATCGGAATTGCATTTTCTGCTAAAAACGTGCGAGAACATTTCGCATTCGAAATTCGTTTTGCTGGGAACAACCCCTCTTATATCAATGTTTTATGCAGAGCAAATGATTTAATTTGCGAAAAAAAATTAAGCTGGCTGACCTAGAAAACACCATTTTAAACGAGCTGGAATCGCCATTTTCCCTTGAAAGCCGGATAATCGTAACCTCAGTATGACGTCATTAGCACTTAAGTCAAATAATATTATCACTCAAATGATTAACTTTTTTTCACTCTCGGAAATAAAATAGAGCTGAAAATAGCGGAAAAGTGCTTGAAAACAGGGAATGGGTGGATTTTCATATTTTAAAAGTAGCCCAGGTGGTTTTCCTTATTTTTATACATAATTTTGAAAATTTTTAATCGGATTGGACAAACGTTGTAGATTTCATCACGTTTTTGTGTTTAACTTTTTGATCTTTTGCAGTCATGGTGGTAGAAGTCTTATCTTGGAGTGATGGGTCAGAATTGTTTTAGGTTCAGCTGGTCAGGGATTAGCGCAACTATACGGTAGGATTATAAATTAAAACAACCAGGATATGTAATCAGATTGTTAAATTCTTACCATCAACCATTTTTGATTTCATCTAGTAAAACTATCGCACACCTCATCTTGAAAAATTTCTGGATCTGCCCTTGGATTACTTTGAATGTTGCCCGCCTCTAATAAAGCATAAAATCTCATTAAAAATTATAGTGTTTTTCCCGAATAGTTAAAGAAATAATTTATGTATAGTGGCTTCAGTAACGAAGACTTAGAAAATAGCATATTCCACCGATCTTTCGTATAATGAAGTAGAAGGAATATTACCTGAAATTACCTAAGTAGTACAAGACTAATGACGATGAATTTTAGTTATTGGTATGGTTACGTTACATAATTTTAGATTTTAATTATAATAATCACAAGTAATTAGTTTTCATAAAAAATATTAATGATTTTATACATATGTTTATGAATGTGATATATGCAAAATCATTTCCAATTAAATTTATTAACTCACAAAATATTTCATCAAGAATTGGGATGCATTTATAAATTGCGAAGGCGTAGACGAACGAAAAAACATTGTAATAGCATACAAAAATTTTAATTTTTAATTTAAAATCATTAGGAAAATACAATTATATCTGACATAGAAAAAAATTAATTTATAGTAAATTTAATTATAGATTTTAAAACAAAAATTTTATTCTAAAATATATAATGCTTTTCTTTTTCAATTACTGTTATTTTAAAATTGTAGAAAAAAATATTCTATTAAGGATTAAAATAAATAAATAATATATTAAAATTCAATAAGTACACGATACATCTTTTTAAAAGCTAAATTAATAAATTAATAAATAAATAAGTGTCCTAATAAAACTTTTGGTGAGCGTTAAGCAATGATATTATTCTCAAATTAAATGTAAATCTGAAAATTAACATAAAACCAACCGATCCCTAATGCTGCTGTTTTCCATAAGAATATTTTATTAAACGATTAATAAAATTTTGCTATTTTTTCTTTGGCTCATTTACATTTTCTTTTTTTTTTTTTTTTTTTTTTTTTCAATATCCTTCAGAGTCAGGAATTCGATTTTTAAGATTGATTTTAAGGGCAGCAATGAATTTTTGTGTATTGACATTTGGCACTGTACTTTCGTCTTTTTTCACGCTGTCTCATTTTCATTTTCTCATTCTTACACGAACTTAGCACTTCATGTTCATGAAATATTAAAATGTATTGGTTTGAGGGCAGTGGCACATTTTGATATGCCCGCCTTTAGCCACGCTCTACGCAGTCGAAAAACACTGAAAGAAAAGAAAAATAGTTATTAATTGCAATTTTTTAACACCGTTCGCTTTTCAGAAAGTAATAAAATATACCTTTTTCAAAACTGGCGTATAGTTTGAAAAGAAAAGAAAGAAGAAAAATTAATTAAGAAGTATTTACTTAATTTTACAATTATACGCTTGGAATTTTCGTCTTTAAGAAATGGATGCAAATTTAGATGAAATTTTCTTATTTTTGTGAATAAGTGCAAAATACAGATTTTTGTTTTGAACTTTCCGAACATGTACCATGTAAGGAAAGTATTGTAGTCATGAAAAAATTCCACTTAGAGGTTTTGATGCATTTACACGTTTTGAGGTATTCTGCAGTCGTTTATGCTATTTTTACGAGATGTATATATATGTGTGTGTGTGTGTGTGTGTTTGTGTGTATGTGAGTGAACACGATAGCTCCTGAACGGAGCATTCGATTGAGCTCTATTTTGGTATATGTTATAAACCACCGTCGCAAAACAGGCATTGATTTTGGTGTGTCTAGGACTTATAGCTTTTATACAGGGCTACGACAAATATTTCTTTTACATTATGGCCTATGGGTGGAAATTCTTGAAAGTGCGCTAGCGTTTAAACGGAGCATTCAATTGAGCTCAAATAGGACATGTCTATAAAAGGTCACGGTCACATTATCTGCATAGATTTTGGTGTGTGTAGAGTTGATAGTTTGTTCACGAGCTTTCAAAAAATAATGCTTATACATTACGGCCCATGGACGCAAATCATTTAAAATGAGCTAGCGCCTAAATGGTGTATTCGAAGAAGTTCAAATTGGGTATGTTTATTGTATTTCACCGTCACGCAACATGCATAGATTTTGCTATGTATAGGACTTATAGTTTTTTTACAGAACAACAAATAAGTTTTTTTTTCTTTAACCATTATGGCCTATGGTAGAAAATTCCGGAAAGTGTGGTAGTGTCAATAAGGTGCATTCGACTGATCTCAAATCAGATAGTATAGTATAGGTCACGATCTCATGACCTGCATAGACTTATTAAATTACATAATTAGTTACAGTTAAAAAATTGTCCTTTGCCGTAAAATTAAATTTTCTATCTCAAATCATTAAAATGTTGTTATCCGTGAGAAAACGCACCAGAAATTTCAAAAATTTTACTTTGATAAAATAAAACTGTGATGACGTCATTGTGCATTCCTACCGATGACGTTAAAGCTTAGTGTCACGAAAGTTAGGCTTTCTATACCTACGAGGTCATGCCCATAACCAGAGAATTCGGGTAGGGGACTAATGCACCCAGCGTGCCTATACATGTTTTAGTAGTTTTCTTTTCGTCCTTACCCACCACAAAGTGGTCCTTAAAGAGTTACGAAAGCCCATTTTTTGGTTATTTTATTATTTTTACTAATTTTATTGCATGTATTATTAAAATTACAGTGCGTCCCTAACCCGCTCAAATTTTGTCTAATTTTTGTGTTGACTTAATTTTTCGTTATGAAATTATCATATCTTAACTATTGTTAGTGATTCTAATGTATATGAACGCTTTCCAACAAGGCTGAAGAGCACCTATGCTTTCGTTTCGTCTCTCTGTCCATTTGTTCTGACCGCCCGTGCTGTATCTACGGTAAACATGGATAGATTCCTGCAAAATTTATATATCTTATTCCTATGTACCTCACTGATGAAAGTGGTGTATGTTGAATTAATAGCTCTTTTACAGGAGCACTCAAAATAAATCTATGCATTATGCACTATGGGCAGTCATTCATTAAAGCGTGTTTTACAGATATTCGAGTATTTCAAGTGACAATAAATTTGTATATGTTATTCAAAATTTGAAAAGAAAACTCTCCATGGGGAATAGTGTCCCTATCGCTTATAGTTCTTTTACTGGAGCATCTAAATGTACAGTAAAGGGATTGGAACAGATTTCAAAATTTTAGGAGTCGCAAAAATTTTTAATAATCACATATATATTGAATCCTGTTCTGAAAAAAAGCGCTTGTGGGCGACCGTGCTTTTTCGAACCCTGACAGTGACTGTGGAAAATTGGGGAAAAGGGATGGGAATCAAAACTCCTGGAAATTAAAAAAAAAATAAGTAAAAAAAAAAAAAAAAAACAGAGAGAGAGATAAAAAAATAAGAAAGCTTTTCATCCTTGTTAGAAAGTGTTAAAAACACACTAGATTCAGTAACAACATTTCGGATTATTATCGGAAAATTTCATGACAAAATAACTGTCAACCAAAAAAAAAAAAAAAAGAAAAGAAAAGAAAAAAAAATGGGCTTGTTTAAGCCTTTTGGAAAACACTAAATATGTACTTCCAGCTGAGTTCAGGGCCGTGCCGTGCTATGATGCAGAGAGGCGTCTGCATCAGGCGGCACTTCAAAGGGCGGCAGGCCTAGATTAACCATTGCCTACTTGTATAACACGTAAAATTTAAAAAATAAAAGGTTTTTTAAAAAGAAAATTAACAATTATTTATTGCTGTCAGTTGGAGGACAGAGAGAAATGTCCTACCTTTGATATTGGCAGATTTATAATTTTTTTTTTTTTTTTCTGCGAGGTGCAAAGCTTGAGTACTAATTCAGAATTGCATGAAATATGTATCATTGTTAGAAAGACCATTTCATCTTGTCTAAATATTTATTCGGGGGAGCGTCTCTTCTATTCCTTCTCCATGGATCTATCTCTTCGCCCCTGGGGTGGGGGCGGCAGAAGCCTTATCGTTGAATTCATAGTAAGGAGACTAACAGAGGATTTTTAAAAATATGGTTGCATATCGGACAGACATTAATTCAAATAGCTTTAAAATAGTTATTTTCATTTTTGGATTATTTTTCTTTGCCTCGGCTATGAAAACTTACATTAATTTTTTCTTTCACCAATAACATATAGAGGCTACCTGGCTGCCGTCATTAACTGGCGGCATTATTTACAGTCGCCTATTAGAAATCTTATAATTTTCTTTTTAAAATCATGCTGGACAATGACGTAGGAAGGTGGGCAGTGTACGTAAAAAGTAATGTTCGTAAGTAGTGACGTAGGAAGATGTGGTCCTACCCGGGCGATAAGTTAAAGAAAAATAGAGGTTGGCAAAACGTCGAAACTGAAAAAGAATAAGGCAACAGTCTGAAAGACTGAGATGGGAAGAAGGCGCAGGCGGCAGAAAGCCTAAACTTAGAAAAAATGGGGCGCAGGGCCCTAACTAGCGGTTGTCGAGGCTGGCCCCTTCCAGGAAAATAGGCAGGAGAGGGACGCAAAACTAGGTGATTCAAAAGAATTTTAACGAGTTGTACTGTTCTATGTTTTTCAAAATAGCTCAATAAGCTAAGGGCAACGACTAGTGTGTCCTACACTAGTATGTAATTGTAATTATTTAAATGAGCTTTCCCCTCCTATAATTTTATAATTCTGGTACAACGTACGCGAGTAATATTTCAAATTTTTAACTCTGGAAATAGTTGTAAAAGGTAACTAGTGTATCTGCTCCGAGCAGAGGAGGCGCAATTCAAGACGCTATGGGCGCCCATTAGAATGTTTGTAGAGATCTGCCAAGTCATTTGTAAGGGGGAGGGGATCGGTGGTCTTTCCCCAAAAACCACCGTAAATCACTTCCACGTTGCAACAATACATAAATAATTGCGGAAGTTTATACGTTTCCTGAGAGCTTGGGGGGAAGCTCAGTGCCCTTAGGTATGGACGACCACTTAAGGAGCTGCATAAAATAGGTCTGCCTTGTGTGACGCTTTTCATAAGCGTAATAAATTTACACATACATACAATGCCGTTTTATCGCATACGCGAACCCGGTTTTTGCCAGGGGCGTCAACCCAAAAGGGGCCTTAGCTCGAAAAAAGCTCTTCCCAAAATTATTATTCGAAAAAAAAAAAACCTTAAAATCTTGCCTGACGTCTAACTTAAGAAAATGTCTTCAAGCTTATGAAATGTTTTCGAAAAAATTGGATTTTTTCGAGAGGATTCACGACTTGGAAGAGGAAGAGATAACACAGCATTGCAAAAATTTCGGTTTTTATTATATAAACGACAACAACAAGGACCTTATATTTGATAGCATGCGTCTCAAATATAACATAATGGAAGAAGTAACAGCTCTGCGAGAAATGTATCGATATAAACTATCCGAAAATCCACAGCAGGAGCAGAAAGGAATAATGTTCATTGTTCATGGTTCTGAAGAGGAGGCCAGTAGTAATGAATCGAAGAGGACAACTTTCAGCATATCACTTTTGTATTATCATTTGCATACTAGTACACGACTTCTTCTTTCCGCCTTTTCCAATGTTGAAATCGCCATGCGTATTTTTTTTTTTTTTTTTTACTATGATGGTGACTCATGCAAGTGGGGAACGAAGTTTCTCAAATTTAAAATTAATAAAAGACGACAGAAGGAGTACTATGACCGATGGAAGATTCGATTATTTAAGCATTATGCGTACTGAGGGAGAAATATTAGAGGAGATGGATTTTAATGAAATTATTAAAACTTTTGCAGAAAAGAAATGCAGAAAGGCAAATATTTTATAGGAAGTTCCTGTACTCCATTCTTATGTACTAAAATCTAATTTACAGCAGAAGTAAAGCACTTTATTATGGAACAAATTCTTTTTTTTAGTCTTTAGTCTATATCATATAAAATACACATGTTGGGTGAAACAGTTAGTTATACGAGACATAACTAATTATTGCAATACCGGTTGAGATAGAAGAAGTTGTTGAAGAGAATCAAAATATAGTATCTTCAGAAGTTAATGAAGAGTTCGGTACCACTGGCAGCCTGAAGATATCATATGAAATTACCTTCTGGCTCTGCATTATGGACTGCTTTATACATGTCATCTGAAATTCGTCAAATAGTGGTTGAAAGGAGTGCGCATCAAATTAAAAAATTCGAATTTCCTTTTAACAAAGGAAGGCGTAAATTTTGTTCCTCGCATTATTTAAATGTTTTGAGAGAAGTTGGTTAATCTATTCCTTTTTTGCTTTTGTTGTGTATTATTTGATAATTCACGACTGCTAGTAGTGACTGGCCTAAAAAAAGACTACTCTGACTGGGGAAATCTTACACGAGCCCTCACAATACACGAAAAGTCTGCAAACCATAGAAATGCATTTAGAGCATGGCAGGAACTAGACATTCGATTAAAGCAGAAAAAAACTATCGACGCTGAGTACCAGAGAATTATAAACCTCGAAATTTAACATTGGAGAGGTGTTTTAAAAAGAATTGTATCCATAATTTGACTACTGGCCACACAATGCTTAGCTTTTCGTGGAACAACTGATCATATGTTTCAGTCTAATAACGGAAACTTCTTAAAGTGGATGGAATTGCTTTCCGAGTTTCAGCCAGTTATGGAAGAACATATTAGAAGAATTCATCGCGAATCTAATAAATGGTCTGTGACCTATTTAAGTAATAACATTCAAGATGAGTGATAAATTTAATGGGATTGGCTCTTTTAAACAAGTTTGTCGAAATTACGAAAACAGCTAAATATTTTTCGGTAACCGCGATTGTACTCCAGACGTAAGCCATATTGAACAACTATTATTAACAATAAGAGTCGCTGCTTTTGACTCCAAATAAATAAATATGAAATTGAAGAATTTTTCATTGGTTTTTTAGAAGTTAGTGATTCCACCGGAGAGGGTTTGACAGAGCTTATTCTGACAGGTTTGGAGAAATTAGGTTTCGAGTTAAAGTGGCTTAGAGGAAAAGGATACGATAATGGTTCTAATATGAAAGGAGTAGGAAAGGGTGTTCAAAACAGAATAACTGAAAAATATCCAAGGGCGTTTTATGTGCCCTGGGCATGTCATTCTTTAAACCTTGTTGTGAATGATGCAGCGTCTTCTTCTACAGAAACAACAGATTTTTTCTCTGTAGTACAAGAACTTTACATTTTTTTCTCTAGTTCTACGAAACATTGGGAAGTGCTTAAAAACTGTTTCCCAGATAACTCTAAAGCCATTGTGTGCTACAAGATAGTCAAGCAGAACTGATGCGTTAAAACATTACGATTTCAACTTTGCGAAATCTATGATGCATTAATTGAAATAATAGAAGATGTCAACAGGGATGCAGAAACGGAAGTTAGAGCTGTAGGGTCAGCAAAAAACATTAAAATTACAAGTTTATATGTGGTGTAATTCTTTGGCATGACATTTTAGTTGAAATAAACTCAGTTTCAAAGCTATTGCAATCTGTAACGGTCAATTTATCAGATTGTGTAAGGATGTTATCCGAAACTGTAGAAAAGGTAAAAAATTACAGGAAAACGGGATATGATCAGGGGAAAATTGCTGCAAATGAAATTGCAGAAAATCTTGAAGTCAGCATAGAATTCCCGACAGAAACTGAAGTTAGAGCCAGAAGAGAAAAAACGTCAATTTGATTAAAAAGCTGTCGACGAACCTTTAACAGAGGAGAATAAATTTAAAATAAACTTTTAAAATTATTTTCTGGACATTGCATATAATTCTCCAAATGAACGATTAACGCTTCTGGAAACCCATGACAAAAATTTTCAGTTTTTATATGATATTTTAAAACTTAGAGATATTGATGGCAAAAAGCTAGAAAAGAACTGTATCAATCTCCAGCCAATACTTCAGATCAAAAATGAATCTGACACTAATGAGAGTGCTCTACAAGAAGTATTACGCGATGTATCTAGAATGCTGCCATGTTTAATGAAACCTTTAGATGTTTTAAAATATTTGTGCAAAAATAATTTAATTGCTTTGTATCCAAATACTGCCATAGCACTGCTAACACTCTCAGTGTCAGTAGCTAGTGGGTAGTCAGTAGCTAGTGTTTGTCTAAATTAAAATTAATCAAAAATTATCTAAGAAGTTCAATAAGCCAAAGAAAATTAAGAAACCTGTCAATAATTTCAATAGAGTCAACATTGGCTGCTACTCTAGACTACACATCCCTAATCCACGAATTTGCTAAAGTTAAAAGAGTAAAATTGTAATAGTTTGTTGTTAATGTTAGTAAAATAAATAAAGCATTTGTACATTTTGTGTAGTTTTACTTTTAAATCATAATCAGCATTTATTTTAAGGAAGAAACATTTAAGGGGTGCTATGGCGTACACAGATTTCCTTTAACGGGGGATGAGATTAAATGTAATCCTTTGGTTAAAAATGAACAATTAATGGATTTCATGTTAATTTTTTTCTCGGGGGAGAGAGTTGAACCACTTACCCCCCTTTATACTGAAGAGGCGGCATTTTGAAGACTTGCATCATACTGAGAAAATCTACCGCACGGCCCTGGCTGAGTTACGTTTCCATATAATTTATTCACATTTAATTTTATAGTTATTTAATTCTGTAAACCTTTTACAGGCTAATATTCCCAATTGGGACCATCAAATTAAAAATTTATTGAAAAATTAAATTTTATCAATACTGACTTTTAAAATTTAGCAGATTAGTTAAAAGATGTAAAACACGCTTTAATGACTTGCTTTTTTGAAATAGTATTTGCATGTCTATTATTAGCAGAAAATTGGATAAAAATAATAAAAATAGCGATTTTCGTAAGTTTTTACTGAGCTATCTTGATACACCCCCCTTTCAAACTTAATTGATACGTTTACTTAAATTTAAAAATCAATCTTTCATTTATTCTTAATATTTCAATTATTATTTGAACTACCCATAAAAGTATAGTCAAAGTATAGCGCCTAAAAGTTTGCTCAGTAATGACCAATGGTCCCAGTTGGAAACACAGTTAAAATTGGGTGGGTCGGTGGGGAGAGCAGGGTACAATTTTTTCCCATTAAAATTTTTACTAATATCTTTTAACTAATGCATTAGACAGCAAAATATACAAAAAAATAATTTAAAATATGCCTGGATCTGAATTCGGTCTGTAAAATGTTAACAAAATAAAACTACTTTTTAATTATCGCTGCGTTAAAATAATGTGCGGTAATGCCACACATTATTTTTCCTTATTCTTAATTTTTTATTCATTCATGTTATTTGAATAAAAAATTATTATGTTCCTGAAAATGCCGACACTGTTTGATATTTATAGTAATTATATACTTTTTTAACACTAGAAGTAATAAAAATATACGATTTACTATAGTAGCAATCCAGACCATTCGATCGCATTTTTTGACAAACCGGTCAGCAAATTCCTCTAGGTTGAAATCTTAACAATATCTCGATAAAATGCAAGTAAAAACAATGTCGTCTTTTCTCACATAAAACATAGATAACACTAGACAACAAGGAACCAAAAGTTTTTTGTCGGTTTCCTGGCTCTAAATTGATTATTCTTTCCAATTTTGCCTCGAAAAAAAAAACGAATATGTAAATGAATTTTTTTTTAGTTATTGTTTTCAAGATACACAAAAACCCATAGGAGGAAGATCTATACAACAGCCCACCTATCGACTTAAAGATAAATGAAAGAACAAAAAATTCCCGTTTAATAAATATAATAAAACAGATCAAGTCTTGTGAACGTTTTCTTTAGGCCTGTCTCTTGTACGTTAAAGGCGGAGAACCTCTTGTAAACTCCTGCAATAGTCAGCCAGCATTGACTTTATTCACCGACCCAGATATCAGCTTTCAATTGCAGAGATATCTTTATGAAACTGTCTTCGCACTCATCGCTTACAGTTCCATAGTTGGTAGGGAAAAAACAAGATGGAAGTCCAGGAAAATTATATTTCAAGGGCCTATTGAATGCAAGTTCGCAGAGGAGCTTCTGTAGGATTTTTTTTCATCAACCTTTGGTAGTTATCGTCTTTTCTGTTACGCAGAAATGCTCGTACCCCACCTTTAAGGGCTTCCCAGGCTGCTTTCTTATTCCCACCTGATTCTTTTTTTCAAACGCAATGTCCTTTACAAATGTGCGTATTTAAGGGCCCAAAGATATTCCCTCTTTAACCTTTGTTTCACGTCACCTTAGGAATTTCGCTCTAAGGTATGAGAGCCTCTCCATCCTTGTTCATGGAATACAAAAGGTTCTTTATTATTACCAGCCTAATATCAGGGGTGCAATCAGTAACAGAATGTTATTTGGATCTCTTAGAAGCTCATTTTCAACATTTCCCTACCCGGAATTTAGATTTCTTGAAGTCGATTTGTATTTTATGTAGTGAGACTTTCTATCTCGAGAGTCCCACAAACACAGAAAACAGCAGGAATTAGTACAGCCTAACTTCATTTCCAAAAATGCAGCAATAAGTCCGCAGGAATCTGCCATTTATGATCCCCGTATTTGATTGACTCTAGAAGTAATTTGCAGACTCTGCCATATGCACTAACATGATGGTAAATCTGAATTCAAGAGCTATTTTAAATTTTTCCCTTCAACTGTTTTTATTTTTTCAATTTACTTTTCTATTTCGCAAAATTTGGGGAGAGAGCAAAATTTTTCCAAATGCACTTCTTTGGCTAAGACAATATCTTCGGATTGTTTGTGGCACATCTGATGATCATCTTACAAGTTTTGAAACCGATCTGCTGCATAATAGGTACGTTATAGGCAGATGTTGATTACTTTTTACCCTAAGTCCAATAAAGTTAATAAGCTAGGTTCATGAAAAATAGTGTCTACAATATCATTTTTTATATTCGCTTAATTAATTTGACAATAATTGATTACTTCATAACATTTATTCTTTCCTGTTTTCCAAATCACTGCTATTAGAATCTAAGTACTCCTGTATTAATCGTGGTATTTTATGTCAGTTTTATTTATGAAATATGATTCAAATTGACTCTGGAAAGTAAATTTATTGGTTTTCGATACTCTGCCTTTCTTGGAAGTGACAGAAATAGATGATTTATGAAGCAAGCTGGGAAAAATTGGATATTGCTTTCAGTTATGTGATTAAACCTACCGTAATAAAAAGGAAATATTAGGATATGGAGTAAACAATTTTCAGATTCTTGTCACAAATTAATGCAAAAATAAATAAAATACAAACAAAATGAAATATGTTTCTTGTTCTGTGCATATTCAATAAAATCAATAACTTACTAATTATGTCTTTTACGTAAAAAATAACATGTCCGCCAAATCTGTGAAAATCACGACAAAGTTATGCTCTTTTTAACACTACGTACTGAAATGACGTCATCGTAGTTTTGTCTATACAAAGAAAAACTATTTAAAATTTCTGTGAATGCTACAAACATTAGAAAGCATCTTAAGTTAAAGATAAAAATTAAACTACTTTTCTGATACAAAAGAAAAAAAAATCATCATGATCTATTTCTATATCAAATAACATAATTAGTGATAGCTGAAAATGACCATTTCTCGTAAAATTTAATTTTCTATATTCACCACAAATTTTACTAGTTTTATTTTCAGAAAAATACGTTTTTACCGGTCGAATCCTCGCTAGAGGCGTGTCGAAAACTGATACAAAAATTGTGGGATACAGTATGATGTTCCTGCTATGAATTTATCATCTGCATCCAGAATTTTGGTACAACTCTCGATAACTAAAGGATGAAAGAATTTGTTACGTTGGGTGAGGGATATGAGGCATCATTTACATTGCAGGGGAAGCGCCGCCATTTTCAGATCATTTCGCTGCGTCACATAATGAGAGTACTAGTATACTCCTGCGTATAGTACTGTGTCCCATATTAGTATAAATTTTGACTCTGAAAAGATAGAGCGTTTGTTTGTGTTTCAATCATCAGCTTTCGTCAAAGTCTACCGATTGCGTATATAAAACATTAGTTTGAAATAGCAAAACCAACTAGTTTCTGTGGCTTTGAGTCCGCCACATAGTTAGATGGCCTTTATATTTTCAAAGTCCGAAACGATTTCAAATTTTATCATGGACTTGGTCAGGCGTCTCCTACAGTTAGAGAGATACTAGATAAGTAAGTACCACCGATTGCCTAATATTCACTTCAAACATTAGTCACTCAAGTAAAAGAGTTTTCTGATTATGTTCCTAATCAGGGTTGTTTTATACTTATTACAGCCATTAATGCTCAAAGCTTGGACGCGCACTTCGAAGACATCCCTACAGATTCCATCATCAACCGATGTGATTGCTTAGTAATTAGCGTGGATGGAAAATTTCAATCCTGTGCAGGTACCTGGCTTTGATCCGACATCATACCGCAACACCGCTAATCACAGAAAAGTTGCAACTACATCATCGGCGATGGTATCATCATCATCAAGTCGCATAACCGGTGGAGTCACCATATATCGCAACATTGGTAGCTTCACTGATTGTAACAGAGTTAGCATTGACATCTCCGAGATGAATTTCCAGCTCATAGACCCAAAGGTTGGTGATGCCTGTGTAGTAAACGTACAGGTGGCATCTTCAAATTGATACTCGGGTGTATGTTGATTCATCTGCGCACAGAGTTAATAGCAATTAAGCTTTGTATGCTACTATCGCTGTTAAAGTATTCTAAAAACACCGTTAAGATTATACTCGAATACGAGACAGATCTCACGACACCCATCATGATGGTCGGAATGTCTCACCGGACCTCTCGCTTCCGACTTCATGCTTAGCGAGTTTAATTTGTATTACATGGAAACTTCTCCAGCAATGCTAGGTAATACCGGTATCGATTTGACGCTTACCAGAAATCTCAAGGTATTTCGTATGCCATTTGTTTCGTACTTTTCTTATCTCAGACCTTTCACTAACAAAGAGCAATTTTTCCTTTACTTCATTTCTTTACTGAACCAGGTGGAACTGAAAGAAAACATTGATGATTTCTTTTCTGAACGAGATGAAACTGATAGAAAACATTACTCGTTACGTACACTTATCCACGTAAGAACGCATGGCCGTGCCTACGACATATGCACCCGCCCTTTTTTTTCAAAACTAAAACTGTGATGTTATGCGCTGACATATATAGTAACGACAAAAATGTTTTTAATCTTATTCTTTTTATATTTAGTGGTAGTTGAGATATCTCGCATAGTCCTAAATCAGTGTTCGGTATTAACAAAACTCCGTTGCTGAAAAACAGAAACAGTGGATAAATGTTAAAACAAAAACACCTAATTGAAGCTAGAATTCCTGTTTATGAAAATTCAAACTAACTCGCAGACCCTTCCGCCTTCATTACTTTAATAAATAGCGACCTTATTAAGCACAATAACGTGACATCATGTTCATCCTCAGCATAACTTAAGAAGCCCTTTTGCGAGGATTAACACGGTTGGAGATTAAGAACTCCGATGCCTTTCATAAGAGAAGGCTTCATTATCCGAAGGAGTGAAATACGGCGTTCATTTCCGTCCTTAATCCCCGGAACATTACAGTTATTCTTGATAAGTGAGTTCTGGGTTATTAACTTGATTCAGAACATCGGGAGGAATTATGTTGATAAAACAAAAATTGCCTCAGTGGCCGTGAGTGTGTTCTATGACTCATTAATTAAATGTACATTACACATTACGAAAGACCTTAAAAGGGGAGTTAAAAGTATAATCATGCATAATCGCCAACGAGTAAGGAACGCAATCAACCACTTTTTGGAAAGGTAATTTTTTTGAAATAATTAACACGTGCAGTATCCTTTAGCTATTGCAGAATTTTCTAAAATAAAAATTACTGTTTACGAAAAGTGGTTAGTTTATTATGTACTTGGAAATTTAGAATGAGTTTTTTTTTCTCAAGCAATATGAATATTATATGCCATGTCAAGAAAAAAAAAAAAAACCTTTGTTGGAAAAGCACATAAATTAAAGACAGGAAAGACGGAAGTTTTAGTAGGTCAAAAGAACCACCCTTCATAATAAAGGTTGGATCTTTAGTATCAATCACGCCCACTTTGTACCCCGAAGTATTTTTATACCACCTGACACACACTTCTTCCTAACTTGTTTTCTTGGAAAGTATTTTCATTTAAACTTTAAAATTATAATCAGACTAGCCAATGTTCTTTATAAAAGACTGAATTTCTTCGTTGCCGATAATATATACAGGTTGGTTATTAATTAACGTGAGGTGTTAAGAGCCAACCCTCTACCGAGTAAAGTATTGGACGAAACCTAACCTAATTCGATGAGCATGCATAGTAGACCATGCGATTTTGATTTTAAAAAAAATGTTCCAAAATTTGCCACTGGGGCAATTTTGGCGCAGCAAAAGTGTATTAGCGTAAATATTGAATGGTTAATTGACAAAAAATACAGCAAACATCAATTTTACTTTCAAATTTGGTTCAATATGCGCACCATTGGTAAATTCCAAGAGCTGCATACGATACATGACATTTTTTACTGCCGCTCGCAGCATATCAGAGTTGATTTGCCTCACGTGTAACGTTATTCGGTCTTTTAACTCTGCGATATCGGAGACATGTCCTTGATAAACAACACCTTTAAGAAATCCCCACAACCAAAAATCGCAAGGATTGAGATCGGGGGACATCTCGGGAACTTTTGCAGCGCCAAAATTGCCCCAGTGGCAAATTTTGGAACAATTTCTTGTTTTTTTTTTAAATAGAAATCCCATGGTCTACTATGTATGCTCATCAAATTTGGTTATATTTAGTCCAATACTTTACTCGCTAGAGGGCTCTGAACACCTCATGTTAATTAATAACCACCCTATATGTTTGCCCTTGAACCATGGCTTCATGTGCTGCCAGTAAAATAAATAAATAAACAGGTTTCTTTCGGGGGGAGGGGGGAGGGGAGGAGGAGAAAAACACTATAATAAAAATACTGAGCATTATTTTACCCTTTAATGCACTTTTGATGCGAGGAAGGAATAAAAATTTGACCTTATTTTCCTCAAGATTTCGTACATGTATAATCTCATTAACAAAACTTCACAATTCTAGTTATGATCTGTTTAACATTGTCGTGAGAAACACGGTTATGCTTACAATTTCAGTGTGTGTTGTACACTAGAGATGAGTTCGGGCTCATTTTTTGGAGCCCGAGCCCGCCCGAGCCCGAAATTTCAGCTAAAGACAAATAAATTTAACTACTTCATTAATAGGATACAATAAATTTTGGAGCTTCACACACCTTCTAGTCCCCCGTGCCGCTATTTTTAAAAATAAGTACGTCTATTTATCCCATGAATCACTTTTTAAAATCTGTTTCAAGGAGTATGTTCAACAAAGGAGAAATTTTTCACGAGCCCGCCCGAGCTCGAACGCAATCGTGAATTACAGAGCCCGAGCCCGAGTCGGTCCCGGGCTCGGGCTCGGGCTTTCGGGCTCGGGCTGAGCCCGTCTCATCTCTATTGTACACCGCATAGTTCGAGCTTATATAGGCTGCGAACAAAAGATGCTATTCTTAAACTCAACATAAAAATATTGAGCAATTTCCTCGTGATCGAATTTAGTACTACCAGTATTTTTCTGACTTGTCAGCACGTAGCTTCGGTTGAATTTTATCTAACACTGAGACTAAAAAACAGGCTGCTAGTGTAAGTATAAGCCTTTGCCTTATACATATATAAACATTTGCCTATCACAGCTGAAAGAACTTTTAAGCCAGGAAGTATTACACCTTAACGGCCGGCAGCATATTTGGTCACTAGTGAATTCGGAAAGAGTATATTAATTTATAAACATTTTAAATTATTGGTTGTTACAGTTTTAATGATATTACAGTAGTTTGAAATATGTTATTGAATTGAACCTTGTTATTGTAACACCATGACACGTTTTATTACAGTTTAACAAACAGTAAATTTTACGATCACTTGCAGAATGAGTCTCATAAGCACTACCATTGCATTTCTCATCAACGATCCTTAAAGGAGTCAAATTTAGTCATTAAAACAGGCAATGTAAAAAAATAATCGTACTCGTGAAAACAACTAAAAAAAGTTTTTTTAATAGTTAGATGTTTTGATGCCGAACGCTGCTTGATATTTTATAGCGTCATATAAATTCCACAAAGTAAAATTTTACGGTATTTTCTTTTGAATTGCGACTATGCCCGTTTAATATTATTTCCACTATGGACCTTGCGTAACCCTAAAACACAAATTTTTGTACTTTCTGAAATACCATGTTAATTGCTCAGCAACTCAGCTTGCCAAGAACATCATAGAATGTGTCGTATGAGGGCCAATTATCTGCGCGAGCGATCTAGGCCGAGAAGTGGGTTGCCTTGTAACATTTTCTAAGGGCTCTTAACTCTTATTTACACGAAGTTGCGGAGAAAACCATGGAAAATTCCAAACGGGTAGGCCGACAGACACATATAATGGACCTGGGTTAGAACAACATCTCCCACATACAGAAAGCCGAACAAGTGAAATTTCAACTTCAACGTCACCACTAGACCTTCAAGTGATGACGTCATCACAGTTTTATTTTCATAAAGAGAAACTGTTTGAATTTTCTGGTGAGTGCTACAAATATTAGAAAATATCTTAAGTTAAAGATAAAAATTAAAATACCTTTGTGATACAAAACAATTCATTATGATCTAGTTCCTTATTATATTACATAATTAGTTAAAATTAAAAACTTGCCCTTGTCGAAAAATTAAACTTTCTATCTCAAATCATTAAAATGCTGTTGTGCGTGAGTAAACTCACCAGAAATTTTAAATAGTTTTCCTTTATGAATTTAAATTGAGATGACGTCATTCTTGAAGGCCTACTAATGATATGAAAGCTTGGTGACGTAGCAGTTGGTAGGCTTTCCATATGTAGGAGGTGTTGGTTTGAACCGGTCACCTTTCGTCTGCCAGTTGAGAGAGCAAATGTGCTCGGCCACGGTGGGGCAAGAACATCATGGAACTCTCGGTAATTCAGTCAAGAGTCAATTTTGAAAACTGGCAGCGTATTGAATGACAAGAACGCACTCAAATTGCTTCCAAAAACTTTATACATTTTTGTTGGTCGATAAGATTATGCACTAATCAACGCACAATCTTGTTTAAAATTTCGTTTTCGTATAAATATTTCATAAACACTACTCTTTAAAAGTATTTGATGTATGTTAGAGTCACAATAAAATATTAATTTTAATTAATATCTATTTGAATAAAACAGTAATTTTTAGTAAATAGTAAACGTAGATTCACTAAATATAAATGTTATACTGAATCAACAAAAATCTTGTTAAATTAACAAAAATATCCGGGTGAAATAGCGCCAACAATTTTTTTGTTAAATTAACAATATAATTTTATAAAAATTATTTGATTATTTCAATAATTTAACCAAACATTTTGATTAAAGTCAACAAACATTTCGTTAACTTCACCAATTTAAAATTAATTTATTTTGTTAAAATAAACAAAATATTTGTTCGAGTTAAGAATATGTTAACTCGAATGTTCTTGGTTCATGTATCAAAATTATTTTGTTTATTTTATTATTTCATTTTGTTGAATGAGTCAAAGGCTAAATTGAAAGTTTCTGAGATAAGTCTAATTAATTTAAATAATGATTAAAAATACCATTTTTATCGTAAAGCTTTTCTATATTTTCAGAATGATGTTAAAAGGTTCGCGGCGGTTTCTCTCTCTTCTTCTTCTTCTCTCTGTCTTTCTTTCTTCCTCTTTTTTTAAAAATTCAGCCACTCAGGCAGTAAGAATCACTTATGCATTCGTGATTAAAATGAAATATTAAAACTTTGTCACTATTACGAGCTATAGTCCAGGACGTACCTGCAGTTCTGTGGGACAGTTTGAGAATTAGTTTTCAAGAATGTTTAAAAGGTGCCTTAGAGTGTATTTAGGGCTTGGGTAGACATCCTCCACCTGGTATATTTTTCGTCTATGACGTCATCAAAGATGGCGGCTGCTCGATCTCAGAATAACTGCTATTTTACTTCACCGATTTGCATAAAATTGCACTTTTTATATTGATTTGTCCTTAATAAATTAAATAATGCATGTAATTACTATGTAATGAGAAATGTAGGTGTGTAATTTTCACTCATTAACCACTTCACAGTTTTGTCTGAATGCCGCTCGGGTGGCTCAGTTTTCAATTCATATAAACTGATTTTCCGGTATTTTCTGTTCGTTTGGTTTGCAATGTATCTGTAATGAGACTGTTTACGCAGCTCTATTAAATTTCAATAGTATCCTTGACCAGTTGAACCAAAAGTACTTGCCAATAACCTCTGACTAAACTTTATACGCTATTGCACATGAAGTTCAGCTAAGCGATCCAGATAAGTTTACTAATATTGTATTGCTGTTGGGAACATTTTGTACGGCAAAAGTTCTGCCTAGTTGTCTAGGTAAATATTTTCGTGGAAGAGGAATATTAAATGAGCTTATTGAAAGCTTAGTGTTTTAAGTACATGTGGTAGATTCGGTTTTACATGGGAAGAATTATGTGAGGTGTGTCAAAGGGATATTTATGTTGGGAGACACTACAGATTGAAGGTAAAGTTTTTTTTTTTTTGGAAGAGCATTCCATTGAGTCTTATGAATCACTTTCCAAAGTTACTTCAGCAGTACATTTCTTTGGCATGGGAAAAAATCAACGAAATTATATAGACTAGTTATTTGCTAGTGGTCAAATTTCGATCATAAAGAAATAAATTTTTTAATTTGAGCGTGAATAAAGTTCTTCCGCCAAAGAGTATGTCTCCCCACTCCATACCCTACTAGCAATTTTGCTCGGGCTACCACCGGCCACGCAGCCAGCCGATGACGGCCCGAGCAAAATTGCTAGTAGGGTATACAGTGGAACCTACTGAAGTGACCACCTTGACTAAGAGACCATCTGTCTATAGTGACCAGTTTTGTACAGTTTCACTTTACAAACACCACACTTTTCTGCGAAAACGCTGTTTTTCTAAAAACTCTATCATATTTTGCTAAATGCAAAGGCAGCTCCAGCGAGTGGGTCAAAGTGGCCATCTCTCTCTACCGACCTTGGATTTCACGCATTCAGTTTGCGTTTTGAACAATTTAGGCTAATTTAAAACCTTTCGTGGCCCCCTCCGAAAATTCAGCCTGGAGCCGTCCGCAGCTAACGGCCCATTATTTTCGGAGTTATAAAATTTTAAATGGCCGAATGATTGAGTTTTACTTGCTGAGGCGTACCACTGACCATGCATAAAAACTTGTTGCCTCAATAAATTTGCACTTTTTGCGAATGATTGTCCTTCAGATTTATTTACTGTCATCGCATATGCAAGTATATTTGAGTTTTTTGAAAGGATATGGTAAAATAGTACCAGAATATTTTATAAATGGAATTAAAATTTTTTAATTGCCTCCGATTCCAATTCAAACTTCTCAATGAAAAGCATTACAATATATACGAACTTGCAGTCTTGTTCCCTTGACTAATGCTTCCTTTGAATTCTTATTAGCGCAACGATGCAATTAACTTTCAATACTAATTTATGATCTTAAGTACATCCAAAAATTATGTTACCAGCATTTCATAGCAACGAAAACTACGTTCAGGTGCTAAAGGAAAGACTACCAAAAAGCCAGTGCCGGATTAAGACAGCGCGGGGCCCGTAGCAAATGTTACCAAGGGGCCCCTTGCTCAGTAGCGCAACCATATATATATATATATGGTTGCGCTACTGAGCAAGGAATATATATATTAATATAGCGCAACCATATATATATACTCGCTTAAACCAAAGGAGCGAAATTCGATCAGTCGGAGTCGAAAGTGAGCCAAGTGAGCTTCTCCTTTAGGAGCGTTTTTCGATCACAAGAGCGGAGCGGAATATAACAATAAGCCAGGGGAGAATTTCTCGGAAAAAACAGGGAGGGAGAAAAGGCGTTCTCAGAAAAAAGACTACTTGAAGAGCACTTTCGCGGAAAAAACGGTAAGTTACCATGGAGACGGGTCGCTCCGCAATGTATCGTTTTTTTCGCTCTTTGGGTTTAAGCGTGATATATATATATTAGGGTGATTCATAAAAGACCCAAAAAAATTTTTTTCCCTTTTTTTTAACTCTCAACCCCTAAAAATGATCTATTCCACTAGAAAACACACCAGTATTTTTTTTTAAAAATTTAATTGATATTTAAGGGTCGCTACCGAATTTTGAAATAAGAGAAATGAAGCAAAAACGATAAATTTTTAAATAAATAATTTTATTACAATCAGAATACAGTTTTATGAATGAAAATACTAAATAACAGTGTTGAAACCTCGAAGTAGAAAGAAAGAAAAAGTGTTATATAAAATTTGACTTATTGACGTTGGGGTTTTTCTGTCTATAATTCTTAACTAACAACATCAAGTACTGCTTCTGCTCCTCATCGTTTGTATGTAATTTGTTGTATTCTTCCATCAAAGCAACACCTCGTTCAGCTATATCATTAACGACTCTCATGTTTTGTACAATTTCTTTAGCTGACCTGTAGCTTTCTTCTTCTTCCCACAGCTCAGGATCTTTTTGTATGAACTCGCATGAAATACCAGTCGTGTTGAAAAATTTCATTGTATTTGTTGTAACGAAATCTTCGATATTTTGATTTTTGATTGCATCATACCTCAAAGATGCCTTTTTAGGACTGTTTTCCGAACTTTCGTTATTCAGTGCTAAAATCATTCTGCGTTTTGTTTCATTAGAAATTCGCTTATCAAAAAAAGCTAGAGCAACCAGTTCTTCAGAAAGATACCAAAGATGACCCAACATCTTTTTCCCGGCGACTTTGGCTAAAACTGTATCATGTTTTTCGAACTCAACTATGTCCTTCAAAATCTTCAGGTCATTTTCAGGTGCCATATAAGCCACTGGCGCTGTAAACCAGTATTTTGCATAGACAAGTACAACAAATATGCAGATATCCGTAATGGCCTTAGCTTCTTTAATTGTGATCTTAAGCTGGTGCTTAAATAGAAACATTTTCAATGCATATACAGCTTTCGCCATCCAACGTGCACGATGCATTCCAGAGGGGGCTTTGAATGAGATACCGCTTTCAGGAATCCCTCCTAAAAAGATAATGATTAAATGAAGGAGTTCCCTGTAATCGTCACGAGGCTGAAATTGTTGTAGTTGATTCTGAGCAAAAGTAATTATATCGGTCTCAGCAGTTTGAACGCAATTCCAAGTAGATGGTTGAAAAATTGCAGTTTTGAAGTCTTCCTGATTTATTTTTGTCCAACGGCTCTTAAATTTTTTGAAAATTATAATTTCAGGACCGCTGGATGGTCCAATAGCTGATACTACGACAGCTTCCAGTACGATTTCTAAGATGTGATGCCGACAAGGGAGCCAAATCAATTCTTTTTGCATTTTTTGTTCCAAAAGAATACAGGCTCCATTTATTCGCCCAGTATTAGATGCCGTTGTGTCGAAGCACATACATCTTATTTTATCACGTAAGTTCCACGATGAAATTGTCTCGAAAATAGCAGACGCCATGGTTTCTCCTTTGCCATCTGGAAGCTTAGCAACGGCCAAGAGCTGGTCCACTCCTTTTCCAGATACCAAGATTGGTAGACGATCTACTACTCCATGCCCTGCTATGTCCTCGAGCATTTTTCCATCCCAGTGCACAGTTAGTGTAATTTGGGGTTGGAAATCAGATTTTATTGATTCAGCAAGCTGCAGTCTATTATTCATTCTTTGGCAACTTTGGAATAGCTTACGTTGTATTCTGATACATTACAGCCTAGACTTTTGAGTGTAGATGTCAAAACAACAGTTGCTTTCCGGTCGCTCAATTTAGCGACATCGAGACTAGTTGCTACATTAGAATCTAGGATTGTTTTTCGGCCTCGTTTCCTTGGTATCGAAAAATCTTTGCTTGAAGAAGGTCCTGGCTTCGGAGAATTAGGACGACTTTGACTCATGTCACTATCACTCCTGTCCTCTGTAGAAGAAGTAGCTGAAGATGACAATAAATCGTATTTCTCAGTTAGCCTATTTATTGCTTCTTTTTTTTTTCTTTCATTTTTTCCAACTTAACTTCTTTTTCTAATTGTTTATCAAGTTTTCTAGCATACTGTTTATTAATCTTACCGATTCGTCCAAGACGGTTCATTTTTCTTTGGTTCAAAAGAAATTGCTTATCTTCGTCAATATTCATTATATTTAGAGCATTAGAGTGAGCTATATCAAACAGAACATTTAAATTTGATTGCCACTTGTTTTCTTTTTCTTTGATTGTTGCTGAACACTTTGCCTTATTTTCTTTCTTTCTTTTTTTTTTTTTTTTTAAATTCTGCCATTCCTTGAAATATTTGAGTATTTTTGTGATAACATGTTGCTTTTCCTTGGTGGGAATACTTGCTTTTTCCCATATAGCCATCACACCACCAGCAGTTAATGACGCTGATTCTCTATTTACTTTTTTCATTACATTTTTATAGTGAAAAAATAAACTCATTACTTCTTGCACTGAGGGTAATCTTGTTTGCACTAATTCTGAGCAAGTGTGTCCGATTAACCATATTTCACCACGAGTGAACACAACCACTTTGGATTTCAATGATTTTATTTCTGGGTAAGAAGCAGGATTGTTTATGTCGTAAATATCAGTCCAGCTAACTAAAGCTGGGGAATGTCATACGCATAAAATGTTTTTTTTTTCTTTTTTCTCTCCCCCCCCCTCCTGCAGTGGGAGGTGCTCAATTTATTGGTACTTGCTTGATATAGGGGTGGCCGGAAGTAGAGAAGAGAAGGAAACGCGTAGACCCAAAAGGGTGTTATTGCAGTTAATTTTTAAACTTTGAGAGTTGGTAGCGACCCCTAAATATCAATAAAAAATTCTGAAATTAATAACCAATTCATATTTTAGTAGATAGAATGATATTATGGGTTGAGAGTCAAAAAAATAAAAACTTGAATTTTATGAATCACCCTAATATATATATATATATATATATGGTTGCGCTACTGAGCAAGGGGCCCCTTGGTAACATTTGCTACGGGCCCCGCGCTGTCTTAATCCGGCACTGGCTTTTTGGTAGTCTTTCCTTTAGCACCTGAACGTAGTTTTCGTTGCTATGAAATGCTGGTAACATAATTTTATATATATATATATATATTTATTTATTTATTTAGGGGGAGGAGTTCACCCTCACATTAAAGTAGTAGAGCTAAATTAAATGAGGAAATAAACAGTGCTAAATATATTACAATTTATGTTTAGTGCTAATTAATGGTATTACTAATGCTAATTAGATGTAAACAAAACTAGCCTCACCATGGCACAGTGGTTATGCCACTGAAAATGGTAGATGGCCGAAGTGTGAAGGTCTCAGGTTCGGGTCCCATCGCGCGGTCGTCTATCTAACGGTCTGCAGTTTTGGTAGGTTTTCACCAGATGTAACGTGAATACGCGTTAGAACCCCTTAGAAAGTCCTCCAACCAAGGCACCCCTCCCTTGGCAAATCGCCCTAGTGTAGCGTTGCCGTAATCACACACACCGTAAACAAAACTAAAAGGTCACACGCGCCTTCCAGTGTTATATTCGCGAGAGGTTTATCCCAGCCCTCCCTCCATCTTCGGTGAGCTAATCTATAGGTTTTGTGCGATAATAAAATAAAACACAAACCTTTTTCGAATTTTCTTGATTCAAAATGAACAAATCTGAGTTAATACTAGACAAATCAATTTCTCCAAGTACATTGGTGTGCGGAAAAAATATCCGTCAAAATAAAGTGTGTGTGTGTGTGGGGGGGGGGGGGCTGAATGGATAGTGAGACTGGCGATGTTTAAAGTTATTTATTCGTACAACTCAGGTTTTTTTAATGAATGTTAATGTTCATGGATATATATTTGAAATTTCTAACACTTCCCACCTTTCCCATATGCAAACATATAACTTGACAAGTTTACACACATAAAATAATAATTGTTTTTGTAAAATTTTTAGAACCTTCGAAATCAGTATGTATTTTAAACTGTGCCTTTAAGTACTAATTTTCCCCTATAAAAATACATACTTGTAAAATTATTTCATTATCTGGACAGTCTTTACTAATAATAGGTTACATATTTTTAACTTCTCTTAATTTATTTAATGGGTTAATTCATAAGATATCGAACTGGGGATAGATAGATCTAGCACAATAATACCTCCGCCATTCAAAATATACTGCATGCACGAAAGGCTTTTAAACTGTACATGCTTGTACAGGGGGACTGTTACTTCCACATACCGCTTGGAACACTTCTAAAATTCATTTCGTTAGAGTTCTACAAGCATATGTACATTACTTTTCAACTTATCCTCGTTAAAATGATATAAAATATTTTGTTCAAAAAAATCTTTATAAGAGGATTGTATCTTTTCTAAGTAGAATAATCTATATAATAAATAATAAAAAATTCGGATAAAACATTCATTATCGTATTACGTTCAAATGTTTTTGCAAGACATAATAATCTTAAATGTGAAAAGTAATTTGTGAGTATCTTTGTGGATCAAGAGTATCCGAAAATTCTTTTTGTTTTCAGTTTACCTGGGGTTATGGTTTCTCGAATATCCCGACCGTTTTGTCTTTGTGCGAAGATCCTCTCGGTTCTAATTATTTTATTTGAACGAACGTACTGGCATTCGCGCTCTTGACCTGTGGTTTCGACCGGCCCAAAATCAATTCTTTTACATTTAACGTGGTTAATTTTTGAGACTAATAAGATAATTTATCGTAATATAATGGATTCCCCAACTATAAAAAAAATGACTTACATTCTATGTATTATTATTGTTTCAAAAAATAATTCGCCTTTGTTTAAATACTGTAAATTGTTAAATAAATAATTAAGTAAAAACAAAGCAAGCCAACTACCAAAAGCCTTCGAAGATGGTTTACACCCTAGTACACCTTCGAATTTCGCTAAAGCCACCCGCCTTTACTCTAAAACAAAAGAGCTTTGGGGCTGCCCAACATCCGTTTAAAATACCATCCTCATATTTACTGCAAAACAAAATAACTTTATGTCCAATATTTAAATAAAAATTATTGTTTCGTGGGTGATTATTATTGATTATGGGGAGCGTTTTTCCTACAATCTTAATCCTATGGATCTCAGCTCTCGGGGAAATGCAGAAGGTCAATTCGCGTTCCAGAGAATATCTTCAGAAATAGCCACAAATATTTCTGTTCTATTGAGTCATTTTGAAAAGTTTGATTACAACTTCATTAAAAAATTCATTCGACTTGTTACTGAAAAGTCCCTGAAATGATCGGGACAGATAGAATACAGCCTATTGAATAATCCGTCCCACTGACGGATTAATACAATTTTGTGGGTGGAGGAGTCGCATAAATATATATAAGTTTTATGGAAGTAAGTTGGGATTGTTTACATTAATTTCATTTTTCTCGGGAGGGGCGGTCGCCTCCTCTGACCCCCTCCCTTTAATCTGTCCTTGATCAGACCCTGAGTCTGTTTTTTTGTTTCGGCACTTATTTTTCTTTCTATATTTTGTTTATTTCTGGATTCATTCTACAAATAAAGTCAAAAATGTAACATTATTGTTAAGGAATCCATTTTCTAGAGGCCATAGGTAGGTGGTGCAAGGATCTGGATACCCCCTCCTCCGTTTGTCCGAGTTTCGCTTTTAGTCAACAAAAAGATAAGGATACAACCTCTCTTTCTGGCTTTCTTTTATTCCCCCCCCCCTTTTGCATGCTCCCTGAATTTTTTTTCTGAGAACTGTTTTTTTGTTCCACAGTATTGTTAAATATACTCTTGTGTGTGTCCTTATTACTGACTTTAGAATACTCATTCAGTTTCGCCTAGGTAATGAGTTGACTAAATAATGCAGGCATGCAACAGCCACATTAAATATATTAATGACTATGTCATTTTATCTCTCACTCCCTTTTGAAAATGTGACATAAAAATGAGACACGAAAATACGTTACGTAAACGCGACATAAAAGTAAGAATAAATGTCCGCTGAAAATGGTAGTATGTGTTACGTAAACCACCGATTTCTATAAGCTCCATAAGGTTGCATTTATTTGATAAAATGATTGTTTAAAAATTTCATCCGTTTATTTAAATACTATTAGTTCACAACAGCTTTAATCTATTGTTACAATGTTTACTAAGCTGTAGAATGTGCATCACATGTATTTTTCTATAAATAGGTTACAATCCTAAAAATTTCAAAATAGGGTTACCAGGTGAAATACACGATAGATGAGAGATAAAATGACATAGTCCATTAATATCGTTTTAATATGGCAATCATTTGATATTTTGAATAAAGTCTACATTTGTACCCACCGTGTCGTTTCGTACCTTTTCATTTGTTCAGCCCTTGTAGTTAGTAGGATGATACGCTTTATAGAATAACTTCCAATAGAGCGCAATGTATTGGGACTATTTTGAGTGCTCCTGTAGAAAAAATCTATAAATGCTACATAGATCCCGTGACGAAGTTCACATATTTGGGTACATGGTACTGCAGATAAGAATAACATATATAAATTTTGTAGATATCGATGCCTATTGACGCGAGTTATAACAAGGACGGACAGACAGACAAACCGAAATCTTAAACACTTTTCTACCTTGTTGGAAAGTGTCAAAAAAGCTAGATCTTGAGGGGGAAAGACGAAATCTTTCAAGGTAAAGGCGCAGGGCCCCCAAAAGCGCGGGGCCCGTAGCATTTGCTACATCTGCTATATTGTTAATCCGGCACTGCAAAAAGCGCTCCAACAGTTTATCTTACCGTATGATACAAATAGCTCACGGTCGCGCATATAATATACAAGAGCTTTTTTTTGGTATGATTTGTCTGAAAACTAATCACTGTTTGATGAATAGGAATTATTGGCAGAGCCTTAAGAAAAGGGCATTAGAAGAATTAGAAACATCTTATGGCAACACCAAGGACGAAAACGTGTTGGATTCTCATGAGAAGACTTTTTTTATAGTGGATGTCACGAATTCCATGCAAAAAATTATGAAAAATGAAAAGAAAATATCTTTGGTGGAGCAATTTCTGTATTTTCGCCATACATTGGGGTCATCACAAAGAACTGTGGAAGAACTGATTATGTTTTTGACAGTTATCAAATATTATCACCGAAAAATCCTAAGAGAGTGCAGACACAAGGTAGTAACATTGTTATATATATTGCTCATATGTCTCATGATGGTCCGTTGCCTATCCAACTCAGCAGTTTCTGGGGATCATCAAAGAGCTAACTGATCTTGCAAATGTTCATTGCCAAAACAGTGATAGCTTCTTTAACTTAAAGACCATGTGGTAATAGTTCTCGTTAGTGCTGACACTGACATCGTAGTATTAGCTTATTTAGTTAGGAAACTTTGCATCGAGTTGGTGTTCAGGCACTTTGGTTGCGAACTGCAGTTGGAGATTCCACGTAATTTTTGTCTGTTCATGATATTCAGCAAAAAATGGGCCACAACGTATAATCTTTGCTTCTAGCCATTCATGCACTATCTGTATCAGATTACAACAGTAAGTTTTACACTAAAAAGCAGCTATACATTGTCCGTCTATGGCGTATTTGAAACACTCTTGCGTAACATCTGACTGGGACGAATAATGTCTTAAACCTGCAGAAGAATACTTAAGAGCAGTTATTACGAAAAGGGTCATCTTGCAAGGGGTCATCATGAGAAATTCATCTTTGGATAAGCTTCCATTCAATCTGTACTATCATGCAAAGATAGACAAGTTTTACCACCTACAAGAAGAAGTACTAAGAGGATTTGTTCGGGTCATGTTTTTATACATGCTTTTAGCAACTCCGGTAGAAATTTTGATGTGGTTGTTGGCTTAGATCCGTGTGATTTTGGTTTTGATGTAATGGAAGATGACTTAGTGCAAACATTGACGTAAATGTGCAGGGATTAGTGTGGGCTAATCCAAACATAGACTAAATTTGGTCTACCTTAGAAAAATTAGATTTTATGTTGCAAGAATAAGAGATGGAGCCCCTAGAGCGGGATTTAGCACATCCTAGAAATATTGAAAGAGCCTACCCAGTTACGCCAATGCTTACAGAAATATCCAACTGATTTTAAAATGCTCCGAATCCTCCAGTATTTATAGGGCAATTGAAGGAAACTGATGATCTTTCTGTAAGTGTAATAGTAAGGGGTTAGATTCAATATGCAACAATCCTTTTTATAATGTACTAGCTGAAGTACCCGTTCTTCGCACGGGAATGAATGGACTTTTTGATATTACGATTTGTGGTGATTACTATTCATTGTAATAAACAGATATAGCAAAGTGGATATCGCTTTATATTGTGTCCAATAATCATGCATACCGAATTGCAAGGCAATCTTTTGTACGGTGCAGAAGGCCATGCGGCGTAGCGCAATCTAGGGGCGAGTTTTAGCAAAACGGATACGGCGAAAATATTTTTCGCATTCAGATATCGATGTATACGAATTTTCATGACTATCGGCTGGACAGTCCTGAAGTTCATGTGTTGACGCGACATCTAGTGGTAAGTTATAGAAAAATGGATAGCGCCAAACTCTTCCCCGTGTTCAAATATCTACGTATACCTATTTTAATAGCGATTATTTGCACAGTCAAGAAGTGATACACTGCAGAGCCATCTAGTGGTTCAATAAAGTAATGATTTGCTACAGCGCCGTCAAGTGGCAAGTTATAGCAAAATGGATAACGCCAAAATATTCTCACTGTTCAAATAGCTATGTATATTGATTTTCATAGCGACCGTGTTCAACTATCTATGTATACCAATTTTCATAACGATCATTTGCACAGTCAAGAAGTGATACACTGCAGGGCCATCTAGTAGTTAATTAAAGTAATGATTTGCTACAGCGCCGTCAAGTGGCGAGTTATAGCAAAATGGATAACGCCAAAATATTCTCATTGTTCAAATAGCTATGTATACTGATTTTCATAGCGACCGTTTGAATGGTCAAGAATTTGGCCTGCTGCAGCGTCATCTAGTGGCGAGTTAAAATAATAATGCATTGCAGTGTCATCTAGTGGTGAGTAGCATCAAAAGGAACGCAGTTAGAATATATTCTTCGTGCTCAAATGTGTAAGTATAAAAAATTTTATGCCGACCGGTCGAACGGTATAGAAGTTGATGCTTTGCAGCGCCATTTAGCGGCAAGTTACAGCAAAATGGATAGTGAAAAATATTCTCAGTGTTCTAATATTCGCGTGTACCAAATTTCATCGAAATCGGTTGGACGATATTCGAATAGCAAACGGCTAAACGGAATAGAATTCAACGTTGTGCTGCGGCACCAAGTGGCAAGTCAAGGAAAACGGATAGCATAAAAACCTTCTCCATCATAAAATACTTAGGTGAACCAAATTTCATCGTGCAACGGTGCTCAACGGTGCTGGAGTTTTTCAACCTCATAAACACATACCAACTTTCATTTTTATATATAACTAGCTGAAGTACCCGTTCTTCGCACGGGAATGAATGGACTTTTTGATATTACGATTTGTGGTGATTACTATTCATTGTAATAAACAGATATAGCAAAGTGGATATCGCGTTATATTGTGTCCAATAATCATGCATACCGAATTGCAAGGCAATCGTTTGTACGGTGCAGAAGGCCATGCGGCGTAGCGCAATCTAGTGGCGAGTTTTAGCAAAACGGATACGGCGAAAATATTTTTCGCATTCAGATATCGATGTATACGAATTTTCATGACTATCGGCTGGACAGTCCTGAAGTTCATGTGTTGACGCGACATTTAGTGGCAAGTTATAAGAAAATGGATAGCGCCAAACTCTTCCCCGTGTTCAAATATCTATGTATACCTATTTTCATAGCGATCATTTGCACAGTCAAGAAGTGATACACTGCAGGGCCATCCAGTGGTTCAATAAAGTAATGATTTGCTACAGCGCCGTCAAGTGGCGAGTTATAGCAAAATGGATAACGCCAAAATATTCTCATTGTTCAAATACCTATGTATACTGATTTTCATAGCGACCGTTTGAATGGTCAAGAATTTGGCCTGCTGCAGCGTCATCTAGTGGCGATTTAAAATAATAATGCATTGCAGTGTCATCTAGTGGTGAGTAACATCAAAAGGAACGCAGTTAGAATATATTCTTCGTGCTCAAATGTGTAAGTATAAAAAATTTTATGCCGATCGGTCGAACGGTATAGAAGTTGATGCTTTTCAGCGCCATTTAGCGGCAAGTTACAGCAAAATGGATAGTGAAAAATATTCTCCGTGTTCTAATATTCGCGTGTACCAAATTTCATCGAAATCGGTTGGACGATATTCGCATAGCAAACGGCTAAACGGAATAGAATTCGACGTTCTGCTGCGCCACCTTGTGGCAAGTTAGAGGAAAACGGATAGCATAAAAAGCTTCTCCATGATAAAAGACTTAGGTGAACCAAATTTCATGGTGCAACGGTGCTCAACGGTGCTGGAGTTTTTCAACCTCATACACTCATACCAACATTCATTTTTATCTATAACCAGTGTCATTATATATCCCAGTCTCAAATAAAATCCAGTTTCAAATCTAAGCCTCGCCAAAGTGCCAACATACGCCATTTTGCAAGCGTTTTTTCAGGAAATCATTCGAAGCATTGACTTAGCAGCAATAATATATGGGAAATGGTTCGACCGCGAAAAAGTAAAGCAAGCCTTCATTTGAAAAGTTGAATCCCTTAATACAGCCGAATTTTTTAAAATTATCAACTATAACGTGTTTTATTCATCATTACTCCGATGTACTAAATGAGAAGATTTCAATTTTCTGATATTTGGCGGAATTCCCCCAACTTAAATCAATGTACTCATTTGGCGAGAATTCTGGAGATAGATCAATTGAAATCCCTTAATAACTGCATTATTTCTTCACGGATCATTAAAATTTAACGCTGTATTCTAATAAAACCTTTGCACTTGTTTTCAAAAATCTATTTCCTTAAGCTCTCAATAAATTGCGCCAAGCCGAAATTTGTGCAAACCGCTAGAACTCACTTTCACAAAATCGGCATTTGAGCCATTTTATTTTTTCGCCAAACTAAAATAATTTACCTATTAGCCTCGGAAATCTTCAATTCTTATTGTTTTGCGTGTAAAGCATTACATTCCTGCTCTGATTTCCCATGCACACGATATTATAATTTTTAAAAAAATAACCTTACGAATATAAACTAACAAAAAAAAAAAAATCATTATTATTCTTTTATTTTTACTTTGAGAATTTAAAACATTTTATTCGGCAAAATCGCCACACATGGCAACCGCGATCCTTATTTCACACTTTTTTCACTACAGGGGTTACAATTACGGAAAGCTTTTTGCGTGAAGAGCATAAAAAATCTCTTAAATTCCGGGAACGGGTAGACTTTCAAAGTTTTAAAGTGGACTACGATTTATTCTATATTATTTTACATATCTGTGCTAAATTTCAGGCCGATAGGTTCATTTTTGTGGATTAGTATACGAACGACATTTTATTCGGCAAAATTGCCACACATGGCAACCACGATCCTTATTTCACACTTTTTTCACTACAGGGGTTACAATTACGGAGAGATTTTTGCGTGAAGAGCTTAAAAAATCTCTTAAATTCCGGGAACGGGTGGACTTTCAAAGTTTTAAAGTGGACTATGATTTATTCTATATTATTTTACATATCTGTGCTAAATTTCAGGCCGATAGGTCCATTTTTGTGGATTTGTATACGAATCAAATCCACAAACAAACAAACAAACAAACAGAATTTCATTTTTATGTATAAGATTATATTTTTTTTTCATTCATTTTTATGTAGTAATAGTAAACTGTAAGAGAAATCAAGAAAATTGTTGTTTATTAATTTATAGCAACAGTTAATAAACATTGTCATTTTCACCTTACAAATAGTAATTACAGCATATTGATTCAATTTTTATGCTAATCCGTAAAGTATTAAATTAGATGTGAGCAATTCTGTGATCAAGCAGCCGGCATTTTTGATGACGCCAAAGCCAGAAAATATACCACGAGGCGGATGTCCACCCAACCCGAAATACTTTCTAAGGCACCTTTAAAACATTCTTGAAAAATAAATTCCCTACTCAAACCTTCCCAATGAACTGTATTTAGGTCCAGGACTACTATCTAGTTCGCTTATTTTTGTGAAACCGAAGGCTGCAGCTTAATGGAAAAATGTGTTATAGAAACTTACGGTTGATTCCCACTTTAACACCCCCCCCCCCCACTCTCCCCAAGGTAACGATAAATGCATATGTGCAGCTACCATGACGATTTTTTGTATTCATGAAGCAGCCTAACAGAAGAATATTGCTTGAATTTAAAATTAAAATGGCGTTCAGAACAACATGTAAGCACAACATTATTTTTTTAATTTTTCTTTTATTGTCAGTTAATGTATATTTTCAATAACTGTCTTCAAATTCCTTAATTGGTGCATTTATCGCTAATTTGTTCACGTCCCTTTTCATCTCATTCCTTTGGGATCTTTGAAACTAGGATGCCTAAGATGCTTTCCAACGACTGGCGCTTTTCAGTTTGGCGAGTGTGTGTGTGAGTGTAAGGGTGGGGGGGGCCGGATTAAAGTAGAAATCAACCCAAACTTACTGCTTAGTGATATTTTTAACGGAATAGTCTGGCTTATGTTTCATGTATGGACAGACTTCAGATTTACAACGTGTTTCAGTGTGTAGTTTCAGATTTATTACTATAGCAAAAGCTCGAATATCAACCGGCACTAAATTAAAAATTAAAAAAATTGTCTCCCCAAAACCTTTCCCCTGTTATTTCTCCCAAAAACCTTTTGTCGACTCAAAAGGGCGTTTTGTTAAATCTCTTCGGTTGAATCAAACAAACTGTTGTTAAATCAGCAAACGAAGGTACCAAACTCTTTAATGAAAATTATTGTTAAATTCAACAAAACGCTTTTTAGCGAGTATATAACCGACATCCTGATATCTAGTGTTCTGTAAATGTAAGTCGCTGTTTATTTTTAAACTTCCCTTGGCAATTTACATGGACTACTATTAATATTAATGCATAAGCCAAAGGAAATAATGTTTTACGCCATTGAGTTATAAATATCTCTTATAAAAATGTTCTGCCTTTAATTGTCTTTGTCTTTTATTGTCTTAATTATAATATTTATATAACATTTGTCTATGTGCATGAAATTTACGTGTGGTTTTTAGAATAAGCTAAAAAATTATCTCCTTTTAGTGATTTATCCAGAAAGCATTTAGAACTGTTTTTCTACAGAAAAAAAGTACCCACCAGAAGAGTAGAAATGAAAATAATTTTAAAAATCAGATAAACCTTTTACGCAAACTGAAGAATTTTGTTCAATATTTTGTCGGTATCTTTCGTACACACAAAATCTTTATTTCTTTCTGTCGCGCCCTAGCGAGTAAAAACAATTGTTTGCGTCTAAAGATTATCTCAGTGTCTTCATATACACACACAACGAAAAACCGTATTCCGAAGATATATGAAGTAAATAAATCTAATAACTTTATGGAATAAAATATGACACCAGAGAAACGTTATTTACATCGCGAAGAACATATTTCAATACTTTCTTTGTCATTTCCAAACTAACATGAAAAAAAAAAAAAAATAAATAAATAAACAAGTGAAAGTTTAACTAGACACAAGATAATATATCGTTAGGTCCGGAGAGCGAGGTGGCCACGGTAGAAGGCGATTGTCATCGTCAGAACCTTATACAATAGAACGACGGTGAAGCTCGTTATTTATGAAACGAAATTGTAATGTTTCTTGCTCCAGAAAAGACGATTTCATTGCTGTATTGGTAATAGCATATTTTTTAATATGCCTTCCAAACCCTAAAACGAATTGTAACACACCCTGCATTTGTTATAAAGAGTAGGTTTGCTACGATAGTAGATCATTTCCTCTCTACATGGATTTCTAGTTTGATATTTTTAAGTCCTTGATATTTGAAAATTTCTAGTGGTAACTGCTTTTTTCAAGCAACCATGACACTATTACTAAAAAAATCTGATGTGTCCAACACATGACTTCCTTGCACGTCCATTAGATCAAAAATATTTTCGACGCACTTCCTCTAAACTTATTTGTTTGAAAGAGATAAAATATCAATAATAGTAAGGTTTAGCAATTTCTAGCCAAATATTTCGATATCGCCAAGCTGAGTTCAATTTGAAAGATTTCCTTCTGACACTTTATTTGGCGATATTTCACCAAAAGCCGACAAACTTGAGATAGTCAGCGAGATTTTGGGGATAGCCAAAGTAGTCAGTGAGCACAGACCTTCAATGAATTGAATGCATCTATACACCTCAATGTATTCAAAGTCATTTGGCTCACCATGTAAATAAATTCTCAGTCGATTGCTGTCAAAAAAGATATTGAAAACAGTTAGATATTACAATAGTTCTAAATACAAAGTTAAAAAAATCTACGGGTTAAAGTTTTAGAGTTATACAAAATAGGAAATAATTTTTGGCGCCAAATTTGGCGATATTTCGGCGAAACTCGTCAATGTCGACGACATTTGGCAAGATTTTAAGCATAAACCAAACAATGACAGATTATCGCCAAATTTGGCGATATTTCGCCAAAACTCGCCAAGAACGATGACAAATGGCGATACTTTGGGCATGGACCAAATGACTGACTATCGCCAAATTTGGCGATATTTCGCCAAAACTCGCCAAGGTCGAGGACAGACGGCGAGTTTTTGGGCATGTACCAAACAATGACTGTCTACAGTTGTGTTATAATGAAGATGTCCATAGACATTAAGGTACTGAAATTCTTTTCGGTGGTCCTGTAAATAAACTCTCCAGTAGATTGGAACCAAAAATCGAGATGCACAACTAGATGTTACAACATTCTTATATATGAAATTTCATAATAGTTTTTGAGATTTGAGAGTTAAATATGCACACACGTACACCAAAAGTCGCCAAGCTTGGCGACTTTTGGCATAGTTCTTGAGGGAGGCACGTGACCGTGGTCGGACCATTACCTAACTTATGTGGTAGGACGGTATTGTGCTTGAAATGGATGAATGCCCCTAAAATTGCTATTGACCGTAATGTATTGGAAATCTTTTGAGTGTTCCTGTAGCAGAACTATAAATGATAAAGGCACTTTTTTTAATAGAGAAATTCATTTTCTAACTCTTTACAGCATATATCACTTCTGAGTCGTTTGAAATAGCCCAATACCTCTAAAAAACGCTTTGATGAATTTCGGCCCATAGAGCGTAATGTATTTCGAATCTCTTGGGCGGTCCTGTAGATAAACTATTCAGTCGAATGGAACCGAAAGGGGAGGTGCACAACTAGATGTTACAACAATCTTAAATATAAAGTTTCAACATTCAACGCCTAACAGTTTTTGAGATATGCCAGTTTAATGAATTTCGGCCCATAGAGCGTAATGTATTTCGAATCTTTTGGGCGGTCCTGTACATAAACTATCCATTCGACTGCCACCAAAAGGGGAGGTGCACAACTAGATGTTACAACTATCCAAAATATGAAGTTTCGACATTCTACGCCTAATAGCTTTTGAGTTAGGCGAGTTTAATGAATTTCGGCCCATAGAGCGTAATGTATTTCGAATCTTTTGGGCGGTCCTGTACATAAACTATCCATTCGATTGCCACCAAAAGGGGAGGTGCACAACTAGATCATAGAACAATCCTAAATATCAAATCTCAACATTCTACGACCAATAGTTTTTGAGATATGCGAGTTACATACATACGTACGTACGTACGTACAGACGGCATGGAAAAACTGGCCACAGTAGACTCGCCACTGGTCAAAATGAGTTGCAGACGCGTTAATATGATCGTGCATGCTAGCCTACGATGAGATGCATCGAAAAAAATTTTAAAATTCAATTTAAAGGTAGTCAAAATCGGTTTTTATGTCGAAATTTGGCCCCCAAAATTTTTCGGGATCACATTACTTCCTTATACTACGTACAAGGAAGTAAAAAGGAAACAAGTGAAAAAGACTTTGAATCTGCTTTAAGCGCATGACCTCATAAAATGTTGTCTGAACTTATCGCTTCTCGAAGTGTTTATACAATTTAAAAATTGACCGTATTCAGATGGTTTTACGATGCGGTGAAATGTCTAGAATGAATATTTCTAATTAGCTCTTGAAACTTTCAAGCTGTCTAGAATTGAATTTCACGCCGCGTATTGCTTAAAATGTCATGAGCTGCAGAGAAGATGATAATGGACATCCGATGAATTGTTTAGCACTCACGAATAATTTTGAATCTGTCATCTAACTGAAGAGATAGCTATTTTAGCACTCTGTCCATTGGGATCTTTATGCGTAGGTGGCATCTTCGCCTGCTCTACGATGAAATGGAGGAAAATGCACTTATATGTAACCGGCGAGCCATTTGTTGAGAGCTTGATCAGTGTACCATGCACGTTAAATTAAAAATTAGGGATTGTCATTTATGATTTTTAAAATAATCTGATTTTTTCCTCCATAAAAAAAATATATATCGAAACGTCTTTATTTTTATATTTAGTGAGCGTATATTAAGTTATTAGTCTTTCTTTAAAATGAAACACATAACTAAAAGAATCTTTATTTATTTGGAAAGGTAGGGTTTTTTTTTTTTTAAGAAATCATTACATGCTTGTGTAAAAATACTTGTATAGTGTTGCCTGCAGAAAATTAATACTTACATACCACAAGCAACTAGAAAGTTTTCATACATGTTTTAAATTTTGAATCAGTGCAATACTCTTTTGCGGTCGACGTCATCATTTCACAATCATTTGCATCACCAACCGGAGTGTCAGCCGGACACAAACTGAGCTTCGCTCTCTACGAGGATCTCTGCGGAGACCTGCCGGAACGGACTTGACTGAGGCATGTTGATCGGGGTGTGTACTGCATATCGCGTACCTTCAGGAGAGCCTGCGAAGGTGGATCGATGTGGAACCTCCACCGAATCTTATGATCACCTCTGATTTCGTCTCGTACGATTTCAAATGGCCCGTGGCGGATGGTTATTGAGACCTCTTGCTTGAGTGGATACCTTCTGCGGTTGTCCTGTCTTCCATAGTGCTTTTCGTCGACGTTTAATTCCTTTAAAAATAGGTTTGCTTCGTGTGCTGCTGCAGTGGTACGCCTTGATTCCCCTGAGGTTTCCTTGTGTGTAATTCCTTTATCAGGTTCCCTGGTGTAATTCCTTTAAAAATAGTTTTGTCTGCGGTTCGCCTTGATTCCCCTGAGGTTTCTCTTCGGACAGCACGATGTTTCGACGGTTTGGTTGCTGAAGACTTTCCACGACGAGTGACAAGCCTCTTGATCAACCCCCACATTATTGAAAGGACCTTTCTTTTTCATCTTTTTCTTCCTTCCCGACGGACATCTCCTCATGATGACGAACGACTCTTTACTCTGGATTCTGCGACTTCGCCCTACCAACCTGGTTGGTAGCGCGCCGCGCTTCGGAGCTGAGGTGCACGGGTTCGAACCCGAACACGGACTGCGGCTGTTCCATCTGCCGCTCTCATTTTTGACGGATTGCTGACTTCTTTTTTACATCCTTCTGGTCGCATATCGAGCAACCTGCCCTGGGAAGCCCTTTTTAGGGGGGAGGGCAGGTCGATATTCCACGATTTTCTTACTGCTGCTGTATTTCCCACGGCCTGCTGTCTGCTCCATCCCGGCCTCTGATGTCTGAGCATTCCATCTGCTCCTCCTGACTTGACTTGATTTTCATCGGGTGATTAATTTTCACCCTATTTTTTCTGTGGACTCTGTCCACTTTTTTCGCCTAACATCTCACTGAGCTCATTCGCCAAAGAAGCTCTCTTCTTACTGGAGGTTTGGCCGTTGGCCGTAGGTACTCCGATAAATTTTCTCTTCAGTCAGTCTTCAGTGGCGGTCGACGTACCTGTGAATCAACAAGACGGAAGTTACAGGTAGGGTATCGCTGTGAGTCCTAATTCTTAAGTTTATGATGTGTGGGTCAGTTGTAATTGCATCATGATTCATCTCCCAGCGTTGCTAGAGTGCGCTAATATAGCTAATCATTAAAAGGGGGTCCAGTATTTTCTTTATAGAGGCTGACGCCGTCTCGCCCGTCTGCCGCTAGTCGATGGTCGTCCGACAGCCAAGTCCGCGACTACATAAAACAGCTTTCTTCCATTTTCACTTCTTCTCCAGTTAGCTTAATAGGAGTGCCACTTGGATTGTGTAGTGTTTAGAAAATCATTTTACCATAACTTATGGACTTGGAAGTCATTTCGTCCGTACGTTCATAGGAGATAAACATTAGTCCATCTATTAGGTGGCACCATAATAAGTTGACCAACATTTACGGCCTTAGTAGAGCTCCGTGCTTGTGCAATTCTAGTGGCAGACGTTTGAGAAAAAAAAACTAATTAGGAGTAAGAGATTTAGAGCCCTGTAATAAGATCCATTCATTAGGAAGGAATGTGTTAATACAAATATTTTAAGGGCTACATGTTTTTTATGGACAGTAAAGTATTAATTCGTTCACGCCCGTACTTTCTGTTGACATAATTTGTGGATGTCGACAGCTTTTCATCGCTTTTTTCAATAGGGTTGCCAGAAAGCAATGGGGAGTGAATAACATTTTAAAAGTCGCCAAGGTATGCAAAATTTTAATGATTTAGCGCCAAAAAATACGTTCCTAAAACTAGAACTAGCTTGGCGATATCCTCCCCATTTGACCAGAAACTGGCAAACCCTAAGTTTATTAATCATAGAAGCGAAGTATAGTTAAAATATACCTGACAAAGATTGTAAATCAGTTGAGTGCTTTAGATTTTTTTTCTTTTGTTGTGAAGGGGGGTACGGAAACACAGCTATATGATTTGCAGAGAAACTTCGAAAGAAGTGTCTCTAAAAAAATTGAACAAAATTTTTTTTTAATTATTTCTTTACAAATCCATAGTATCATAAAGATAAGAAACCTTATGGTAAATCTTAGCCTAATATCCAAAAGTTTTTAAAAAATGCGAAAACAAATATTTATTTTTTGAATGAAAAAACGTTCTTTGAGACTTGCCAGAAAAATTCTAAATGGCACACTTCCCGTTATAAATAACGCTGCAATGATATCATATTTTATTCCATAAAAAAATAGATTTATTTCCATCATTTATTATCGGAGGCTGCGATATATTTCACAGGGCATGTATGAAGACAGCAGAAAAGTTACTTACAGGAATTATTAGCTTTTGTTTGTCTTTTCAAGGGTGTGAACATAATATTGAAGTTCGATTGCCCGATAGAATACAATTTTATTTATGTTTCACGTTTGGAAGAATACTTTATACTTTGTGCATATATAGATTATTGATATTCACATATTTTGTTTAAACAAACAAAAAGGCATCACAAACATTTATATAGGGTGTCCCAAAACCCAAAAATCTGACCTAGACTTCATAAATATGGATTACAGACATATGCAGTAAGTTACGAAAAGAAAGGCATGTTAAAAAAAGGTGTAGAATTTCATGGTAACGATTAAAATTAAATAAATACAAAATTCATATTTTTATACTTCCATGCAAAAATAAAAATCCCCAATAACAGTACATTCTTGAAAATCCAGTGGTTGGTTAGTCCGGAACGTTCAATAGTCCGATTCTCGTGGGGAAGATATGTCATATTTTCTACCGATTAGCCTCGGATGTGAACAATCATGCTGCTCTTGTGCTTCCCTCCCGCTTTCGTCAATGTTTTCTAGTTTACTTAATGCATTTTGGAGTGTATTTATCTAGTATACTACAATGTCAACCAAGCGAAAGCACATGACTTTAAGTTAGTGTCGAAAACAATAGTTCTTGATAATCGAGAATATTTCCATAATCCGGCCATTATCTGGTCCCATATATGCCGGATTATCAAGATTGTCCTGTAGTGAAATATGCCCACACCCATTAATGGGGTGATGTACAAAGTTTCACAGATATGTTTAAACAAAGTTGGTGAGGGGATATACAATACCAATAACAGCAGATGTAATATGTGTTCATGCAACCAATGTTTTGTTTCATAATGTGTTATAGCCCGTGATCGACGAGAAAGACACCCTTTTGCAACTAAGAGTCATCTGACGTAGGGGATGTGGCCATCTTAATCTGAGAGAGCCACAGTATGATCGTCACACCCACTTGGTCAAATGACTCTTTGTTGGCAAAAGGGAATGACCAAAATGTCAGCACAGCAGCTAGACTTTCTCGTCAGCTTCGGTTTGGCCCTTAAACGCGATCGTGGCTGAAGAGAAAGACAGGCTAACTAAAGGTTGTCAACTAAAAGTCATGTAACCAAGGGGATGTGGCCATTACTGTGACTATGAGGGATTAAGATGGCCACACCTCTTAGGACACATGACTTAGTTGGCAAAAAGATGTGACAAAAATGTTACCAAAGCAGCCTGTCTTTCTGGGCAGCTACGAAACGCCACCATTTGATGTGATCTTTTTTTTTTTCTCTCGAGATCCATTGAAAAGTGGCTTGAGTCAGCACATATATAGTGCATATATTTGTAGCTGCAGCACATTAGAATAAAATGCTCGAGTTTTCTACATCAACTAATCAATGTATCGGACATAGCTTACTGAGTGGAAACATTTTTGTTCAGTGGTCGTATAAAAATTTAAATATATAGTTCTGAAAATCCCAATCTTTAACAGTTCATGTAAGGCTGTTAATTCAAGTATATTTTTCTTAATATCGTAGTATTATAACAGTTTAATGGATAGCAGTTTGAATGCCACTGATTTCTACTGTTCGGAGATTTAACTTGTTTTTCTCTCTCTCACTACAGAGGTCTTACACGCTATTTTCTTTTCTGTCTATCAGTGAAAACAGTGCTTGATTCACCTAAGGCATTAGTTTTCAGCCGGTGGTTTATGAATCCCCTGGCATTCGCAAAGCTTATAAAAGGGATCATCAGATTTCCAAAGGAGTTCGTAAGGAGAAACATATTGGAAACCACTGATTTAAGGAAATTAAGGAAGTAATGTAGCTACGCTAAGCGATTCCTGACTCGTTGAATGAAGTCCTAATAATTTTAAAGGAACATTTCCAAAATTTCAAAGGACAAGTGCGACCTCTTTTAGATAAATTAAAAGGTTCTTTCCGCAAGACATCGCAGAAGAAAATTTTGTTATATTAATGGGACTACGTAAATAATGCGGCTGTGTAATTCAAACATTGAAAAAGAAATGTTTAAACTTTGTAACATACATTTAGCTATAAATATACTCAGGGAGATATTTACTGAAATATTCTGAGACAGAAAACCATAGAAATATGACGCTCTTAAAGTTTGACATCCATAGTAAAGTGAGTAATAACGGCGATAAAGTTTTATGGGAGGAGATAGAATTTGTTAGACTGAAGTCTTAGGCAATATACGGAATGCATTTCTGCAAGGAGGGGGGAGGCAAACAAAATAAAATTCACATATTTTTCGATTGAGTCAAGCACAAAATTTTTGAAGATATATGATACATTAACGGGAGGAAGAACTTTAACAAATCTGTACACTGAGGTAAAAATATGTGATTCTGGTAGTAGAGATACTGAGTTATTTTGTTACCTAGATCAAACATTTCTAGGAAAATTCTCATATTTTTTATAAAAAATAAATATTTCTTTGTGACATGGAAAGTAGCATATTCATGAGCTGTTATTTTTCAGTTTCAAGTTTGTTACTTCTTTGATTATTTGTATTTTAATTTATTTTCTTCTGCTTTCTTTTGCATTCTCTCTTGCCTTCATGCACTATTTCGCGTAATTTTTGTTCTTGTTCTAATCGTAATGATATTACCCTCAAATTCATTAGTACTTTTTCCACCTTCCTACAGCAATATTGTCTGTAATCTCCACGCTTTATTTTGCAACCTTTTTGCACTTAACGTCCTGTTTTACTGTCGATTGGTGAAAATTTTTGATAATGGAAAATCACTAACAATTACGTGACTTCGCAACATAAATAAAGCTTGTTTTACTTCTGAAAGTTTCACAGAGAGATTTTTCATTTAAAAGTATCATTTTACTTGAATGTTTTCAGCAATGTTCCTTCCCTTGAGCTAATTAAAGCTATAAGGCGATACAACTAATAACCCCTTAACAATAGTTATAGTCTCATTGTTAATATCCGCCTTGGACAATCCTCAATCCATGATCCAGTTAAAGATGTTTCGTTTTTCTGCGAGAAAAGAAATTCCTACGTTCTAATGCGGACGTCTCCCTATTTCTCAAGTCTAGACTGCAGCGTGACCAAATGCATAGCTGCCAACTTGAACGATTTTTCCATACAATTAACCATCACTATTTTTCTACAGCAGTTCTTATATGAAAATAAATGTAATTGTATTATGTAGGAAACATACCTTTAGAAAATAGTGGTGAGTAACTGTACGGAAAAATCGTACAAGTTGGCAGCTATGCAAATGTCGAGTAATGCGTTTTCTTATTCAATCCTACGTTGTACGCTAGGGTGCATCCAGCTTTACCACAGCTGCAAGCGTTTCACTATCCTTCTCAGCGGAGCTTAGATGTACGGTCGTGGATTCGATTTCCACTCATCCTCTGCCAGTTTGTGTTTGCCCCAGGAACTGTAAATTTCTTTCAACTGTGCTACCAGAAACTGCTGTTATATAGTTCACGTTATTGTTCACGAGTATTTATAAGCGGGAACTTCAAAGCAAACAAGTTTGAAAATAAATGTAACAAAAAGTTCTTATTAAATATAGTTTTTTTTTTTAGTGAAATAGTTCGATTTTGATTTGATGCAGCGATCTTTGTTTAAAATACAATTATTTCTTTGTATTTAATTAGTGGTTTTTAAAAAAAAAGATATTTTGCGGCTTTTGAAATCAAGTCTTTACAAAATGAACCTTTGAAAAAATTACACACACACATATCTATGTTTCATATCTTAATAAAAAGTTTAAGGAGTGATAGAATGACAACCGAGGGTGACATATTTAAAGAAAAATTTTTTGCCATAGAAAACTTAATCATAATTCATATCGAAATTAATAAATTTCGATTTATTTTTGAGTCAACAGTACTTCGAACTAAAATTACCACGCGCCACGACAATGTTTCGCTCAGTCGACGATCGTTTTTACGAGCCCGTGGGGACAAATCAAATAAAATCCAGTCGTAAAATAGTCTATGGGAGTGTATCAGGGACTACTCGCTAGTTTGTAAAATCGCAAATGTTCGTAAAAAAGATTTTCGCAAAAACGAACGTCGTCTGTATCACAAATATTTGTTCTTTAGATGCATTCTATCACATCTTATGAAATACTCTGTATATCTATATGTTACGCTGAATATGGCCGATTGGTTATCATTAACCATTTACAAATAGGGTATGAAAACTGCATCATAAACTTTCATTTTTTAACTGTTACATCCACGCAAAAAGTGTTGATTAAAATTCCCTAGTTAAAAAAAGGTTTAACAATAATAATAATAATATAAAGAAGTAACAAGTTGTTATTTTGTACTGCTACATGTTCCACTTTGGACAAAGAGAAGACTAACCGACCTAAGAAGTTTGATTAACATTCTAATACTTTTCTCAGAAAATGTACTCGGAGAGAATATAAATGCTAGTAAATGGCTCCAAACGTCTCGCTTGTGTGATCTCTCTGAGTTATAGTCTCCTTGTGAATAAAATATTTTTTTCTTTTTATCACAACCTTACTGCTTATATAAAATTTGATTCTTCCATGTGTGTGTGTTTCGAGTTCTGTAATTGAACGGTAGAATGTATCTCCAATACATCTTACTAAATTTAATCTCGAAGACAGTTTCTCAGAATTTAATAACTGGAGAGTCAATAAGTTGAGAATACAAGACGGCCAGACGATAACAAACTTCTATGTTATTAGAACAAAATATACGAGTATTTTGTGCTGGAAAAATCAATTTTGTTGTCGTTTACTTCTGTCAGAAAACAAATTTTAACAGTTGATAAATTGATTTGCCGATTTCATATTCTGAAAACGGGCGATTATTGAGTTACTCTACAGGAATGGAACAGTTTGATAAGTCAAAAGTAAATTTTTGTTCTGCAGAAACAAAGGCTGAAGAAAAGTGACACCCAGGCTTAATTTCCTTTCTTTCATCTCATCCAAACCTCGCATTTAAAAATTTCCATAATCACAGCTTATTTAAATTATTAAAAACCAGAAATTGAATCAAGACTTAATCTAAATACATATAACAAAGATGGTTTGTTACAATATTCATAACTCAAAAATAGCTAAACCGATTTTAATGATCTCTGATTCGTTGGATTAGTCTACACCCCAAGTAGTAGAATAACTATTAAAATTTTAGAAATTTTTTAATTTTAAACGATTTTTTAAGTTTTTCCTGACCTATTTCGTAATAACGGCGGTAATTATGTTTGCAGAAAAAGGCATTTACATTATCGGATAGAGGAGAACATTTTCTTTTAAAAATACTTCTCTCTGAATATGTAGCATAATTTGCAGATTTTTAGGAATTTTTTTACTAAAAATGAGTTTGGTGTATCTTTTACGGCAGTTAAACCTTGACGTCATAAATTAAAAAAAGTGTGAAATTTGTATACTCTGCAACACTAACGTCTTATTCGCAAATAAGCGATTCTAAATTGCTCCTCAATATTACACAGCTTGATGTTTTACACGAGACAGAACCATGGAGGATTTACAAAGTATCGCTATATTGGATATATGGAAATTAAAATTGGTTCAGCTTAGATATTAAATAGTTCTAACATTTTTTTAAATAGTTAAAAATTATTGTGGCAAATGAGAATAATCATTCATGTTATACTAGCTGACACAGGGAATTTTGTACTGTCTAACAGTCAATGAATATAGTGATAACTTTTAGCTAAACTTGAGTAATGATTTTAATTAACGTAATAAAATGAATACATTTCAGGTTTGGAAACACCACATTCAGAAATTCAGGAGGATGCTATTTTGGCAGGGCTGTACCATGTTTGCGAACAAATGGCAAAGTGACGTAACGTAGAGCAAGCCTACTGGTTAGTTTGCCTACCAACAAGTCACATGCTACAAGCCTATTGATTAATTTGCCTACCATGACGTCACACACTACAAGCGTATTAATCGTAGGAACGTTCAACAGAGCAACTGGACATAACGCTTCAATGATGTCAGTCGAGTGACAGCCTACTGCATATCCTTTCCGCGTTTTTTTTTTTTTTAATCTTGAAAATCTAGCAACAGTAAACAAATTCTTTTTTGCATTATTGTAATATTTTGAATCGGAGCTGTATAAGCTGTAAATCACGAAAGTGTAATTTTTTGTTTTAGGTTGTCTGCTATTTGTTTTAAAAAAGGCATGTAAAGTTTTCCGGTCAATTCATTGAAAGTCTGGGGTCAATTAGTATTTTGGCTATCCCCAAAAGCTCGCAAACTATCTCAAGTTTGTCGGCTTTTGGGGAGATATCGCCCAGTTACTGTCAAAAACAATTCTTTCAAATTGAACCCAGCTTGGCGATGTTGGAAATATTTGGCTAGAAATCGCTAAACCTTAGTGTTATTGCAGTATTTTATCTCTTTCGAACAAAATGAGTTTAAATTAAGTGCCGAATATATTTTTAAGAGACGTGCAAGGAAGTCATGTGTTGTCCACGTCAAATTTTTTCGATTCCGTGAGTTTGCTTCATATCTTGAACGAGAAATAATTTTTCTGCGGGCGCTAATTCTCATTACGAAGGCCCCACCCAGCGATTGATAGTTTGAGAAAACTGTAATTAGTCATAACTAGTGCACATCGTGTAAAATTTTAAATCAAAAATTACTGGTTAAACAAAGTGGTTTTTATATTATGTGAAGGTTAGTGATTCCGGTTGATACATTAGCAGACAAGATTTCATGCCAACTGAAAATTGGGAAGTAAGAGAGCCTGTTTCAAAATTTGACCTGCATATACGGTGAGAGTTGAATAAGTAAGTGTAATAGTACAGCATGAAGCGTTTAAAAGTTTCACGAACACTTAACCAAATTATAAAAAAAAAAGTAAAAAATTCTTCATTTGCCAGATTTTTTTTAAACGAACCTAAGTCCATTTACTATAATGGCCACATTCCCCATCTTCAGTTATTTATTCTAAACAGTATTCAATTTAGAAAATATGAGGCATTTCACAGTTTTTACCCAGTAAGGGTCTACCGATATGGCGTCTCCATCACTCCTTTACTAATCCAAAAATATTATAATAAGCGTTTTAAGGGAAAAAAGGTGTTTTTGTTGTTTTCAGCAGCATATTTATATAAATTACCCAAAAATATGTAATTACCCATTCTTCAATATAAATACTTAACAAAGGCTATTCTTCACTATACCTTCATCACTAGAGATTTCATTCATTTATTAGATCTTCAAGAATTGAGCACCTGAAAATAATTCTATATTGGTTAAATATTTAGATGCAAAAGTTAGAAATTTGAAAATATTAGCTGACACGTTTTCTTTCTCGCATCGAATCTTAACGACGAAATAAATTAAATAAAGTTTCAAAAGAGAATGCAAGATTTTGTGCGAACTTATAAATTTGTTCTGTGATAAATTCTTTTGAACACACTCGTAGTAGTAAACACGCACCGACTCCCGAGAGAAATGCTATTCTCTAATTTCAAAAGTTGAACAGGTAATACGTGTTCCTTTCCTGACACTTCAAAAGTTAAATCCTGTAGGTCTTGTAAGAAACACGTTGTTTTCGCGAAGTTCCTAACTGTAAAAGAATTTTAATCAAATTATGCTTCTCATGATTTGAAATCTAGTGGTAAATTCAAAATGTCAAAGACAGCATTCTAAATCATTTTCAAAATGCATTTAGGTCACAGGAGAATTTTAAAGTGTTTGAAAATCAAGACCAAGAATAAAGGTCTTATCTGACGTGAGATCGTAAACTAAGAAAACTTTCACCTACGTCTTAGTGAGTCGATACCCGAGGATCTTCGACGTGACTGACAATAGATACTACCACAGGTTTATGGACGGATATTTCCCATTTGTGTGGAAAAATTAAAATTCAGGTTCCTCTTCACCATTTTATTAAATTTCGTTAAAATTTATTTTTAAAACAACAGTTAAAATTATAGCTCAAACATTGAAACAGCAATCAACAATTTTTAAGTTTATAAAACTCTACATCCATATATAATTAATTATTGCAACTTTAATTTAAAATTTAGTTTTTTCTTATTTTCTGAAGACAAATTTAACCACTAACCACATCTTCGAATTTTATTTTATTTCATTTATTTATTTTTTTGGGTGGGGCAGGTCACTAAAGTGCTTCTTTGTTCAGTCCGAGTTTTAATGTCAACTTGTTTTTGCTGACTAATTTACGTCGACATGCTTTCATTGTATTTTTCATTAGGGTTGCCAGATAGCGCAGGGGGAGGGGGTGAATAAAATACTGAAAGTCGCCAAGGTTTGCTATTTTTTGATTGTTATCGTCAAGTTTGGCTCTGAAATACAGCTCCTCAAATCTAAAACTTATATATAAAATATAAAACAGCTTGGCGATATCTTCCATTATTGGCGAAAAACTGTCGAATGCAGCAGTTTATTACAAATGAAATGATAATACGCTTACATAGATTTTAAACCACTTTCAGTAAGTGATTTTGATATGGATTTCAATTTCAAGGAAGTATTTTATAAAACAAGAAAGGCAAATATGGTACACTCATGGATTACGATACATTTTCAAAACAGTATTTATAAAGGTGATGTATAGTTAGAATATCCTGACGAATATTGCTAAACAGTTTCGTTAGGCGATTGTAATACGGATTTCCGATTCTGAAGAAGTATTTTGTGGAACAAGAAAGACAAACACTGGTTACTTGTCGATTATGATGCACATTCCAAACAGTATATATAATGGTGAAGTGTAGTTAGAATATGCTGGTAGAACAGTTTTAGTAGCCGAAGAAGAAGATTGTAAAACAGTTTTAGCAGCCGATTTTAGTATAGATTTCGATTCTAAGAAATTATTTTGTGGAACAAGAAAGACGAACACGGGTTACTCGCGGATTATGATGCACTTTCCAAACAGTATATATAATGGTGAAGTATAGTTAGAATACGCTTGTAGAACAGTTTTAGTAGGCGAAGAAGAAGTTTGTAAAACACTTTTAGGAACCGATTTTAGTGTAGATTTCGATTCTGAGAATTATTTTATGGAAGAAAAAAGCCAAATACGTCAAACTCGTATTTGTAAAATGGGCACAATGTAGGCACAATGTATTTTAAAACTTCCAAGGAAAATAATTATGGTTTATTAAATAGAATCTTAAAACATTCTGAAGAAGCGTAAATTGAAGGGAGCTGATTTGCGCAGTGTCAAAAACGTTCTATTAACTTTTGAATCGCTCCAACTTTACCTTAACTGAACAAAATTTGTTCTAATCAGTAACCGTCAGTCATGTGGCCCGGGAGAATATTTCCCAGGGGGGGGGCAAAGACTACTTTTACATATGGTTACCATGTTGGAAAAAGCAAAAAAGCAAGGGAAAACTCTGCATACAAAAATCCAGGGGGGCACGCCTTGCCCTATGCTGCCGGTGCCCATAACGTCATTACTTGAATAGAATAAGTACGTAATTTACAGTTTCATTCACAACTTTATTAATGGCTTGAAACACTGTTCCAAAAGTTCTAGTTAACTTGGAATGCAAATGAAATAAGTGTATCTATCTTAACATTAAAATCGGTTTAGTTTGTAATTATAATAGGAAATTTTGATAATAAGTAGAATACTTATGAATAATTGTTGATTTGAATTAACGAAACAGGTAGGTTTAATGGGATTGTTTGAAAAAACATTTGTATTCGCATAAAACATTCCTAACAGCAGTAAATATATATTTAAAATTGATGAGATATTTTCAAGTTAATTAATCGTATTTATTTAAAAAATTAACATGCTAAACGAATGCTTCTTTTATTTTCTTGCATATTTCGATCGGATGTCAAAACTGCTGTGACGTCATCAATTACACGAAAATCTACATCATTATAATCATATATACAGGAACGAGCCTTTCAAAACGCCTTTTTTTTTTCACATAAAACTCTTCAGAATTGAAATATATATTGGTCCGAAAAGTCCTTGACACATTTCAAAAATTCACAGAAAAGCAACAAATTGCTGTATAAATATGCCGTCCGCACAATAATGCTTCTCAGAATCAAGAATTTATGTTTCCATCCTAAAAGAAAATTGCTTCCAAAATATGTTCATAGGTGGCGTTGCATCTAGAGTTTTCAGCAATATGAGCCAATAGGGATTTTCCGTCAGTTTCAAATAGCACTGACGGTGCGGGAATATTTATTCTAGCTAAGGCGACTGCAATTGAAAAAGCGCATTGCATATGTTGGTATTTCAAATACAAATCCATAACTACATATCAGAGAAAGTTTCGTAACATGTTTAAGAAAAACCTTCCTAGTCGAAACAGCATTTTGACCTGGGATGAAAAGTTTTTAGAAACTGGAAGCGTTTTAGACAGGGAAATGTGTCTTTTTAGTTTAGGCAGGGATTTAAATGTGTCAAGGACTTTGGGCACCCTGTATATTAAATCGACACCTAAAACTGATTTACAAGCTTCGCCGGCTATTTTCTAAATACACTTTCAACTTTTCCCGTTAACAGCATTAATAGCCTACAGCAGAGCTGGCGTTCGCATTTTGCTCAACTTTCACACAAAATTCCTGCTTTGAAATGGTGGTTGATCATATTCCAGAATAGTTGGCAGCTATGATTTTCTAAAACGAAAGAGAAATTTTTCTAATAGTGGTTGGCAGGGACTCTATGTCCAACATTCACGTACACAGAATATCGGATTTGAAAGAAACCCAGTTCTAGTGTTGATGAAATTTAAAAAATATATTTTCATTTCCTGCAGCATATTTTAACAGTAGCGTTTCTCAACCTATTTGCAACTGCAGACCAATGTAGTTCGTCCTAGAGTCAGGTAAGAGTAATAAATATCGGGTAAACACATTACTGCCAACAATACCGGAATATAACGAACCACTTTTTGTAAACAACATATTTCATAATTATCAAGCACCTATTTAGGAATGTTTTGCTATGTTCTAACACAAAAATTACGGTTTACCGAAAGTGGGAATTCCGGAATTCTTGACGTATGTGTAACATGCATTTTAGTTATTAAATCAAACGTTATTCAAATATAATTTTTAGTTAGGACGGGACTTTTGCTGATGACTATTTTTTTGAATGAATCTGATATACATAGAACTGTAGTAAAATCTTTCTGATCGGCACCGGCATAGCTACCAACTCTTCGTATTTTATCGGGAAATTTTCAATAAGAATTTTTAACCAGTTTACTTTAAAATAAAAGTTTGGGCATGTAAAGGTAAATAAATAAATCCCTTACCTCAAGGTATATACCACATGGTGCTGCATTAAAAAACGTTCTTCAGTTAGTCTGTGAGTAAATTAAATAAAAACTGGTAGTAAAAAATCTTCTGGTCGGAAGGGTTGGTAGCTATAGCCATCATCAGTCCGCCGATCAGTGGTTATTATATATTGTTATAAAGTTGATTCCTTTGCTTTCGTGAAACACCTTGTACACAAGGGCGGATTAAAGGGGGGGAGGGGACGGACCCCCCCCCCGAGAAGAAAGAAATTAATGTAAAAGATCCTATTTTGCTTCCATAAAATGGATGTATATGTCAGTCTTTTAACTAACAGCCCCCACCGAAAAACTAACCGCCTCCCCGACAAACTTGAAATAATCCGCTACTGCTTTATACACAGTGATGCTTTTTAAGAAATTAAATGCAATAGAATGAAATTATAATTTCACTACTTCAAAATTTTATTAAAAGCATCATTTATGAAAACATAACAAGTTGAACTTCGCCGAAGAAATCGCATACATAAGTGGTCAAGATAATGTTGTTTTCTTGCGTGAACTATGCATTAACATTTTTGAGAGGTGTGCGGTTTATTTTGGTGATATACAGCGAGAATTCGTAAATAAAACCCAGCAATGCAAAATATATTGAATTGCACAAAGCTTGCGTGCTCGAAATGTAAATTTATTCGCTCATTCCCTCGTGAATCCAAACTGCGGCAATAATCGAGTTCTGATTCTACAAATGAGAGAAATCAGTCTTAATCATGACAGTCGTAATTCGTCTCTGACAAATAAATGTAACATGCATAGATATGGGAACAGACAAATATGAAACCGGGAAATCTCCTGAGGCTTTTACATGCTAAGTAGGTGACAGTTTCAAACTGAAGAATTTTTGCTAGAGCATAGCTGCCAATCCTTTCGATTTTGAATTCCCAAAGATTTTCTACCACAAATTTTAAACAGTTATATTTTACATTCAGTCTTTCCATATTTGAACTAACTGTGGGAGACAGTGGTAAAATATAAATGCCTATAAAATCAGAAGAGGAGGCAGTTGTGAAAGATATACTTGGATGGTCGTTTTATTCACGCTTGGAATAATGAAAAGTGAACGGAAACGTACGGAAGTTTCATTATAACAGTAAAGCACCGTTTATACGTTTCTCATTTATACGACTTTTATATTTATACACCACTTCCGTGAAGTCCCGATTCATTCCTTTTTCACCTTCCTAATATCTGAAAATATTCTGTTTTAGCCATTTTCGTCCAATTTAGAAAGAAACTTTTCCTAGGAATAACGTAAAATAAAAGATCTAATGAGGGATTTATCTTTTACCATCTTACTTTCGGAAAAACATTTCATAAATATAATTGAACCCGCAATATTGTAATTAATAATTAAAAATACTGAGACGACTAGATTCCTATTAATTCAATGTCTGGGTGAATCTTATAATTGGTACGCTACTTGTATTATTTTTATACTTAATATATGCAGCATTTAAGATATAATACAATAAAGGTATGATTTGTTTCACTTTTATGTGTTTTTTTTTTTAATTCAGTTAATGTGTCATTGTACTTCTACCTGAAAAAAACTTTTTAAAAAAATCTGAAATTCTTCCAGATTTTATTTACGCACTCGGCTGGAAGAGTTTCAGTTTTTTTTTTTTTTTTTTTTTCCTACTAGGGGTCAATGCCGCTATGCTCGCTTTTCGTATGAGGCATTCTGCCCTAATAAGGCTTATTTGTAAAAAAGACATAATTTCAACAAACAAAACAACGAGGTTGGATCAGATAGAATGTTACCGAGCTACTCATTGCTTGGTTCTTGCATGTTGCTTGGAACATAAAAATTTAGACTCCGCACTATTTTTAATTATGTGAAACCCATGGAACACCTTGCGTATTCGCCAATTATGGCGAATTATGATAATTTGGCGACTTGCGTATATGTATAGTTAATAATTAGCTCTAAGAAAACAGTACTTCATATGTTTTCTTTGTTAAAAACTACGGAACAGCTGGGATAGCTTGCCACCAATGGCGACTTTTCATTATGTAGCGTTATATACATGCTGAGAACCTATTATTACTGTTCATTTAAGGTTCCCAGAAAACCGTTACCATATTTTCATATACATAACCCTTTGCAGATTGGCGTATTTAGCACCACGAATTATATCATCTCGCCTCGAAGGCAAATATCCAAAGTGTACTATAACTGCTATAATGGCATAGTTAACGCCACCAAATATTTCTACTATTAGCAAATACTCCAGCTGGGCCGAACCTGCTTTAAATAATCTGCATTTTAATTATTTTACATTTTCAAGGTATTGGGTTCTAACATTTTTGAACTCGCGGTTTAGAGTCACCCTGCTTAGAAAGATACCATTTAGCCAGATCGTACCTAATGCCTAAATGGCTATTTTAAAATCAATTACAATTAGTTATTCTGTTTTGAAAAAAACGAATAATCGCTAATTCTAAACCCCTGTTGTCTAAGCGAACTTACTATTTGAAAATTGTCAACTTTGTGTAACACACTTTGAGCTGTTTATTTCAAATACTTTTTAATTTGGCGTAAAATGGGTGTAATTCTACTTCATGACTGCCAATTTCACACGATTCTACATACTTGGAATTGATTTGTGGCAAAGGAATGAATGATTTTATGCCAAATCTGGCAACCATTTTCAGTTTTTTATTAATATCTGCTTAAGTAATTCGATTTTCGAAATTTAAGTCAGTTTATCAGGTTCCTCGGAATTTTCCTTATAGCCTCCGCAATTATGCCTTATAGAGGAAAATGATAACTGTAAGTGCTCATATAGACTCCTGTTCGCATCATTTTGTTGCTGAAAATAGCATCAATTGTTGTTTCGCCCCTAATGGTGAAATATTTTAAATTAGTGCGTATTGGAAAATGTAAAGTATCCATTTCAGTTATGAAATCGGATCCTTGATCGGAATTTAATTCCATGTTAAAATCTCCTACTAAAGCAGTCTTGCAATCATCCACCTTCAGTACGTTTCGAATATAGCGTGTAATTTATCTTCATAAAGAAATTCGAGGACTAGCGTATGTAACTGCAAATCTCAGTTTATCTTGAACACGCGCAATGAACATTTGAACACCATTCATCTGGCTAGTGTAGGCACGGGTAAAGTGTTTCATATTCTTTTTATAAAGGGATTTTTATAATGTTTTCCTCTATAAAAATCATAACTCCAGACGGCTTTCTGTTTTAGAAACCACTGTCTATCCGTTCCACCAAAGTGAATCCTGGTGTTTGAAAATCATCTGAAGGGATAGTCCAGGGCCGTAGATAGAAAACAATTTCGGGTTTATAAATGGTATTTTAAATGGAAACTCTTTATTTATTTTTTTACATTAATATGGATTAAATATATTTTTTTACATTAATATGGATTAAATTACAATATTCCTTGTAAAATAAATCGTGTATATCAAGTTGAAAATGGTTATTATATTCATCAAGAAAAAGAACGATAAGTAATACCGCATTTATAAATCCTGCGGAAATTTGAACAGAAAATATTACTCGAATATTTATTTACATATTTTTAAAATTAGTAAAATATTTATGTATTGTAGTGTATTCATAAGCATAGCTGCCAACTCTTCCAATTTTATCGGAAGATTTCCCACCACAATTTTTAAGCAGTTTTATTTTAGATTTAAAATTTGGACTTATTTTAACTTTGAATAGTTTAGTAAAAATTAGTGGTGGAAAGTCTTCCGATAAAATCATAAGAGTTGGGCATAAGAAAGGGAAGAGAGAGCATAAGAAAGGGAACCTTTGTATTACGCTGCGTTTACAGAAAATTTTTGAGTTGCAGCGAAAAACTAAATAAAAAATAAAATTTTGAACTACTTTTATTTTAAATAAGTACTAAAGTGTTATAAACGATAACTGTATCATTATTCATCATTTGTCTCAATGAAGTATTATATTTGTCTCTCTTACAAATATTCTGAAGGGGGCACGATTTTTTTTTGTTTTGCTTCACATTTCTGCTAAATTCATTGAATTTACTAAATAAATCAATCTTCCATATAGTATAAACATCATGGTCTTGGGGGGGACGCATGGCCCCTGATCCTCTCCCCTTCATTGTGTTGGAAAGTGTACCATAATCATCGACATTCTTTGTCTTTCTTGTTTCTTCTTTTTATGTTCTTAAGCGTATCATTCATGATCCACATCTCAGCGCTGTTTGTATTTCGTGTTTCACACTGGTGAAAAGAGCATCACTATCCATCATTGGCATAGCTAGAAATTTTTCATGGGGGGGGGGTTACGACTGCTGCCACTCCGATATATGTATACAGGTGTGTGATAAGGGAGTGAAGAATATACTTTTTGTATGGCAAAAAATTCCTCATGGGGGTGGGGGGGGTGCGAACACCCCATCCTCCCCCCCTTGGCTACGCCACTGCAATCCAAACATCGACACATCGGTTTTTTTTTGCATTATGTTGGAGGGTGTATCAAGCTCTCTTAGTTCTTTAAAGCCCACAACTTATTTCATTGTGTAGTTAAGGCAAAACTACATGAAAGCTATATGGCAAAAGGGACGATGCCTTAGATAAAGGACTTTTTAAGGGGTTCTAATGCGATTTCTTCACGCCCCCCCACACAGCTTACATTGGAAAAAAAGCCGACATGCACATGTGTCCATTGTAACAGATTTTCATTGTGTTCTCAAATTGAAGTTTTTCAAAAACCCACTGCTGTAAAAGAAAACTAACAAATCAATGTCCGTTATAAAATTTGTCAATGTGCCTCTAATTAAATGTTTTTTTTAAATTCTACTAGCATAACAAAAAAACGGCCATATACAAGAGTGTCCGTCTCTAGAGATTTTTTTCTCAGAGAGATTGTCTTCAATTTAGAGTCTTTTAAAACCCATAACTATGTAAAAGGAAACTCCCGGTTTTGAGAGAGGTTTCCAATATTACAGATTTTCAATGTATTTTCGATTTAGAGTCCACTGCTTATGTTAAATGAAACGGAGAATGTTCAATGTGTTCCGTAATTGGAAATTTATAAAATCCCACTTCTTCAATTCCAAATATTCGTTTGGAGAAACAAGAAAAACGAAAATAAGCCACCAGATTTACATTGACTGTATAAGTAAATTAAAGTTTACTAAAGAATTTTCAAGTTCATTAAATAAAAAGCACCACAAAAAATACATAGAAAATTTTTATTTAGTATTTAAAAATTTCTGTTCGTATGTCATCGTCAGACATTCTAATATCTGCAATAGGTCTCTCGCGCCAATCAAAATGGCTGTGGCTGTCATATAACAACAGTAGAAGCCTTTACGAGTAGGAGAATTCTTATTCGTTAAGGCTCTGACGCGCTCGCAACTAACTTGCATGACACGTCTTTTTTTTTTCTTCCTCTGATTAAAAGGTGCGATCTCAAAACATCGATGTTCCGATATACTCTTGTTCCATAGTTGAAGAACAGATGATCACACCTCTATGTTTAGAAAAATGAAAGAAAGAAACGCCATTTTTAATTAAACAAATATTTGTTTGACTTAATATATGTGTAGGTCCTTTTTTCCTGTACGATATTTCAGACAAACATAATTTACTGAAAAGTTTTAGAGTGCATAAGCAAAAATCGATTTTTTAAATAAAAACCATTCAGAAAAATAGTAGTTTTAATGAAAACTATTTGCATTAATCTTTTCGCTTTCGTCCTGTTCGGTCCATATTTTATCAGTGCAATATTTAAAGCTAAAATAACCAAACTTTGTGTTGTCCTTTCTAGAAAAATAATTAAATCAATTAAAAGCTATAAAGCTTATATTTTATCCTCCTAATACTACCAGTGTGTTACAACCATGTGATCAAGGCATTATACAAAATTTGAAATTCAATTACCGAAAGCAACTACTTCGAAAATATTTAGTCGCAATCGAAGCAAAAGAAAAATTCCCCATTAATGTATTAGATGCATTTCGCATGTTGTGCTCAGCATGGAATTCAGTGAAACCTACGACCATAAAAAATTATTTTCGCCATGCAGGATTCTCCAAAATACAACAAACGAATAATTTAAATTGCAAGAATCAGCCGACATTGAGAGTGTGCCGACATTTAACAAAATATTTGGGAAAGTCTCAGAATGACTGGACTGCCCAACAATATCAATAAATTAATATGTTTCGTTCGATAATGATGTAACTAAAGCACCGATTATGACAGAAAAAGAGATTTCGGATATTGTTCAAAATCCAAAAGATTCTGTTGATTCCGACGACGAATCTGACAACGGATTCAATGATGCAGTTCCCGTCCCCTCTTCTTCAGATGTGCGAAAAATTATAAACAATGCACGCAGTTATTTAGATGCGCATTGTAATGGAGAAATGAATAAAACTATGGACGATCTTAAACAATTTGTGGACAATATTGCTCTGAAAAATACATTTCAGAAAAAGAAAACTCATTTTTTTTTCTCCCCAAAATAATTTTTTTTGTAATTGCTTTTCACCCCAATGAATGCAACCTACTTGTTGTTTAACAGAAAATCGATATAAAATATAACATTGAAAACATGGTGAGTTTTGTTCTTTTTTTTACGAATCTTTTAACACGAAAAAATATTTTGGTCCCTTCGGTTTCGTGTTAAACGTTTTTCACTGTATCTAAATAAAGCAACAATAACAATAGAATAACAAAGAGGTTTTTAAACATAATGATTTTAAAATTTTAGTGTGAATTTAAAAAAAAACAGCGGGAGGAGGTAACAAATTTTATTTTTCCTCTTCTGTTTTCGTCCGAAATATCGTAACTAAAAATACGTGATTTCGTAAACTAAGAAAACTTTCACTAACAGCTTAGTGAGTCGGTACCCGAGGACCGTCGACATGACCGACAACATCGTGCGTTTATGGGCGGAGATTGCTCATTTATATGCAGAAATTAAAATTCTGGTTGCTCTTCATCATTTTATAAATTTTATTTAAAGATATTTTTGAAACAACAGTTAAAAGTTATAGCTTAAACACTGAAACGGAAATCATAATTAGCAGACAAAATTTTAACTATATAACACTCTATATGTATATATAATTAATTATTGCAACTTGAATTTAAAATGTAATTCTTTCTGAAATAAATTTAATCACTAACCACCTCTTCGATTTTTTTTTTTTTTTGCCACTAAAGTGCTATTTTGTTCAGTCCGAGTTTATATGTCAACTTATATTTGGCGACCAATTTTCGTCGAAATGCTTTCATTGCAGTTTTCATTAGGCCTGCCAGATAGCGCACGGGGAGAGGGTGAATAAAATGTTGAATGTCGACAAGGTTTGCTATTTTATATTGCTATCGCCAAGTTTCTTCCCAAAATATAACTTCTCAATACTAAAAGTTACTTGGCGATGTCTTCCATAATTGCCGGGAAACTGTCAAATGCAGCAGTTTATTACAAATGATGATACGCCTGACATAGATTTTAAAGTACTATCAGTAAGTGATTTTAATATAGATTTCAATTCTAAGGAAGTGTTTTATGTAACAAGAAGGACAAATATGGTACACTCATTGATTACGATACACTTTCCAAACAGTATTTACAAAGGTGAAGAATAGTTAGAATATTTCTGAACAATATTGTTAAACAGTTTCGGTAGGCGATTTTAATACCGATTTCCGATTCTGAAGAAGTATTTTGTGGAACAAGAACGACAAACACGGGTTACTCGTGGATTATGATGCACATTTCAAACAGTATATATAATGATGAAACATAGTTAAAATATGCTTGTATAACAGTTTTAGTAGGCGAAGAAGAAGATTGTAAAACAGTTTTAGCAGGGTATTTTAGCATAGATTTCGATTCTGAGAATTATTTTACGGAAGAAAAAAGCCAAATATGTCAAACTCGTATTTATAAAATGACAGAAATGCAGGTAGTATTTTAAAACTTGCAAGGGAAATAATTACGGTTTATTAACTAGAATCGTAAAACATTGTAAAGAAGCGTAACTTGAAAGGAGCTGATTTGCGCAGTGTCAAATAGGTTCTATTAACTTTTGAATCTCTCTAACTTTACCCTAACTGAACAATATTTGTTCTAATCTGTAACCGTCGGTACTTGAATAGAATAAGTAAGTAATTTACAATTTCATTCCCGAATTCATTAATGGCCTGAAACACTGTTCCAGAAGTTTTGTTTAATTTGGAACGCAAATGAAATAAGTGTATTTATCTTTACATTAAAATCGGTTTCGTTTGTAATTATAGTTCGAAATTTTGATAATAAGTAGAATACCTATGAATAATTGTTGATTTGAATTAAAGAAACAGGAAGGTTTAATGGGATTGTTTGAAAGAAACATTTGTTTTCGCATAAAACATTCCTAAAAACAGTAAATATATATTTAAACCTGCTGAGATATTTTCAATTTCATTAATCGTATGTATTTAAAATTTAAACATTGCTAAACAAATACTTGTTTCATTTTCGTTAAGATTTAAAATAAAGCAAAATAATGTTAATTTTTTATAAATGAAAAAAAAGTGAACAGAGTATTTCAGTATGAAATTAACATGGCGAGTGTTAAATCTGACATATGCCAATAAAAACTAGAACTAAAAGTGAAACCTGATATGACGTTATATTGGTTGCTCGGACTATTTTTTACATACAAAATAACTAAATTATCTTGTAAATTAAAAGTTTAAGTAATTTTCATTAACTTCTGACATAAGATAAAAAAATCATAAATAGTTATCTTGTATTAGTCTCATACAACAGGCTGAAAAAGTATTGAACTACAAGTTGTTTTACTGTAAAAAAAATTTCCAAATTAAATTATGTCTAGTTTAAATTTAAATTTAAAGATATATTATATGATATTCATGTATAATACAGTATATAAATATATTATGTATAGTACTTATAAAGATGTATACATATATATAAAAGTATTGTAGCAGCACGAGATTTGCCGTGCGATGCTCTCAACGCGGTACTCGTGTTTTTATTCTACTTATTCTCCCTAAAAATTTCATCCGAGTTGTTGTATTTGATTTTCTGTGACAGAGAACTTATGTACCAAAAAATAAAGATATTTTAAAATATTAATGTAGTGTAATATTAACAAATACCGTAGTATCATTTACAAGAAATTGTATTGTTTTACTAAAATACAAAATTTTTAGTTGTGGAAAGGTTGTGTTTGATCTGCTGTCTGGTCACATATATTTCTATTGGATGTCAAAACCCTGTGACGTCAATTACACGAAAAACGTCATCATTATAATCATATACAGGAACGAGCTCATTAAAGCACTTTTTTTTATATAAAACTCTTCAGAATTGAAATCTATAGTGGTCCGGAAAGTCCTTGACACATTTCAAAAATTCACAGAAAAGCAACAAATTGCTGTATGAATATGCGATTCGCACAATATTGCTTCTCAGAATCAAGAATTTATTTTTTAACATCAAGAGCCAATACTTTTTCCTGAATTTCAAATAGCACTGACAGTGCGGGAATATTCATTCTAGCTAAGGGGACTGGAACTGAGAAAGCGTATTGCGTAGGTTGGTATTTCGAATCAAAATCCATAACTACATTTCAGAGAAGTTTGGTAACTTGTTTAAGTAAAAGCTTACGAGTCGAAACAGCATTTTGACTTGGCATGAAAAGTTTTTAGAAACTAGAAGCGTTTTAGAAGGGAAAGTAGTGGTCGGCATCGAAGATCGGATGAAACTGTACCAGACATTCAGGAAGTCTTCGTAAGGATTACTTACACAGATTTATTGCTTTATCGAGTAACGTTATATCGAGGTTTTACTGTATCACTCTGAATCGTCTAGTAGCATTTCAGATTTTCTCTGAGTGTTATGTGTCAAAGTCGCCCGCATAGTTTTAGGTTTCTCGTCAGGATTTCAAGGTGCACTTTTTATGTCAATAAAAATAGCTTTATTTAATATTTAAGTGAGCCTTAACGCTTTCATTTCTATCTAAACAAAAAATTCGAAAAATTTCCCATTAAGAATTGAACAAAAGGTTTCAAAATCACCTAGAAAATAGGTTTGATTAATTCTGCCCTATTACCTTATCACAGGAAACTTTCGCTATAATGATCTGGGGTGTTTTACTCCACGTGTAACTCGAATGAGCCTTAAATCCTCTGAAAAAGTCCTCCACCCAAGTGAGATAGTTGCTGTGTAGCTTTGTCCTTTAAGGCATAACTGCCAATCATTCCGATTTTATTTGAACATTTTCCACCACTAAATTTTACGTAGCAGTTTAAATTTAAATTAAACACAAATTAGTATTTTTAGGCGAGCTATTTCAAAATTGTGGTGCTAAATATTTCGATAAAATCGGACCGATTGACAGCTATGCTTATGGACATTAATCAGTAATACAAACACAATAATACTACTGAAGAAATACTCAGGCTAATTTTTCTAGAACTTAGTAACACGTTTGAAATTGTGTATAAATTTCCTCAATGAATTCAATAAATACTACTCAAGCATGATTTTACTACATTTGACTCATTTGCAGTGTAAATTAAGAAACATTCCTAGACCAAACATATTGTTTTAAACCCGAGAATGAAAATCTTTTCTTTCCCTTTCCTGATCAGTTGAATTTAAGCTTCATATGAGATCCTAAGCACTTCGTCAGTTACAATACCACGTGCAATTCTGGTGCAGCTCATAAATTACGTTAAGAGATGGGGAAAATTCAATATCTGCAAATTTAAAGATTTTAATTTGCACATACTATCTCAGCAATCTGTGGTGTTACGATTAAATCAACGTCAGAATACAAAATCTATTTTTGAAAAGTTGTATTTTGAAAGTAAAAAATACAGCCTGAGTAAAAACTTTAAAGCCAATAAAATTTTTGGAGAAAATGGAAAATTGAAATAAAAGGGATTCGAATATTGTTGCACTATTAATTGTTAAAGTTCATTGTTAAGAAATAACGCAAGGAATAGAATTTATAAATTATATAATTATCAGAAAAAGCCGCATTTACAAAACCGCTCGAACCGCTCCTGTTCAGAAACTTCAGAAATGAGGGATTTACTAAGTTTTTGAACTTTTTAATTCTGTCCGTGATAGTGAAAAACAAATTGTAGATGGATCAGGGGTTCTATGTTGATTTGTGCTAGATATAATCTCTTCTAGCACACCCTAAAATATTTTACAAGAGTTCTGATTAACCCTGTTTATATGATTAGCTGAGTAAGCGCAAGTGTGCATCTAAAAATAAATTGTTTTCGTCTACAAATGATATTTTCCCTTAGACCTATGAAATGTAATGATAAATAAAGATACTTTTAGTGTGTGTCGTTGACTGAAGAATATTATTAATCTTAACTATCAAAATTTGTGATTTTAAACTCCATGCTTAAACAATTATGATTCTCAGTCTATGGTTTATGATGAAATTAGGATAAATTCATTTTCAACTTTTCAACCTGTTTCTATTTGATGTAAATTTCTTTTCAGAAATTAATTTATATTAAATTGTATCAGGTAATCCTACTAATATTATAAATGTCAATGTTTGTATGTATGTTTATTACTCTTTCGCGCTGAAACGGTTTGACGGATTTGGATGAAATTTGGAATAAAGATAATTAAAGTCCTGGATTAACATATTGGCTACTTTTCATAGCACAAAAAAAAACCACTTTTCCTTTTATATACAAAAAAAAGAACTATTTTTAATAAAACAAAAACAACGCAATTGAATTTTTATTTTACAGGGCAGTCGACACATGGTGTAAATTTATAGAATACACAGTTTTTAATAAATAAATTCATTATATCGTCTGCTATGCCAGGATAAAGTATACACCTTAAGTTTTGCCTTCTGACGTGGATTTATGAGCGGACTTCGGAGGAAGCATACAAATCCGAAACACATGTTACCCAAACAAACAAATTAAAAATAAGTTTTTGAAATTTTATTCAGTTCGAAATGTGCATTTTTCTGTGCATCTTTTTCTCCATTTTATTTTAATTGTGTTACATTCAGAAAAAAGATGTTAGAAATATCAGTTTTAATTTTGTTTAATCACACACATGGATGATGATACACTTTCCAACTTAATGGAATAAGGGAAAAAAATAGGGAAGACGCATGGATGATACGCTTTTAATATATAGCACTTTAGTGTGTATTTAAAATATGAAAGTGTTTCAAATTTTCTTACTTAATTTTTTTTCCGTTTTTTGATAACGTCAAATATATATGAAAAAAAAGGATATAAAATGAATTTTGATAAATATTATTTGCTAGAGAATAATAAATCTTTCAAAAATCCACAGTTCATTTTAATAATACATGTACAAACAACCAGAAGTTGAATTCACTTCATAAGTAAATTAAATTTAGGAACAAAGCTTCGTTTAAATAAACAAAAAAGTACCACGAAAACATAACAGAAAATTTCTGTTTGATATTCAAAATTTTTCCATGTGTCTAGCTAAATCCTTTAACAGAGCTGCCAAGTCTCGCTTTTTCCTGGAGATTTCCCTTCCACATTTTTCAGACGGTTTTATTTTGCAGTAAATATTTGGACTTATCTTAACAATAAGTTTGTAAGTAAAAATTAGTGGTGGGAAATCTCCCGAAAAAAGCGGGAGACTTGGCATCTCTGCTTTAATAAGTCAGCCGCGTTATTAAATGGCGCTGACTGTCATGAAGCAATTGAAGATACCTTTAGGGGCGTAGCCAGAAATTTTTCATGTGCGGGGGGTTTACCACTACTACAACTCATATATATGTATACGTGTGTGTGATAATGTAGTGAAGAATATACATTTTGTATGGCAAAAAATTCCTCATAAGGGGGAGGGGGGTTATGACCCCTTGGCTACGGCCCTGGCTGATCAGGATTGTAAAAAGTTTTCCAACAAACATATGTGTATGTGCCATTTACAGTTCTTTGACTCATACAATCCGAAGAATTCCTTTGCATTATGGTCTATGGGAATCAGATTACCTAGCAGAATACAGTAAGTGTACAAACGATTATAATGAATTCTTCTTCCTTTGAAATTCGCAACTTTCTTTTTTTCAGGGTCTCAAATTTAAATTTAGTTACCAGGTCTCAGAAAATTTGACGAAAACTCATCGCTACTGCGTTCTACCACACATTGATACATTGTCATTAATGACGTAAAAAATGGTAGCTGAAAAGTAAAACACTTTTCTATGTTTTAGAACATACGTGTTGAGTAAAATTCATGATTATTTTTTACTTATATTATACACAGGACTAAATAAATGTTTTCGGGAATGCTTCTCGTGAAAATAAAAGGCTTAAGTAAATAGTTAGCTGAAAATTTAAAAATCCATTAAAAAAGAAACGAACTATGATGAAAGTGGTTAGAATGAGTAGTATTTGAGAGATTAAAAGTTTGACAGACCGGGGCGAAATTAGGCGAGACCTATGTCGTCTAATTTTACTCTGTCAGTATGGCACATAGGGTGAATTATTTGAAAAATGTGTGAATGGATGCTGAAAACATATATTAGATTTTCTACTAAAATTACTTAGTATCAGTAAATGTAGTATCTTTATGACAAAGTTATCTTCCAAAAGAAAATATATTTCTAGAAAATAGGGCGATTATCATAGTTCCTCAAATTTAATACTTTTTAAATAAATCTAGAGTGCTCTTCTAAATCTCCTAATATTAAAATGAATAACATAGAAAAAACATACAATAATAAAATTAAGAAAAAGCAACCAGAAATCGAAAACAGTATTAATATTAATAAAAAAATTAATTAACATGCAAAATGCCCTGCCGAAGAACAACTAGTAAAGTTGCTACTAGAGATGAGTTCGGGCTCATTTTTTGAAGCCCGAGCCCGAAGTTTCAGCTAAAGATAAATAAAATTCAAAGAAGTAATTCTTTGATAGAATACAATAAATTTTGCTAATTAATTTGTGCAAATTAAAGATAAATATAGTTGCAAATTTTTAATGCACTTTCTAATTTTTATATCTATGTTTATGAAATAATGTCGGATCTCATGACTAACTAAACAATATAAGCCGCCGTTCTGAAATACCCAAAGAGTTTCACGCGCCTTCTAGGCACCCGTGCCGCTATTTTTACTTTCCGAACATGTACCATGTAAGGAAAGTATTGTAATCATGAAAAAATTCGAATTTGAGATTTTGATGTATTTACACGTTTTGAGATCTTCTGAACTCATTTATGCTATTTTTATGAGATGTGTGTGTGTGCGTGTGTGTGTTTGTGTGTATGTGAATGAACACGATAGCTTTTAAACGGGGCATTCGATTGAGCTCAAACTGGGTATATATGTCATAAACCACCGTCGCAAGACCGGTATTGATTTTGGTGTGTATAGGAATTATAGTTTTTCTGCAGGGCTACGACAAAGATTTCTTTTACATTATGGCCTATGGGGGGAAATTCTTGAAAGTGCGCTAGCGTTTAAACGATACATTCGATTGAGCTCAAATTGGATATATATGTTATAAACCACCAAAGACCGGTATTGATTTTGGTGTGTATAGGACTTATAGTTTTCTTACAGGGCTACGACAAAGATTTCTTTTATATTATGGCTTAATGGCATATGGGGAGAAATTCTTGAGAGTGCGCAAGCATTTAAACGGTGCATTCGATGGAGTTTCAATTTGGTATATATGTTTGAATTATTCATCGATTAAAATTTATTTAAATACTTGGTAATGATCTTAATCGTAAGTGTTCGGAAAGTCGAGTGGAGTCACTCCAGATTTTTTTTATAAGTACTTTTATTTTCCATATGAATTATTTTTAAAAAATCTGTTTCAGGGAGTATGTTCAATAAAATAGAAATTTTTCACGAGCCCGAGCCCGCCCGAGCCCGAACGCAAATCTGAATTACGAACCGGGCCCGAACCGGGCTCGGGCTCGGGCTCGGGCTGAGCCCGTCTCATCTCTAGTTGCTACCTCTGTTCTTGAATTTCGGAAGGAAGTTCACGGTTTTTATGACAGTGCAGATCAACTGGCCCATGGACCGCAAGGAGCTCAGGCATTTTTTCGTCTGAGACTTAGGTTAACGCGGTGGAGATTGTTGGATTCTGATGAAGTACCGGGTGCGCCAAAAGTTCGTTACAACTTTAAAAGTTCATAAAAAAGAAAGAAATGAACATATAGACGTGCGGTTTGTACGTAAAGGCTTAACAGGAAGTCGGATATTTTTTAGAAACAACAAAAATTGTAGTTAAAAAGTCACCAGTAGAGGGCGCTTACGACCCGAAACATAATGAGTAGAACAACAGTACGCTTCATTCATTTATTTTGGCAATAACAAATGTTCAACAACCTTCAGAACCTCCAGGGACCTTCAGAACGTTCCACGACATAAGTAAGGCAACTCACAACGTCCGTCACAGCTGAATGCAACAGGTCGGAATGGATTTCAGAAACCTCTCGACAGATAAAAAATGTAAGATCTACAGCCATATGACGTTTACGTCGTAGCAGAGGACTTTGCTGGTGGATGATGATCGAAGCTTTACGGATGTGGCTTCCCTCCTGGGACGAACGTAGGGCGCCGTTAACTTTATCGCTGTGTCATGGTCTTGGATGCAACTCGCCTCACTCCGGTCTTTCCAACTTTTGTAATGGACCCTTTTCTTTTCTGGTTCGTCCTCATCTCCTTTTGGAATGCCCCACTGTTTTTTGCTTCTTTTTTTTTTTTTTTTTTTTTTGTCTCACCCGTTGTGAACCCCTCTTGAGGAGGAAGACGGGTTGGTTATCCTTTTTCCGACCATTTGTCATTTTTCCGATGTGCTTCTTACTTGCGCTGAATTTTTTCATGGGCTTTTTCTCTGTCTACTTGTGTAGTTTTCTACACTCATTTCGATCACATGTCTCACAAAGAGTAAATCATCTACTCTTAAGTCATACTAGAGGTTAGGCTATTTTCGCTAGGTACTCCTGTAAAATTATTTTCAATCAGTCACCGAATTTGAGTCTTCGTAAGTAATATGCATTTTATTACCCAATCTAACTTTCTGGATTTTTCCACAAATTTTAGCCACACATCTCACAAAGTGTTGACATTAACTATCTTTGGCCTAATTGGAGGTTAGACGTTTAAGTTAGATACTCCTATAATTGCACTTTCAGTCAGTCACCGAATATGAGTCTTTGTCAAGTACCGAATTTAACTGTTGTTTAACTAAACCTTGTGGTTAGAAAGAGTTCATTTGGGTTAACATCTACGGGAAAGAAATATCTTCTGAGCTTGACAGATTACAGTTACAGGAGTCTTGCAGCAAGAACAATACAAATTGAATAAAAAAGAATTGTTCATTTCGGCTACCTAAGTTTTAGTTACTAGTTGTGGATTGAAAAATCATACAAATTTAATTCTACCTTAATAAATTTCAATGCATGTAAATCTAAAACTACGCAACGCAAGAAACAGAAATTGCTTCATTTTTGCGTCGATTTTAGTAAGATGAATTACATAATACAAAAATATAAAAATGAAAATTATGAAAAATATGCCTGTTTTTGTAAATTTAAAAAATACGACTCTGAACAAACAGAACTAATATCAGAATACTAGCTAAGGAAATAAATGAAAATTATGAAAAATATGCATGTTTTTGTAAATTTCAAAATTGCGACTCTGAACAAACCGAACTAATATCAGAATACTAGCTGAGGAAAAAAAAAAATTAAGAAAAAGCATAGAAAAAAGGTAGACAATATTTGTAGAACAATAGTATAATAATAAACTTCTAACATAGAAACAGTAGCTTATTTTTTTAAAGTAACTGGAAAGCAATAGAAAACTTTTTAAACAATTATTGGCTTACTTTACAAAGATTATAGACACACGCAATTTATAATAACCAAATATCTACACAAACCTATATTAACTTGATGCTCAAATGAAAGAAGAAAAAAAACATGTTTTTGTATTATCTCCTCCTGTCATACAATTCGCAATTTCCGAAGTGTCTTGTGGTAATGTGACTTTCAGTAAACAACAAATCAGAGGAAACATCTAGAAAAACAAAATAAAAAGAGAACTGAAAAGCAAGGATCGGAAGAAATTGGCTGAAGTCTGTCTTTTCTCTGAAAGGTTTAGATCTGGAAAATCAATTCTTTTATCTATTTACACTTCTCTTATCTTATCTAGCAAATTCTATGAGCTCAGATTTTAGTCTGGAAAATAACTTCACTTTCTCGGATTGCCGTTTTCGTTTTAATCTATTTAACTGCTTGAAAAAAATAGTTAACGCTTTCATAAACAGAACGAGAAGATGTGAAGCTCACGCTTTTCAGTGTTTGTTAAGCTAAATAGTAATAGACATTTTCGTAACAGAAAATAAGATTATTATATTTTCAATAATACCAGAGATTTCAGAATATAACATACCACTATTTTTAAATAATAATTTGCATACTTAATGTAAGAAAGTAACGTATGTGGGACACTGTGAAGATTAATTTTTTTTATTAACAAGCTGCTTTCCAAATGTGGTCAATTCTACATTTTAAAAGAAAAAAATATTTTGTATGTTTGGGAAGGATTTCCTTTTCCTCTACCTTCACTTTTTATTACAAATACTTAATAGGACACATGCACTTGAAGGATAAAAATAGAAAACCTAGTGTTTTAAAAATGAGTCAAAAAGAAAAAACATCGCTGAAATGTTAGTTATTACACGAAAATACACTCTTAATAAGAAAAATGTAAAACATGTGCAGTCGAAATGTCCCACACAATGTATTTATGTTAGGAAATTAAGAATATGAAGAAGTACAAACAATTATTATTACATAATACCAGAATTGCCAACTATCCCGTTCTTTTCGGGAGATTTCCCAGTAAAACTTTTAAGGAGTATTGGAACAACACTTTCGTCCGTTGTTAAGTAAAAATTAGTGGTGAAAAATCTCCCGTATAAAAACGGGAGAGTTCGTAGCTTTGTAATACAAGTTCTCACTCTTCACTATTTGTTTTTAATAAGATCCCCATCTTAATGTAAATGTATAATATGAATGGATTCTTGCACCGGGTAACTCAAACGAAGAGGGCATATTTGCGAGAAACAGAAATTCATAAAATAATTAAAATGCACAAATGCTGCTCGCACAGATTTCTAGGAAATAAAATAATATTTTACCGTAATGAAAAAAAAAGTTCTTAATATTGTGAACCTGCCAACTCTTTCGATTTTATTGGAAGACTAGCTGCGTACCCGTTCTTCGCACGGTAGAAAACGAAGATTTTCCTTACAAATATAAATCGAATTAAACCCAGTCATGCGGAATCTCAAAAAAAGGAAAATTATTTCGTGACGAAAAGTGGACGTCATGAGTGCAAAGCTGAGATGATTGCAATTTGACGACACAAAAAGTAGGTCAGTGTCACTGGCGATCAAAAAGGAGATAACTTTACGGGATGCAGACGAAATTTTTCACTTTCGAAATGCCCACATTTCATTGCTTCAGCTTATATTGATTATTCTATTGTCTAGTAAACTAATCGGAATTAATATATGATGCTTTTTCATAGTACACAGCATTTTTCAGAGACCTCGAAAATGCATTTTGTTAATTAGCCTATTACCTTTTGTTAATTAGCTTTTGTCATTGAGCCGCTAATTTGTGTTTGTGCACATACGTTATTGTTATTCCTTGTTACTTCGTAATCGAGTTATTCTAATTTGCTTAAGCTTGTACAGTAAACGATAACTGCGCCCTGTCAAAACAGAGTTCGAGCAAGTTCGAGTAATTCTTACGTTTGTTTCTTGCATTAAACATTATTTATCATTTATATGATTATGTATAATTAAAATGTTTCATATTTCTGTTGACCATGATAGTCAGATGTTTTTAGTTTAACAAAGGGCCAGCGGTAGCATATTTTCGAGAGGTCCCCTACAGCGGTGGCCGGACAGAGTGATGTTTTTTTTGGTTCTCGCAAAGGGCCAGCGGTAGCACATTTTCCAGGGACCCCTTACAGCAGTGGCCAGACCCAATAATGTACTTTTCGTTCTCGTAATGGACCAGTCGTAGCATATTTTCAAGGGACACCTAAATGGGGGCGGGGGTGGCCGGACCCAGTGATGGTTTTTTGGTTCTCGCAAAGGGACACTTGTAGCATATTCTCAAGGGGGTCTCAGTTTTCAATAGTTTGTTATTTTTACTTTAAATAGTTCTTCCATTTTAAAAATAGTTGGTATTCCTAAATCGCCATTTTGTTTACGTCTCTGCATCTGCGGTGCATCTTGGGAAAATAACTGAAAAATTCAAGCGCGTTTCCTCCATTGTTGAATCTTACAGCCTTTTGCGTCCCACACGAGTTGTCGAAATTGAAATAACCCAAAGTAACGGAACCCACAGATTTTTAAGCGAACAGAGCAGAAGAGGTTGCAACCCCAGAGACGTTCCACAGAAATGCGCCAACTCGCCAGTTTGTTGAGAGTCGCCAAGAAGTGGGCAAAAGCACACTTTCACCAAACATTCTCATTCATGTCAAAAAACATTCGTATTTATTTATAGGAATTACACCCTGTTTGGCGAGATTAAAATAAAATTATCTAGACCTGCGCTTGTAACATCGGCTCATCTCAATCGTTGAATGGAATTAGCAGCACAAACGCAAAAGCACAGGCTATTAAACGCATTTACCCTACATTTGAATATTAAGTGGCAACTTTGCTAAGAAATGTACTAAAGACGATTCCGCATACATTTTAATTTGTAAAACAAAAAATATATTACACAGTATTAAGCACGCCATTCAAATAGTTTCCAGTGAAAGAAACTTCCGTAGAGCTGCTTCACTAAATAAGAATTTATTTCACGTACTCATTTATTACACGTATAGTACTTCGATCGCCAAAGTGCCAACATGCACCATTTTGCGCGATTTTTTTCAAGGAATCATTCGAAGCATTGATTTAATCGCAACCGAAATGGGAAATAGTTATCTGTCTTATTCGATCGTCAAAGTAAAATAGGCGATATTTTAAACTATTAATTATGTGCTAATGTGTTTTATTCATCGTTAACTACAAAAATATACAAAATGCGATATGATGCAAAAGATGTACAAAATGCGAGAATTTCAGTTACCTTACATTTGGCGGTATTTCCATAACTTAAATCAATTTACTTAATTTGTTGAAAATTCTGAAGATAGATTGCTTAAAATCCCTTAATAACTGCATTATTTCAGCACGGAAATTTAAAATTTAACGCCTAAAATCATCCTAATAAAAATTTTGTCTTCAAGTATTTAAAACGTTTTATTCGGCAAAATCGCCACACATGGCAACCATGATGCTTATTTGTAACTCCTTCACTACAGGGGCTACAGTTACGGAAAGCAAAATTTAGCGCGCGTGACATGTCTTTTATCAACATCTCCTAAATAATTTGAATTTCGAAATTTAAATTAACGGAAGACCTTCCTCAGAATTTTTCAGAATCCGCGGAAAATTTATTTACTGGCTGAAGTCTTGATTATCGAGTTCCTATGCGCAGCGCCCTAACCTCCAGTACGTTAATGAAATGTATGCTTTTGTTTTGAATGATGATGAAAAGGTGGCACATAAAATTCGGTGATTCAGTGCAGGGAGTGGAAGAATAGACAGCATTCTTGAGTCGAAAAGTCTGGCGGAGAGGATGAAAAAAACAAAAAGGTCCTTCGAATAATGTTGGGTCCAGAAATAGACATTTCTCATAGGATGGAGAGTCTTCAGATCGTAACCTCGGTGCCCTGCGCCATCCGAGATTGTAGTACATTAAGATAATCAACGACATACTCAAAAACATGACCAGCAGCTCAGCGAGACTCGAAATCATAAACGGATATGGTCAGCTCAGTAAAGACGAAGAACCTCAATGAAGAGAAACTATCCAAGAAAGAGGTCTCTGTATCCTTCCGCCACTGGCCATTTGATTCGCAAAGCGAAATCAGAAGTTCATCAAATCAGTTTCACTTTCCACATCGATCCACCATCTCAAGTTTTTCATGTCAGTACGCAACAGACAGTGCCAGCCATTCCCCAATGAGCATGCCACAATCAAGCCCGATCAGGCAAAATCACTGCAGGGACACTGAGCGAAGCTCAATATGTCTGGAGCTGACACACTCCGAGGCGGAATTTTTGCTATTTTCAGCTATATTTTTTTCCTAGAGTAAAAAAAAAAAAAAAATAATAATAATTTGCTTGACAAAATTAGCTGCCGCAAGTGACGTCACACTGAAATCACGGTTAACAGGCTATGAAAGAAAACTGAGATTCCAATTCGTTTAACATAGTTTGTGTAGACTATTCAGTTCTTCTTTCCCACAAATAAAATTATTTTGTGTGCATGAAACACATTGATATAAGGGAGGTATTTCCAGCGAAACAAAATATGCCAAATGCGAAAAGTTTTCGCACGCTTTTAGAAGAAAAAGCAATTCAGATTTTCGTATATAATTAAAATTGAATATGAAGTTTTTTATTTTAAGCGAACAAAGATTAAATAAGAATTTTAGTGTAGACATATTTTGTTAAATGCTTCTTCTAGATTCCGTTGTGATTGCCTCCACAACGGTCTTTATCTTCTAGTAATAAGTATTATATTATTAAGATTAAAATTTATTATTTTGCGAGAATTCCCTTTTCGCGATATTGAAGTGTTAATAAGATGGTAAAGCTTTGCTTAATTTGATAAGACAGAAAACGCTGATAAGCTTAGCAGATAACGTGAAGAAAACCACATTCCTTAGCGAAATCGGAAGATTCTTAAATACCTTTCATAACAGGTCAGTCATACGCGTCGAAAGACATAGCGGGATAAACCTGGCTAAAAATTTGGAAAGAGAGAGAATATGATAATATTAACAAATCTAATTCTACATTTATTGGGTTGGCAAGAAAAAAAATTTCGTTTTCGGACATTCAATTAAAGCAAATAAATTTTCGACTTTAATTACAAACAAACTGTGCCTAAACAGATTCATGTTTGTTACATTTTAAAGTAAAAAAGTTACTGATAAAGATTTTTTTCGTCTATTTTTTGTTAACGCCTATTCTCCTTCGAAGACGATATTCAAAATGTCCTGATATTGATTTTTAGGTATTTGTGAGTACTGTATTTTACAGCAAGAATTTCACGGGTATCTTTTTTTGAGATCACGGGATATATGAAAAGAGTTTATGGCCACTCCACCCCGCTAAGGTTATGAATTCTGGAAAGTGTTCTCTAATCTGGCAACAATGTTGAAGAACTCCTGTGCGTGCCAAATTTTGTATTATATTTTATCGTTTTAAATTTACTAAAACCACCGGATTTTGTAAAACTACATTATTATAGCAAAAGGATTAATTCTAATACCTTGTTATCGCTTATAGTCTAATGTAAATATTTGTTCTATTTTGGTTCATTGAATGAAATTTACCTAGAATTTATTTCATTCTGCATCTTTCAAATTCATGTATCATGTGCTATAATGCAATCCTACTCTGTTAGCGATGCAATCTCAGCGGAAGTAAACAAGTTATAAAAGATTTATATAAACATCTTGGGAATAGCAAAATCCTTTTCCTCTGATACAAGTCCCAAAGGGTCGATACATCTAAGCGGATAGTTACTTATTTACGTTTCTGCAAAGCACAACACCTTTTTTCCTGCGGATTATGTATTTAATTTCAGGAAACCTTAATCGAATATTTTATGTAATGTGTTTTTAAACGTATGCCTCAAAATATTAAAAGATATAACAAGTTTATAGAGGTATCACTGCGTAACACAAAATATATTCAAAATACGTATGAAACTTTTTGAAAGAGAGTTGGTTCTGTAAATATAAGTGATAGTTTGACTTTACTAATTTTCTCATTTATTCTCAAAATGTCTTCCGTACACGATTTGCCTGCACAAGTGGATACGTACTATGTATAGCTCAAAATCCCATTTTAACCTCATGTGGATACATGGCTTACTTAGGCATAAAGCCAGTGTAACCAGTACAGGAAACATATAAGGTAGATTTTCTTTGATTGGGATTGTATTTAATCACAAAAGTCACAAAAACTTTTAAAAATAGGAAAAATAGAATTAAAATAACAAATCTTTATGAAAATGCTCAAAATATTCATAGGAACAAAAGTTTTTCAACATGCATTACGTAACAGTACTGTCATTTTTGTTTTTCAACCTTGTTACACTCCCAACATGCACTTTGCTTTCATCTGGAACCTTCTACTATATCGTCCACGAGCTTGTGAGAGGCTTCTTGAGGGCCATTTTCTTTCGTATAGTCATTTACATACTTAGTCTGGCTCTTGTATATTTTATGAGTTCCTTCGCATACCGTTATAGTTAATCGAGGTATTTCAGTTTCAAATGAACAAGAAAAGTTCTACCAGCGCCTGCTTGAAAGGTTTTTCTTGAAAATTTTTTTCCAATTATTTTTTTCTGGTGGTTTAATCTTAATATAAATCTACGTTTTTAATTAATAAAAAAATATAAAGAATGGTGTATAATCGCCCAGAAAAATCGTACAAGTTGGCAGCTATGGCCACACAAATCTGGGATTTACGCGTGCGCTAGAAAACGCAGTCTGGCACATAAGGGGTTAAATATGATTTTTTGGCTCCTGAAGCCTAACAGAACACATTTATGGGTGCCTTTTACTAAAGTGTTTAAGTATACATTATAACTTTTTAGACCCATTTTGTCAGGGAATATCTGTTAAGAATATTTTAAAATGACATGGAAATACAATACTTGCAATAAATGGAATGGAAATGTAATTCTTGTAGCATTTGGCCAGCTTTTTTACACCCTTGTGTAAAGTTAATGTTGCAACATTTATTTCGGCAGCGTAATATTGCAACATTTATTGCCACAGCATAATGTTGCAACATTTATTTCTACATCCCTGTAGACTGGGAGGTTTTGTTAGTTTTAATGATGTTTTAAAAAATATTTGGAAGATATGTATTTTGGTAATTTTTTTATTATTAACCTCAAACTGTTCCTTTTCATAATGGAGGGACTATATTTAAATGTATAAGAGTCAATATTTAATGAGAAATTCCTGGAAAAGCATGTCTAGAAAAAGAAAATTGTCACGTAAGGAAACATGAATTTTAATACAAAATTTTAAGACTTACCTAATACAAACATCTAATTGTTCTACAAATACCTGGAAATAGGTTTTATTTGTAAATAAACATCCTTCAGCAAAATTACTATGTCTACCGAATGTCCAAAAAGTAACTCTTGATTCTATATTGTTTCAAATATTTAATACAGCTATATATCGTGGCTGACGAGATATACAACCTACGGTACTGGCACTCCTTTGTACTTTAAAAGACATATGGCCAAGGGGGTGTGAACATCTGAGTCCGCGATAACAATACAAAATAGCCCCACTCCCTACGTCTTATGACTCTTGGAGTGCCGAAGGGTGTGACCAAAAGGTCATCGACGGCTGTAGCCTGCCGTCAGCCGCGTAACTGTAGTTCTTACGTAATCATCTCTATGAAATTTGTGATTCTGTGAGCGGCGTGGCTGACGAGAAAGACTGAAGTACTAACATTTTGCCCCCACCTTTTCACAACTAAAAGTCATGTGACCATCTTACTGTAGCTATCTCGGATAAAGATGGCCACGTCTCTAGGTCACATGACTTAGCAAAATGGTGTGACCAAAATGTAAGAACCGTAGCCTGTCTTTTTCGTCTGCCACATGTGAGAGGGAATCGAATAGAATCTATGTACAAGAAATTATAATCGAGTAATAAAAAATAAAATCTAGGAGGGCTTCCAATGCCGCAACCAGAGGGAATGGACCAATGGGTCCTGTGCCCCGAGGGTCATGTTGAGGAGGGACGCTAACATCAGTTATGGTTAGACAGAAGAGGGTGCCAAAATTAATGTTCCAGAATGGGGACATAAAATCTAGTTGCGCCGCTAAGTTCTTCAAACATTAATTCTAGATATTGTTTCTATTTTCTCCCATTTGACACTCAGGCAAACAAATTCAGGACTTTCAATTCCGAGCACTACATTTAGTTTGATATGATTAGAGAAACTTACGGCTGATATTTTAAAACTATTCTTCTGTGTTTAAGATGAAAGCCGTTTTCTTTAAATATGTCATTCCAATCTGCACTATACACTATATTAAACGATAAACTGGAATTTCAGTTCTGAAACTTTCACTATTCTTTTTTTACTTAAAATCGTAACTTTTGCCAAATGTGTCACTCTTTAAAAAACTTCTGGACGATTTCAAGTTAAAGAATTTCCCAGAAGTTTCATACAGGTCACCGTTTCGTCGGTTATTACAGGGTGTAGTTCAGCTAATGAAGAACTATATTGAATATTTTGAGTACTGACGAAATTAGTTTTTTTCCTATTTGTGTTAGAAATTGTAAAGCAGATTTTGTACAGCCGTAACTCGTAAAAATACATGTAGTGAACTTTTTTTCAACTTGAAAGTAGTAGTCATATATATTTTTCTTCTTTAAATCTAGATAACTCCGAGGTTTTTGGAGCGGGACGGGGATGATTTTTTTATTTTTTTTAGCTTCAAATCCTGAACCAATGTTTAATTCGTTGGAGGTTGGGGTATCGGAATATTATGGTTCCTATTAGCTTATTTCATTATCGATGATGTCGTACCAGAATATACGCAGAGCTGCCAAGTCTCCGGCTTTTTCCGTGAGATTTGCTACCACAATTATTAAACACTTTTATTTTGGATTAAATATTTGGACTTATTTTAAGTATAAAGTTGAAAGTAAAAATTAGTGGTGGGAAATCTCCCGAAAAAACCCGGAGACTTGGCAGCTTTGATACGCTACCATAGCTGTCAACCTTCCTGATTTCTTCGGGAATTTTCCCACCACTAATTTTTATCTAGCAATTTATAATTAAAATAAGGCCAAAATTATAATGGAAATTCCAACTGTTTAAAGATTGTATTAAAAAATATCCCGAAAAAATCGGTATAGTTGGTAGCAACGCATTACATCTTTTAAACAGTGAGAGTGGGTACATCGTGGGAAATAAAAATATCCAAAATTCTTAAAACACACATATGAAAAAAATTCCTCAATCTGCATGTTTCTTGTGGTACAAATATCCCGCCGTCTTGAACTGCAGAAGTTACAAGCGAGAACAGCAAGTTTTTTATTAAGTTTTTGATACGTTTCTGTCGTATTTAAAAGGTGGGAAAGAAATTAAACCCCAAAACCCCTCACTCCAAGCTACACACCAAACATTAGTCTAATACCGTAGTGGCAATAAAGTGCACTTTTCGATTTTTAAATCTTTAATGTGGATAATTCTTTGTCAAAAACAAAATTTCATACATGCAATTATAAAAAAAGGAAACATAAAACTACACAAATAAGCCTTTAACAGCCGTCTGCGTAAAAGTCAATTTTTGTTCTTTTTTTGGATGATGTTTAACCACAACTAAAACAATTTCATATTTAATTAAAAAGTTCAATTAAGTTTAAATGAAAATGCGGAGAACAAAAATAGTGGTAAAAGACCTTCCGAAGAAAGTATAAATGTTGGCAGTTTTGCGTATTTGCGGGTTTTATTTTATGGGCGTATATCTTTTAAAATTTAGTTGCCGTCATTTTTCGTGACATATTCTGTTTTCTAGCATAAATCTACGTACAATGGCTATTCATCTTGCCACCTCGAAACATTTTTCACTCGCGTTATAAGAGGCAACACAACATTTTCTTCGTGCTGTTGGCTATGTAACATGGCGAAAGTAAGAAAGTCATAAAAGTTTTATATAAACATCTTGGGAATAGCGAAATCCTTTTTCACTGATGCAGGTCCCAGAAGTAAAGTATATCAACGTGGGTAGTTACTCATTTATGATAGCGAGTTGTGCGGTGGTCAATTCCATTTATGAACGGTTACCTTCAATTAACCATTGTAAAATCTTTTATAGTAGTTGTAAAATAATGGATGCATTTTTGAATAATAAATTTATTTAAAAATGCATTTTAAACTGTAGCCAGCAAGCAACACAGTGTACGTGTGGGAGATCAAATGTTTGAACGTTTGATGTTATTACAAACCTACCTAAACAAGTTTTAAATGAAATTAAAAAAAATCCTTTATTAACGATATTTGAAATTTACTCAAATGTAAGATAAAAATTGAATAACGTTTCTTCACAATTAATTTTCTGTAACTCTGTACCACAGATAACAATCGAAGTTTAAATATTGATCTTTGTCCTGATATTTCTTCTTATATTATTGAATAAAATAAAAAAATATACCAGAAAACTCATTGTAACCTTTTAGTGTTATGGTTTTATTCTTAAATCGCGTGCAAGAATAAATTATCCATAACTGTCATTGAAACGGTGCACGTGTTCTGAAAGCTCTTGGTGTGAAACCTTGAAGGGCACTGCGAGTGAAGACCCAAAACAGGAGCAGGAAGTCGTTTTTATTGGAATGAAAAGCTTGCAAATGCACTCTAATTAGTTTAATGTTTCTACAATCTATTCCAACGAATTATTGTAAATTGCTTGCGTCAATGCAGTTTGTGCTGACTTTGATTCATGGTAGTGCTCTCCTTTGCGAATATTTTACGCCACCAATTTTTCGCTTAGGTGTATCGTATGTTCTCGTCAGCCACGTCAAACGTCAATTATGGTTTTCAATGCACTAATCAGCATTCTCAAAGAAACAATTCGAAATTTTATATAAATCCTAACTAATATTATAAATGAAAAAGGGAGTTTGTTTGTTTGTTACGCTTTCACGCCCAAACCGCTGAATCGATAATGATGACATTTAGTATAGAGATAGATGTGACCCTGGAGACGGCTACAGGCTGATTAGAATTTTAGATTTTTTTTTACTTTTTTAATTATTAATTAAAAACCGTATTTTCGTGGACATGCTTCGCGAGTTTTGCCCGTACAAAATGATTCATGTTTTGTGCTAACAGAAATGCTGTTAGTTCAATGAAGAATCGCGAGCATTTGAAAAATATGAAGTACTACGGAAATTATGCCAGTTTTACGCAAAATCTATCTATCTGTCTATGCATATATAAATACGCTCAGAAAAACCTTTGTGTCCCTTTTGCAGCACATTGCGCGAACGGATGTGGTTGTACAAATGTTAAAATTGTGTTTAATATGCTAATGCACCGCAAAAAATTAGAGAAGTAATTTGGCACGCAGTATTTCGCGCCAAGTCGAGCGATGGTTCCATTGTAGTGTCAATTTTGAAAGAACAACACTAAGTTTCAGCAGTACTATAGGGTTACAGTATTACAACAAAATTTGCAACACGGGAAATTATTTCTCACTTTGGTGAAACGCCTTTGCATCTAAGCTCTGGATTTGCTTCTTAGAAAACTCATGGTGAATGTTCAAACTTTTGACCATGACAACAGAGCCTATTATTTCTCGAAATAGATTTGATATCATCAGACGATCATGATGTGCTGTTTCCCATTCTGCTACAAGCTGTTTTTGTTCAGTACGCTCTACGATGCTAGATGAGCTCTTTTGGGATTTATTAATGGTTTGTTTCAATGCCATGTCCGCTACAACAGCTGAAAATTTATAGTCATACCGTTTTACAAATACTTCCCCTGCATGAACATTTCATGCTCCTCCAGGACTGTCTTGAGTAGCCTTCTCACGTCTTCCAAACATAAAGAAGTCCATCGCTGATGGTTTACACAGCAAACAGTGGTAGACGTTTCTATACTGTATCTCGATGGAATTCCCAGAGACCTTGCCTATCGGAAGAAATCAAATTTCTAAGAAGTTGGAGCCATTTCAGAAAATCATCCCAGTATAAAAATTGTTCTGATGTATGCCGTTCTTGGTCAACCCATTTCTGAAAGTCTGAATAGTTTCTCCGCACCGGCATATACATCTACTTATATATAAATAAGCTAAAGAAAACCTTTTTTTTTTTCAGCAGCAGCACACATTGCGAGAACGGATGGGCGAGAAATTCGTCACAGTTAAAATTCGTATGGAGGTGAATCTGCGGATGTTAAATGTTTTGTGCAATATGCTAATGCACCAAGAAAAAAAGAGAAGTAATTTGGCACCCAGTATTTCGAGACAAGTCGGAGGATGGTTCCACGGTTTTGTCAGTTTTAAAATAACAGCACTAAGTGTAAACAGTACTATAGGGTTATAGTATTACAACAAAATTTGTAAAAAGTGAAATTATTCCCAGCTTTGGAATGCGAATGACTAAAATGTGCTTTATCCCTGTGCTTGAGACTTTTTTAACACGCTCGATAAATGCGCGAAGTGTTGTAAATTCCATGTTTTAACAGCTGTGGAAAACGATACCAACAGGGCAGGTCGCAATCCAACAGACGCTCCACAGAAACACGCCAATTCGACAATTTCTTCACATTCACCCACCACTCAGTATACTAAAGCGAATTTTCTCGGAAAATGTTATTGAAGAAATACCTCAACAATTAATAGGGAATGAAAATAATTATTAATGAAGTGTATGGAAATATTTCCGTAAACATACTCTCAGATAACACATTGAAGCCATTTATAATAGAACTAACCTAAACATGATGATTGAACTTTTATTAATGCTGACTTGATCGAATATCTTATGAATAGAGACATAGGCGTAGAGTTATATGGGCCCGTGGGGCTCGAGCCCCCCCAATAAATTGTGAATAGGGGCTGAGCCCACCCAATAATTTATCACTAAATACAGAAAACTGATTTATACTAACATGAAAAAAAAAGTATTCACGCCATTTACAAACGTTTAAAAAAAAAACTTTTACTTTTAAAAAATTTTCTTCTTTTGATTTCAATCATGATTTAGTATTCATTGTGACGCCACGTAACACACAATGTTACTATAAGCTACCCTTGCCAGGCTCTGGTTAATTAAAATCAGATTATGCAATGTAAAGTATAAAATGAAGAAAAGTTAAGATGTGTCTAAAATGCACCATCTCATCGAAAATGTTTTTTTTTCCTCCTTTGGATTTTTTACTTTGCTTCTATTTTTAACTCATAACATGGTAGGAAGATGCTAACATGGATACTTACCTTACATAGGTGTAGAATTCTATGAACCCATAGAGCTCGAGCTCCTCCAATAATTTACACTTATACATAGTAAGTCATATCATAGCTGCCAACTACTACGGAATATAATTAACCACTTTTTGTAAATAGTATATTCCTTAAATATTTTTTTCAAAATAGTAACCCGCTTGCTGGCGCAGCACAAAAATTTTGCTATATTTTGAGCCGAAAACTCATGTAGAAAAAGGGGTTAATTATATTCCGTAGTAGAGATGGGCGGTTCGACTCATTTTACTGATTCGAATCTCGACTCACTCACTACTTCGATGATTCGAATCTTGAATCAATAAAACAACTAAAGAAATTTTCCCTCTCTCTGCGCCGAAAGCCGTACTATTTAAATACCCTTCACCCATTCATCGGTTTCTTCTCCGCTGAGTTCTCGGGCAGTTAGCATCTCTCTCTCCTTGCTCGAGTAAAACTAGGGTTTAAACTGCCCGAAATGAAAATAAAGGGGAGCTTCGTATGACCCCCTGGGCCTGTAAGATTAAAAGGTTAAGTTTGGTGTCAAAGCATTCGAAATTTTATGCAACGATGGGGGTTCCTAAGGGGGGGTCGAGAATCAATAAAAACGCGCTCCGATGGATAGTTTCCCAGATATACGTTAATTAATTATGGTAATTAATTAACGTATGATTATTAACCATATGATAATTAACCATGATTGAGGCTTAAAAGAACTGCAAACATGTAGAAATTGGCTCTGGGATGGTTTCCAGGCTTTGGAGATGCCGCCGAAGGAGGCTAGTGTTTAAAATGCCCAAATTGAAAATATAGGGGAGCTTCGTATGACCCCCTGTGCCTGTTCGATTAAAAGGTTAAGTTTGGTGTCAAAGCATTCGAAATTTTAAGTATCGATGGGGTGTTGAGCCTATGGGGGGTCGAGAATCAATGAAAACGCGCTCCGGTGGATAGTTTCCGGGATATACGTTAATTAATTATGGTAATTAGACTAATAAACCATGGAGCTGTTTTTTCCGCGATCCGGCATCGTCATCAACGGAGAGAAAGCAGTAGCAAAAGCATCACAAGCTGGTATTGATCTCAGGATTTTCTTATCGCCGGCCTCAGAGGCGTAGCCAAGGGGGGGGGGTTAGGGGGGTCATAACCCCCCATGAGGAATTTTTTGCCATACAAAATGTATATTCTTCACTACATTATCGTACACACGTATACATATATATGAGTTGCAGTAGTCATAACCCCCCCATGAAATATTTCTGGCTACGCCCCTGGCCGGCCTGTATTTTTGACCTTTATCGAATTCGAGATTTCACTGAAATGAAAATGGGAATATCGGATATTTGATGTTGAAATAAAACCGATATGTCGATATTTATCGATTTTTGGCCCATTCCTACTGAGGGGCTGCTGCCCCCCCCCAAAAAAAATGGGACCCTTTACTTAGCTTACAATTGAACTTTAACTTTAAATTTGATACCCAGCCCGGCCCGAAATAAAATCCTGGCTACGCCACTGTCAATAACAGTAACTACGCCACTGCTTTAGACCCTATTTTGCATTTCTCTGAATTACGAAAGAAAAGAAAATAATTCCTCTTAAACGACAAACAAGGTAAAATAAATATCTTAAACGAAATCTGCAGCAATAAAGAGAAATGTTATTTTGCTTACTACAAAGTCCTTTTGTGAGAGCGCTTAATACCGCTCCTGTATCCTTCATTAAAAGTGACAAGCACAATCCGAACTTTAATTCATTCTATTTCCCTTTACATGAAAACCCGCCACCATGTAAACTTAACGTTCCTTTTTTTTTTTTTTTTTTTGAGGGTGGGGGCAAGGGGATATATATTGAAGTTAAAAGTAGAAAAGGGATGTTTCAGAAAAATTTTAAACAAATATTAAACCAGCCAGACAAGTTGGAAGGAGGGAGTACCCCGAGGGAAAAAGGTTTAAACAACTTTGAGACACCCCCCCCCCCCGCTCTTCCACGAGCATTGGCGTAAATTGGCATGTAATATTTGGATGGGGTGACAAAATGTTTCCGATTGTAGAAAATATCGTTATTATAAATAGCTCTGATACTTGAATTTTCTTAATTTTTTTTTCGGGGGGGGGGATTGACCCCTTTTGCCCTTAGGAAGTAACGCCTATGCCCCCCGCCAAAAGCAAACGATGTTCGACCCACTCCACACCCACAGACAGATGAAACTTTAAATCCGACCACCAACCAAGAAATGAAACACCAAAGATTCGAAAAAAAAACTTCAATTAAATGAAACATCCTTTCAACTCTTTTCGACTCCTTTCGACTCTGAGTCGATAGAAGATTCGAAAAACTAACAAATCTCAACGATCGTATACAATCACCGAAACAGAGCGAAACACTGAATCAGTAAAGATTCGTTGCTGCACCAACTCAGTGACCAACTCAGCCACACACACTCATTTGCTGTTTCAAATCATCTATCGACTCAGAGTCGAAAAGAGTCGTAAAGAGTCGAAAAGAGTTGAAAGAGTAAGGGAAAATCTCTGGGAACGGCAAAGGGAAAATAAGTTTTCCTTCCCTTCGAACTTGGAATGTATTTCCCCACAGTTGAGGGCTTGAGATTCGAATCAGTAGATAGTGAGTGTAAAGACTGAGCCACTCAGTACCAAGATTCGAATCACTGATTCGACTCATCGAATCATTGGCCATCTCTATTCCGTAGTAGTTGGCAGCTATGAGTAAGTTATATGTACTTAAATCATTGGCGTAGCCAGAAATTTTTCATCGGGGTGGGGGGGGGGGTATTACGACTTCTGCAACTCACACATATGTATTCGGGTGTATGATATCCAGTGTATTTTTCTAGCACCCGTTGCAATTGCCTCTCCAACGGGCTTTGACCTCTAGTATCCAGATATATGTATTATGAAACTACTTTTGAGAACCCCATGTAAATAAAAGTTTAAGTGTTCTTATTTTTAGTTTTTGCGTGTCAACATATTTCCCTTGAATCAATAACGCACCTAATACATTGCAAAGCTCTTGCATGGGATGATAAGGGAGTGAAGATATACATTTTGTATGGCAAAAAAATCCTCATGGGGGTGGTTATGACCCCCCCCCTAACCCCAAACCCTTGGCTACGCCACTGTCGGGAATATATGTGGTTATGGGGCCCGCCCCCCCCAAATAATTTTGAAAACTTTACGCTTATGAATAGAGAACATATCACCATAGCCACGGTAAAATAATTTCCTACGATGACAGTGAAATCAATAACTATCCAGTATAGTTTTTGAATTTTTTCACTATGAGTGGTTTGGGGTTTTTTTTTTCGGTTAGCCAGGAGTAATCAAAAAATTGCCAAATAATTGTGATCTGCGGCAAAGGCTTACAAACCTAAAGCGAATTCCAGTATACAGTTATTTATTTCTTTCCATATTTTGGAAGTTTAACTTAATTTCGTATTTTAATTTAATTCCACTGGTTTTCCCCAATTCCACATTGTAAAACGAATAAGCCTACAAATTTTTTTTAGTATATTGATATTTTTGTATATATTGAACTCTGTGTATGAATACTATTTTGTATAGGAATTAAAATTTACGGCTTTGTTTTGGAGAGCGACAGTGTTTCAGAAGTTGTCTTTTAACGTTTCCCAGAAAAAAACAGTTGGCGGGATTTGCGCCCGACTAACCGAAAAATACCACCACATAAGTTAGTATTGCAAATTAATTGCCTCGTTATTATAATAATAATCTTAAAGGAAACATTAGTCAGTGGAATAAGACTGCGTACCAAGTTTATATATCGTAATGTTATTGACTGCGAAGTTTCAACTAGTTAATTGGTCTAAATCTCTAAATTATTCAAAACGAAAATTGAATGTGTGAAATCGTACGAGAACGTGTGCCAACTATTTCAGAATATCACTAACCACTTTTTGCAAACAGTAAATTTCTATAAGTATTTTTTTTTAGAAAAGATGCAATCCCATCACTAAGTTTCGAATTTATGCTATATTTTAAGTCAAATGCACTTGTTCAAAAAATGTGGTTAATGATATTCCGGAATAGTTGGCAGCTCCGAAAATCCAAGGTCGATAGAGGGAGATGACCCCTATCACACACTCTCTGCAGCCGCATTTAGCAAATATGATAGAGCCTTTACAAAAACACCGTCTTTACAGAAAAGTATTGTGAAATTGTTAAAAAGTGCTCACTATGGACAGATGGTCGCTTATCCAAGGTGGTGGCTTTAATAGGTTCCACTGCATATGGAATCTTCAAACATGGTCTTTGACAGAAGAACTTTATTCGCGTTCAAATTAAAATAATTATGGTCGAATTTTGACCCCTGGCCTCCGCTAAATAGTAATAATAAAAATGAATGTTCTTCAGACAAATGAATGTTCTTCATAGCTTTGAAAATTTGTGCATTTAAGCCCATGACTTCGGTAATGCACACCTGAGGCTCAGGGTTTTGAACTTTTAATTACTTTTTTAACTATTAATTAAAAAACGTTTTTAGGTGGTCATGCTTGGCTAGTTTCGCCCGCAAAAAATGATTTTTGCTTTTGAAATAAAGCAAAGTTCTATTTACAGAATCGCATGCATTTGAAAAACATGAAATGGCATAGAAATTACGTTAGTTTTACGCCAGATTAAAAAGTATAAGAAAGAAAAGTCTAAATGTGTTTCTTAAAGTTAATAATTTTCCAAATTCTACCAATAATATAAATGTGTGTGTGTGTGTTAGGGCTGAAAGGATTTGGATGGAATTTGGAATGAAGCTAGTTTATACCTTGGATCAACATACAGGCACCCTTTCATGCATATAGAATGAATTCTTTTACAATGACAATCAAGATAATTCTAATACATTATGCTCTATGGGCATTTTGTAGAAACTGAACCGATTCTAGAGCTTTTTTCACTGATTGAAAGTTACACTATTCCTGACTATTATTGTTTTATTGTTTATGTATTAAGGCCGATTGACTGCACTAGGTTCCTAGGTTTATATGGGGAATGCCTTCTGTGGGGCACTTTCTAAGGGATCCTAGCCGTCAACTCCGATATAAGAAAGACCCCTCACAGCAACCATAGAAGCTGGTGACGATAGCAAAGTTAGGCCGTAGGTTGTTCGGCTGGGTTACTAGCTGCGCTCGCTTATCATCGGAGTATTATCGCCAATTCATCCCGCAGGTACTATTATTGAGAACAAGGGCAGGTACGTCAAACCGGTCGAACGGCAGGTAAATCGTCACAGGTGAAAGAGAATTGGCGATAGTGTACTATACCTTTTCGCCATCAATGGGATTTTGTTTGCTTCGAAGTTCTTGAAGAATGTCCATTATTTGATAAAACTATGCTTGTTAATTGTATTTAAAACATGGTATACAAGTATTCAGTACCTTTTGTAGAGGTAATTATGCAGATGGCCCCAAGGTATCCGTTTTCAGTTTACCAAAGAATGAAGAACTACAAAGGAAATGGATAAATGCCATTCCACGTGCAAATATTAATCCATCAAAGAATTTTAAAGTAAGTGCTTTTTTGTTTGTTTTTAAGAATGTATGTTTAGTATATTTGAATTTATGTATCTATAAATCTTTTATATTCATATAAGCATTAAATTTTTTCTTAATTCATGAATTTCATTTCAGTATACAAATAATTTTACATTCTTTATTGTGTATATATATAGATATACACAAGTGTATATATATAGATATGTGTGTGTGTGCGTGCGTGTGTTATCAATACTTTTTTAATTCCTCTTTTTAAAACATAAAAAGTAAAAGCTGGACTTAAAATTGCAAAACAATAATAATAATAATAATAATAGAAATTTTGAAAACAATATGTAAAATAAAATGATATTTTGTTATTTGATTTGCAGTTGGAAGAAAATTTTGAAAATTCCTTTTTTACAAAATTACAAATAACGAATTAATAATATTATAAAGATTGATATTTAATAATTCTACGAATACTGATAAAATTATTACTCTTATAAGTAATAGCATTATTTAAACCTCATAGTTCATAGTATAGTTAATAGTAATCACAATTCTCAATCACTTGATATTTATCTGTTAGTAAAATGTAGGCTTTTTTTATTTAATTAGTGAAAACTATTCATTGCAGGTCTATGAATTACATTTAAAAAAAGAAGATATTAGGAGAACTTCAGAATGCTACAATCCAGCAACGGGTGAGAAAATAGTGGCAACCTTAACACAACCAAGACTTAAGGATGATGCTTTGCCTACAATTTTTCATGGCTGTCCTGCATATTTATCAAAACATATTAAGGCCAGAGAAGCTCCAGAAAACAAAGCTGAAAGGAGAGAAAATGAGCAACTGCAAAAGACTCTTGAATTAAGTGTGAAATCATTTGAAGAATATCAATCAAAAACTTCCTTTCAAACTCTGGAAGAATTATTATTATTACTAAAGGATATTCAAATTCCAGATGTGTTTACGATTGTCAAAGCTGAAAATACAGTTATGTTTTTAAAAATATCTTCATTGCCAGTACCTGAATTATCGTTATCAATAATAATAGATGAAAATGTAATGGTAAGTGTTTTTTATCATAAAGTACCTATCACTGTGCATAATAATTTTAAATTCCCAGTACAATTTACAAATATAAATGATTTGCTGTCTCTATTGCATGAATTTATAAATTACAATGGTTTTTCTTTTGATAAATTAAACAATTTAAAATCTTCAGTAAAAAATATTTGCTGCGAGTTAAAGCTAATTGTTCCTGAAAGAAGCCATGATTTAATAGATTTTTTATATGAACAAATTAATTTAATTGGTAAGTAAAACAGCCCATAGATATAGTGCAGATCTTTTAGTATTAAGTAGTTTGTTAGATTCAATATCTCCCCATGCATATAGATTTCTCAGAAATAGATGTGTATTAATTTTACCACATCCAAGTACTCTTAATAGACTCACTTCATCTTATAATTTAGATCCTAGAGTGCAAGTACTGCAAGATAATTTCTTAAAATATGCTAAAGATAAATTTCAATATTTAAATAATTTTGACAAAGTTGTAAATTTAATGATGGATGAAATTCATTTAAAACCCTTTCTAGATTACAAATGTGGGGACATAATTGGAGCCTCATACAATTCAGGTAAAGCTGCAAATTCAGCATTTGTTTTCATGATACAAAGTTTGAAATCTCCTTATAAGGATATAGTACATAACTTGCCAGTAAAAACAATAACCGCAGAATTATTGCACGAAGTGGTTTCAAAAGTAATTAAAGGGTTACACAGTATAGGTTACAATGTTATTTGCATATCATCTGACAATAGGAGTGTGATTATTAGTAGCTGAATTTGGTTAGATTGAATAAGACTGTTTTGAGCATACATGCTGTTCTGGTATTCAATTATTTTAAAAATGAAATTTTAAAACTAAGAAGGGTATTCCAATCAAATTACAAAGATAAATTTATTCATTGTTAATTGAATATGAATATGTTTATAAATGTAAATAATGTAAAAACCTTTATATTTTACTTAATAAATATTTTTCGATTCAAACTGTCTATGTGCTTGTTTTACTTTAATTTTCTTTATTTTTTATAGGTGATAATTAAGAGTTTTGGAAACGTTTTAATTAATATTAAACTTTTTTTTAGTTTTTTCTAAATGTTTTAATGCTTCTACAAAGGGGGAAAACTAAATAAACTACATTTTCATTAATCAATTTTTAATTGGTTAAGGAGTTAATTTCATGGTAACTATCCTAAACTCTACAATAAATAGTATAATCACTATGTGTAAAGAGTGCATATAAAAAGTGATGTAATTTTTAATTAACAAGTAGAAAAAATTGTGAGTTAATACGTTTAAATACGTTCCCTCCTCAGAGTAGGGGGAAAGGTTGGCCTAACAATTGTGACGTCATTTCTCCCGTTGAAGGTCTTTCTATCTATCGGGGTTGACGTCCTAGCCCGTATTTACGCGAGGTTTCGGAGAAAACCACGGAAAACTCCGAGCGGCTGCGTCGACTGGCACAGCGGGGTTTGAACCAGGCATCTCCCGCCTGCCAGTTTCGAGAGCAGAACCTCTCAGCCACTGGTGGGGCCCTGAGTATTATAGGCTACCTGCATATATCAACAATAGTTCTTTCAGGGGCATACTCATAAGAATTACATTACGTTCGATGCGTATCTCTTTAACTACTGAACCGATTAAAAAACTTTTTTTTCACTGATAGAAAGCTACACTATTACTGCGTATTACAGGATAAAATTCGTGCATGTAGCATAAATAGTTATTTTACAGGAACACTCAAACTAATTCTAATACATTACGCTCTGCGGACATCTCTGTAACTACAGAACCAATTCTAAAGCTTTTTCACTAATAGAAAACTGCGCCATTCCTGATTAACATAGGCTAAACTTCATGCACATAGCATAAATATTTCTTTTACAAGAGCACTCAAAATAGTTCGCAAATATTGTCGTAATTGTTTCGATTCACCAAATGCGTAAAAAAATCTATATTAACTACCTCTGCACACTCTTATTTTACATGAAGTATATTACCATGTATTACATTTCATTTAAAATAAGTAAAAAAGAAATAGTATTTAAATATAGTCACTTTTGTCTATCGGGCAAGCATATTTGTTATTCACACATGCTTAATTTCTATCTGGCCTTAATTATAAAGCTGACGCGGACGAAGTCGCGGATAGCAGCTAGTATTTATTCACAGTGTGTCCAGTGCTAACGGTGCCCAATGGCTGTTTCCTAAACCGTTAGTCAGAGACCTGAAGTTCCATTTGCAAAAATGCTTTAAATTGCATAATCTATTAGATTGGAAACACACAATCGAAGACAATAAATGAATTCCAAAAGAATAACGGAATTTAAATTTTTATACGGTCTACCGGCCCTATCAGTTATGTTTAGAAAATTTTTCTTTATAAAATTTGATGAACAGAAAAAAAGCGTCTTTCTACTACCAAAATGTACCGAGTTATAAATATATTGACTTTATATATTGGTATTGACTTATATTATCGGTAATTTGTTTTTTATTCTAAGTTATTTAGCACCAATTTATTTAAAATCTCTTAAAAATATTCTATTTTTAAGTACAAGCTATAATTTCATGTTAATTTATTGGATACACATAATTAAACGTTAATCTTCTTTATTGCCATCTACATTCATGGAATAGTTAATGAAATTGCTGATAAATATTACAAGGCTCAAAACCATGTACATTAATGTTTCTCAAATTCATTTTGTATAACACAACCCCTATTTTGCTGCTCGAAAAGTGTTCTAAATTTAAGCAGCTGTAACTCGGTGAATTTTGGTCAGAGAAGGACCATTTCTTTTATTATTGTGCATCAAATTGTATAAAGAAAATTTTTCTAAATATAACTGGTAGGACCGGGGGACCGTATAAAAATTTAAATTTCGCAATGTTTATTGAAATTGATTTATTGACTTTGATTATTTTTGGTATAATAGATTACATAATTTAAAGCATTTTTTCAACTGGAGAACTGGAACTGTGTGTCTCTGATTAACGGTTTAGGAAATAGCCGTTGAGCACCGTTAGCGCTGGACACCCTATATAATATATATATATACAAACATATTCGTAACCCTGAGAGCGCTATTGTTTTAAACAATCGCAGCTTGAACTCTTATTTCTGAAGAATTGTATTTCCGAACAATCTCATCTTTACTTGTTGAACGGAACGGCGACTAGAGGTCCATACATAAGGGATTCCTGTTGCGACCACCCTGAACCTAGTGTGCATGAGCAGTGCAAACGTACAATATATGGTTGCGTTTATCTTTTGAATCCGTGAAGAGTGGCGGTGAAACGTTGTACATCACATCCAAATGGCTTAAAGCGTGGAATTTCACGGAACATTCTTTCCATTTATATTTTTATTTTTTATCCTCGATTTGGGAATGAAAGTGACGTTGAGGGAGACTTCGCTTTGAATCAGTAAGGAAAAAAGGTGATCACGTGCTTCTTCATTATATTTTTAGAATACTATTCATTCCTCAGATAATTTACTTGCAGTTTTTAAACATTCTGGAATAAATATTTAGATTGATACATAAAATCTTAAAAGTTGAGGGGCTTTCGCATATTTATGTTTAGAAAAAGTGCTAAATCCTCTTCATATGTAGCTGCAATAACTCCGGGAATGTAATTAACTTACTTTTTGTAAACAGTATATTTTTTTTATGTACTTTTTAATAAAGTAACACAATCATCCCTTAACATCATGGATTTCGCGCTTTTTGTAGCTATGTTCATAAATTGCGTAGAAATGTTATAATTATTATTTAAATTTTTAAAAAATCTGATGTGGACAATACATGACTTCCTTGCACGTCTATTAAATCAAAAATATTTTCGGCGCACTTCATTGAGACTTATTTTGCTTGAAAGAGATAAAATACTGCAGTAATACTCAGGTTTAGCGATTTCTGTCCAAATATTTCTGATATCGCCAAGTGGGGTTCAATTTGAAAGATTTGCTTATGACACTTAATTTGGGGAAATTTTACCAAAAGCCTACAAGCTTGAAATAATTTGAGAGATTTTGGGGATAGCCAAAGTAGTAATTGACCACAGACATTCAATGAATTGAATGTATCCATACACCTTAATGCATTTAAAGTCATTTGGGTGACCCTGTAAATAAATTACCCAGTCGATTTCAACCAAAAAGAGATACACAGTTAGATGTTTCAATGGCTTTCAACATTTTAAGGTTAAACGTTTTAGAGTTTTGCGAAATACGAAATTATTTTTCGAGCTAAATTTGGCGATATTTTAGCAAAACTCCTCAAGGTCGACGACAATAGCGAGATTTTAGGCATGGACTAAATGACTGAGTATCGCCAAATTTCGCGATATTTCGGCAAAATTCGCCAAGTTTGATGACAAACGGCGAGATTTTGGGCATGGAATAAACAATGACTGACTACAGACGTAATATTTTGAAGATGTTCATACATCTTCAATATATTATATCTGTATTGAAATTCTTTTGGGTGGTCCTGTAAATAAATTCTCCAGTAGATTGGAACCAAAAATCGAGATGTACAACTATATGTTACAACAATCTTATATATGAAATTTCAACATTCTACGACTGATAGCTTTTGAGATTTGAGAGTTAAATACATACACACGTACACCAAAAGTTGCCATGGCGACTGTTGGCGTAATTCTTGAGGGAGGCACGTGACCGTGGTCGGACTATTACCTAACTATATGGTAGGACGGTATTGTACTTAAAATGGATGAATGTCTCTTAAGCTGACATTGACCGAAGACCGAAATGTGTTGGAAATCTTTTGAGTGTTCCCGTAGCAGAACTATAAATGCTAACGGCACTTTTTTCGATGGAGGAATTCATTTTGTAACCCTTAACAGCATATATCACTTCTGAGTCGTCTGAAATGGCCTAATACCTCTAAAATACGATCTAAAGAATTTCTGCCCATGGAGCGTAATGCATTTAAAATATTTGGATGGACCTGTAAATAAACTTTCCAGTTGATGCGACCAAAAGGGGAGGCGCACAACTAGATGCTACAACAATCCTAAATGTAAAGTTTCAACATTCTACGACCAATAGTTTTAAAATAACGGAAACTAGATTCCTGGTTATAACACAAATAATTAAAAACCTACAGTACCTGCTCGCTTTTTCCACCTCCTCAACCGATTCATTTGGATTCACCTTTACTGGCAGCTTGCTAATATTCCGTGCCAAAAGCAATTGGACAGTATAACCAACCATTCATGAAATCGGTCGAAACAGCAATTAAACCGAAAACGGCACACAGTAGTAACACCTCTTAGGCCTGTCACGAATTGCAGTATACCTCTAGCTAGATTGTTAAACGCTTTTTTTTTTCCTGTTGGGTAGTCTAGTTCGTCAATTTTGTGAGACTGAGGAAAATATTTGCCGAGTACTGAAGCAATGAAAAATTCAATTTTCTGAAAAATGGAAATGTGTAATGTGTTAAAAGTTTTAAAATATATTTTTGTAAATGAAAAGTGAAAAGCTATATTCTTTGAATAAAATATATATTATTGAAATACTTAAATTACAGTACTTACTATGTTTAAAATATTTTAAAGAAATACTCTAAATTTTCCATATTAATAATATTTTTTAGGTTAGACATTCGAGAGAACTTCTCGCATCGATGCCCCGTCCCACCTCGAAAATCTGCTACCAAATAACCAGTAAAATATTAGGGAGGGATGTTGTTTACAGCTGTTAGGGGAGGGGGAGCTCAAAAATTTCTACCAGAAGGTCTTTGATTAATTTAACAACTTGCCCGTTAATTGATTAATATTCAGTCATTTAACGAATGTCATTGAGGAATCCGACACATCTCTCATAATATTTTCAGTTATTTGTCCTTAATCTTGCCGATTTCGGAAAATTGTTCTGGGGTGTTCCAATAATTTATACAAAAGTAAGAAGCAGTATGTACTAGCTCCATGTGGTTACTTTAACGCAACAAACTTGATTTGGAAGCCTTGTTTTGCCTTTTATATTTATTGTTCTTTATTTATTACGCTAGAACTGAAACACATTACAAGGGGCTGTCCAATGCCTCTTAGATATAGAAAGCCTCACAACTGCTAACACCAAGCTTTGACGTCATCATATGGCCTACAGTTAAAGGTTTCATTAACACAAAATAAAACGCTTAAAACTTTCTGATGATTTCACCAATGCATATCAATATTTTAATAGTTTGAAATAAAAAATATAATTTTGCGACAAATGAAAGTTTTTAACCATGACTAATGAGATAATATGATGAATAATTTCGCATGAGAAAGGTATTTAATTTTAATGTTTAATTTAAGATGGTTTCCAATATTTGTAGGATTCACCAGAAATGTTATATAGTTTTGTTTTCAGAAATAGAAACTGTGATGTGGTTACTTGTGTAAGTTAAGTGATGTCAAAAAAGTCTAGTGTCTTTGGAGTTGTAAGGCTTTCTACATCTAGAAGGTGTCGGGCTGTCTCATTAAGTGCATTTTAATAGTGTTTGTTTAAGCTAAACGCATTTCTGATAGCATATTGAATTTAATGAAATTTGATACAAAATATGTTTAACAAATACTCAAAAAATCACAAAAATAAATTTATTTAAAAAAATTATATTTATGAAATGAACCTAAATATCATCCAATAGAAGAAAAAGAAAACCTATTTTAGAGATTACACTGTAGTAAATGACATGGGTAACTCAAGATCATCCTAAGAAATTCAACTTACCCTCTGCTGTCATGAGAAAAATATGCTCCTGTAATTAATGATCCGTGAACTCAGTTGAAGCAGGGATTGAGGTCCAAGGGGGACATATGTAAGAACGTCGTTTTGGCCTGTCGTGGATTGTAGCCGATTCTTTCTACGTCATTAAACATGTACATATTTTGTAATTCACATTTTCCTTTTTAGAAGTAGATATATCTTTTTTTAACAAAAGTAGTTCACAGAATAGATAATCCGATGAAAAAATGAGACCGCTGAACAGAAGGAAAACATGTAAGGAGGTCATGAATATTTTGTAAGATATTTGCATTTCTAAGAGGTTTGCACTGATTTGTTCCTAGTTATACATGAATAAAGAAAAAAGTTTAAAACTTATATGCTAAGTTGTTTTCCAGGTCGAGGAAATATCCGAAAGACGGTACATTACTGTTATTAGATATTTAATTAGAGAGTGCTGCTTAGGATAATAAAGGATGGGATAAATAAAGGATATCTAATATGGATAAATATCTAATATGGATAAATAAAGATAAACCACTAAAAGATAAGAACAAACCTCAAATAAACGAGTTATCATGATAAATTTTGTTAAATGGAACACCTCGGTAAATCGAAACTACATTTCCAGTTTTCCATTTGATAGTCTACTTTTTAAATCATTAAAAATACAGGCCCTTCCAGTGAGACATGATCAACTCAAATCAAGCAAAACAGATGTGCATACAGTACAAGTAAAAAAAAAGTAAACAGAAATGTTTAAAAAATTATAGTTACAATCTATAAAAATAAATTACACAGTAACAGTATTGCACAATAATCGAAGGAAATAAGTTTGTCATTATGAGAAATACCATTACTTTCTTCGCTGTAGACACAATCTGGCTATCTAGCTACGATTTCATTTGGAACATCATATAAAAATTTTCGAATAAACTCAATTTCCAATTTGACAGAATCTTGTCCTAAATATAGGTATTACCGAGACCACGCTGAATTACAATACCAGCTAGATAGCTATGTAAGTGCCGAATACTGCAGAAAATTGCACTGTGCACCCGACACAGGATATCCAGATTATTTTTAGCAGTATAACCACGAATTTGGCTTGCATAAATAGCAATATTGAGCAAAGCACACATGTACGAAACCAACACCTCCTAGATATACAATGTCTAAGAACAGAAACTTTTACGTCATCACTAGCGCATTAAAATTCCGTCATCACACATTTATTTTCACAAGGTAAAACTATTGAAAGTTTGTAGTAAATTTACTCCCTCATAAAACGTTTTAATGATTTAAGAAAATTTAATTTTACGAAAAATAGGAAATTTTAACTGCCACTAATTATGTAATATGATATAGAAATAGATCAAAATAAATTATTTTAAATGAATTATTATTAATAAATTATAGAAGAAGTTACAGCTTAATTAAGTTTTTTTTAAAGATTGTAAATAATGAAACTAGAAATGAACCCTTAAGGCCTAGGTGTCCCATACAATAAAATTTTGTCTTGTTAAAAATTCAGAAAAAAAAACTGTTTATAAGTACTGCCGGATAATCTTCCGGAAAGATCGGAAACGTTGGTAGCTATGGTCAAATGTTTTGTTTTGAAAAATACGTTTAAATCGGTTTATTTAAAAAAAGAAAAATACAATTCATCGTTTTTTCCAGAGTAAACATTTTAGATAATGTACATATATTTGAATAAAAATGTCCAGAAGTTAAAGTACCAAATTATTTGCCATTGTTGTCCTTATTTTATTAGCAGTAATCTGTTGGATTTGGGTAATCACTAGAAAAACAAATATGCTAAATGTTTGAATATGACCATATATCTCGTCCTTTTAATCTGTCTGTACTAGCGTCATTCGTTGTGATTACGGAGAGGATAATATTTTACTCCTACAATTAATTAATGTTATACGTCCACGGAGACGCTAATGTAGATTTAATGACAAATGCTCTTTTTTTCATTCATATCTGTGAGACATTTATTCGTTCATTAAATTAGTGGCGTCAATTTTCATTATGCGGGAAAAATAGAGACATGTAATAAACAATCTTGTCAACGTCTGTTGAAAATAAAAGAACGAAAATTAAGTTTTAAAAGGAAAAACAATGAATCGCAGTTTTTGTCTGGTTTTATGAACATTTTAGGAAACGTAAAAACGTAACTCAGAAGTTTGAAATAAATTCTTGCAGCATTTTTTTGTAATATTTGAGATAGGTATGACTAAGGTAGTTAACTTCTTTTTGGTCGGCGTCGTACTTCACACGTTCGGAGTTTTCGCGCACCGTACAGCTAGCATTGCATATTGTAGAACGAACAGTTGCCAACCTTTCGGGAATATTACCAACCATTTTCTGTAAGCAGGGATTTTTATGATAAGACATAACAATTTGGCACATGCCTTGTTCATGACATGATGTGACACATTTTAATTACATGGAATTCCTAGGCCCTTCAGGATTATCTTTCCCAATTTTCATTTTGCAGTATTGCTTTTTAACACTTTCCCACAAGGTTGAAAAGTGTTTATGATTTCGGTTTATCTGTCTGTCCGTCCGTCCGTGCTCTAACTCCGTAATTATGCATCAATTTCTATGAAATTTATATATGTTATTCTTATTCACTGTACCATATACCCTATTGAAAATGGTATATGTAGTTGTTATAGGTCTACAGGAGTACTCAAAATATTCCCAATACATTGTGCTCTATGGTAAGTTATTCTCTAAAGTGCGCTATCCTACTGAACAGTTATGCTGCTCTGAAAAATGTGACCAAAAATGCGGTGTTTTTTGCGGTTGTCATGAAAATTTCCCAAAATAGCTCAAAAAATTAGGAGATGCATACTTTGAAAGTTGTAGAGCATTAAATTCTGTTTAAAATGAGTACCCATTTGATATACATTGAGCCTCTTATAACTTCAGTAACACTCATCAAAATCCTCTCTATATTGGAATTCAAAGGTGCTGCCGACAACTGCTTCTCTTCGGCCAACATATACTGTTTTTCTTGGTCTCCAAGCGGGTGAGGGGGAAGTTACAAGCTCGCCTCAATCATTCTCTCCTAATGCAATTTGAGCCGCGTTCATTCACTCTTTCTGTTAGGGTAGAAAATATTAATTTCTTTGCCAGCTAATAATTAAAGTTCACTAATATCTCAATGTATTATTATTTTTTTATCTAAAAGTAAGTTCTAAATGCGATTAGAATAGTTAATATTTTTCTTTAGTTTCTGCAGGTTAGATAATTACACCCTTTCAAAAAAGTATTCAAGTAAAAGCTTACGTTCTTACATTGGTTTCGTACGTTAAAAATTAATTTATCATAAAATATTAGTTGGGCTATCTATAGCCATATGCTGTTTCATATTTCTACCAAGTTACGCTTTTTCAAAAGACTATTTGATCATTTCCAACGCTAAAATAGGAAGTTTCACTTATACTCGAATACTTTTTTGAGAGGGTGTATATCTTTATGTTGATTTTTATAAAAAAATCAGTATTCGAAACATAATATCATATCTTCTTACAATGGGAAACAACAATTTTTAATTTGCTTATCGAAATGGCAGGGATACTTAAAATGGTTAATTTAGTCACATTCACTGTTTATTATTATTATTACTTTTCTATCTCAGTAGAACCGAATTGCAGTTACGTTTCAATAAGGATAAGAAAGATCAGTAACTATCATATACCAATCATTCAAAGATCTTGAAGTCACACATGTTTTGAAGGAAGCACTAGTCTGATTTCCATTTGTTCACCTTCTTTAGGGGTGTCTTTCTCTTCGCTAAAAATAAATTACCTCCTAAATGTCCCAAACTAATTAAGGAAAGTTGGTGGTGAAAAATTAAAAAAAAATCCGGAGTGTTGGCAACTATGCTAGTAGAAAAATCTACGTCTACTTCTGTGGGAGCACATTTGGATGCATAGTCTCTGCAGTTTTCACAATTTTTTGAGCATTTTATTTCTACTTTTCACTTCTACTAGTATTTATTTATGCCAACTGACCACCAATCAATCAATTTCACCTCAAAAAATATCTAAAATCTTGGTTGGTGAAAGTCTGTTCAGCAGCTGATGCCAAATGAAAAACTCAGCGTGTGTAAACGTACTTGCATCTCATCTGTTATATGGGATGTTTTCCCAAGAAAGAAAAAAAAAAGCGTCAATTTTTTTTATTTATTTTTTTAAACATTTTAATCTAAGTCAGCTGTTATTGTCCCTCTTAAACTTCAACTAGTTAAAATTTACCCTGTCAATTTTTTTAAATTTATGTACAGTATACCTTAAGCTATTTTTACGAATACCGCACTCAATGTAACAGAGGTTCAAAGTATATCCAATGAGTACTAATTGTAAGAAAAATTTAATTCACTACAACTTTCAAAATGAATATTTTTTGAGCCCTTTTCTGAAAATTTTCAGGAAAAAAGTAAAAATATCCCATTTTCGGTCACATTTTTCAACGTAAGAGCCGATGCTCACCTCGAGGGAGGGGTAATACCCAGAACAGTTATATTGGGACATAACTGAAGTTATTAGAACAATGAAACCTTTACAAACATTTTTTTCCTAATTGCGCTCTACTTTTTCTCCCTGCCATTGGCTAGAGGTCTGCGCCGCGAGCTGAAAATTCGCGGCGGCGGCGTAACGACCTCAGAAACCCGGGGGGTGAGGCGGCGCGGCGCGGCGTGAGAATTTTTTTGAAAAACAGCATAATGAAAATGGGGTAAGCGCGCGCGCACACCCACACATGTACAAAGTAGAGCTGAAATGAGATTTTTTTAAGACTGGAATGAAGACTAGAACTTTTATGAAAACGAATCTTGAGTATGATGTTGTGCGATTACGGTCAATCAGCTACTCGTGGGCTGTAGAAATCACGATTGTGTTCGGGCTTGGGCGGACTCGATTATATTAGTCTTTAATTTGCACAAATGGCAAAAGTCATGATATTGTATCAATGAAGTTATTGAATTTTATTTACCAATTAGCTGAAATTTAGCTAGGCTCGGGCTTCGACTTAAATATAATACTGCTTGGGCGGGCTCGAATTAAAAGTCCTCGGTCTCGGGGTTTAAAAAATAAGCCCGAACTCATGCCTAAAGGGGTGTCGTCCTTGGTGGTCTTTCTAAGGTTTCCTAATTCGTATCTACGCTAAGTTTCGCAGGAAAACACGGAAAACTAAGAACGGTTAGGTTGGCGCATGTTCCCTCGTTTTGAACCAGGCACATTCCCTCCCAGTTTAGAGCTCTATGCGCTCGGCTATTGGTGGGGCTCCAGAGTATGAGCTCGCCGTTGTGGTACACTTTTAAAATATTTCTAATGAAAAACTGAAACAATAGATTTTATCAAAATCGGATAGGTTTATGTTGTTTAAATAAATAGCACATTCACGATATAGTTATGAATATACGAGTGATACATTATTTGCATTTAAGCGGTTTTTCTTTTCTCCATAACTTTCTCATAAACCATTCCAAACCTATTATGTTCTTTTGAGGTATGATGGAATTTTTAAAACAATCAAATTTTTCCATTGGCTCAGAAAATTTAAATTGTATCTTTACAAGTTACTAGCGTTAAGAAGCATCCAGAAAAAATAAGCAATTGAAAGTTTAGGTACAATTTCTTCAAAAGTTATGAAGCCGATCGTACGCCGCGGTGTAAAATGAGCGTTCTTCACTGGCGCGCCGACCGAGACCACTGCCTCCTAGATCACTGCCACCTAGATACAGAAAGCCTGAGCGCTGAAGCTTTGACGTCATCATTAAGCCTTCCAGTAATGACGTCACCACACTTTCATTCTCATAAAGTAAAACTATTTCAGATTTCTGGTGAATGCTACAAATATAAAAAAAAGTATCTTAGATGAAAGATAAAAATTAAAATACGTTCGTGACACAAAATAATTCATTGTAATTTACTCCCTTATTACATTATATAATTTGTTAGAGTTAAAAACTGCTCTTTTTTGTAATATTAATTTTTCTATGTCAATTCATTAAAATGTTGTTATGAGAGAGTAAATTCACCAGAAATTTCAAATAGTTTTACTTTATGAAAATTAATCTGTGATGACGTCACCTTTAGAAGGTTAATTGATGACGTAGAGGCTTAGTGACGTAGCAGTGGTTAGGCTTTCTATGTCTAGGAGGCAGTGCCTAGATATAGAAAGCCTAACCACTGCTACGTCACTAAGCCTTTCTATCATCAGTAGCCCTTTCAAAGGTGACGTCATCACAGTTTAATTTCCATAAAGTAAAACTATTCGAAATTTCTGGTGAATTTACTCTCTCATAATAATATTTTAGTGAATCAAGATAGCGAATTTAATTTTACAAAAAAAAGGCAATTTTTAACTGTAACTAATCTATATAAATAAAATTAGACTTTTGTCTGTACATTTCTTGGAATTCAAAAATATGGCGATTTCTATCCGTTTCAAGCACCCTGGAATTCGATGCGACCCTCAAAAAAAAGTTTGTCTGTCATTCTGTCCTTCTGTCATTCTGTCATTCTGTCCGTGACGCTTTTTTTGTTTAAGCATTACGTAAAAACGACTGAAGCGAATGATATGAAATTTGGTGTCATGATAGGTGGTCACTCAACTTAAAACATAGGCGTCGAATTTTTAAAAAATCTTGATTAGATTTTCAGATTTTGCGAAAATCCTTTCAAACTGCGTAAATTTGTGTTCAAGCATCACGTAAAAACGACTAAAGCGAATGATATGAAATTGGGTGTCATGATAGGTGGTCACTCAACTTAGAACATAGGCGTCTAATTTTCAAAAAATCTTTATTGGATTTTGAGATTTTGCGAAAATCCTTTCAAACTGCGTAAATTTGTGTTCAAGCATCACGTAAAAACGACCGAAGCGAATGATATGAAATTGGGTGTCATGATAAGTGCTCACTCAACGTAAAACATAGGCGTCGAATTTAAAAAAAATCTTGACTAGATTTTGAGATTTTGCGAAAATCATTTCAAACTGCGTAAATTTGTGTTCGCACATCACGTAATAACTGCAAAGGTGAAAAAATGATATTTGGTGAAATGATAGGTGGTCACTCACCTTAAACTATAAGCATCTAATTAAAAAAAATTGATCAGATTTCGAGATTTTGCGAAAATCGTTTAAAACTGAGTGAATCTTTGTTCTCGCATTAAGTAATAATGACTAAAGCGAATGATATGAAATTTGGTCACATGATAGATGGTTGCTCAACATAAACTATAGGAGTCCAATTTTTTAAACATTTTTATTAGATTTTGAGATTTTGTGAAAATTCTCTCAAAATACGTTCAATGATGATTTCTTCAAACTTCACGTAATAACGACTAATACGAATGACACGAAATTTAGTGATATGATAGGTAATTGCTAATCTTAATTTATAGGCGTTGAATTTTAAAAATATTTTTATTACATTTTGAGATTTTGCGAAAATCGTTTTAAAATGCTGAAAATTGTTCCAGCATCACGAAATAAAGACTGCAGGGAATGAAACGAATTTGGGTGACATGATAGGTTGTCACTCAACTTAAATTCTAGGCTTCCAATTTTTCAAAATGTTGATTAAATTTTGAGATTTTGCGAAAATTATTTCAGTATGTGTAAATATTCATTCGCGCATCCCATAATTACGTCTAAAGCGAATCAAATGGTATTACTTAGTTACTCTCTAACCTGTAAAATTTTAACAATACATAAAAATTATAACTTTACTTTTGCAACATACTACATTCATTCTGTGTACTCCTACAATGCTGACGAAAGTTCTTGCTTTTTGGAAATTTGCATTCACTAACCCGTCGAGGACGGGTACTTCAGCTAGTTATATAATATAATAAGGGAGAAGATCACAATGAATTGGTTTGTATCACAAAGATATTTTAATTCTTATCTTTAACTTAAGATACTTTTTAATCTTTGTAGCACTCACCAGAAAACTGAAGTAGTTTTACTTTACGAGAATGAAAGTGTGGCGACGTCACTATTTGCAGGCCTATTGCTGACGTCAAAGCTTCAGCGCTCGGGCTTTCTGTATCTAGGAGGCAGTGCCTAGACCTTGCAGGCTGTGGCGCAGACCTTTACTACTGGCCTAGTGCGGAAGGAGGCAGATATTTTTCTAACACATGGGTTTTTGTTTTATAATATGTAGTAATGCAGCACGGTACAACGAACATAAACACTCATGCGGTAAACGCTATTTAAAAAAAATAGCATCTCTCTCATGTTGCTCTCTGTTGCATCTATAATTTGCCACACTCTTCTAACTACTTTACTCTCCCCGGGACTTAACCCATTTATGCCTAGCGTCCCTTTTTTGGGACGGCATTTTCGCTATCATTCGAAAACGTTATTTATTTTTCCGAGCCTTTATTCGCGAGTATTGAACCTCAATTCCACAAAACATTTTAATATGGCCAAGTGGGGTGTTGACATTTCAATTTTTATACATAATGATTTTAAATGAAATCATCCCTTGTTCAAAAAGTTGACATCAGAAATTTATCAATTACTGCTGGTGTTAGCAAAAATCGAAGAAAGTCGCAAAAATATCCAGGCACGAATGGGTTAAATTGGTCTTATTCCTAAATAAACAACGGAATTTCCATCTGGCAAATTAATATTGTATTCTATCATTACACAGTTGTATTATATTAAAATGATAGACACACTAAAATGATTCGCAAATTACCATTTTTACTCTCCGAACAGCCACCATCGTAAGACCGGTATTGATTTTGATGTGTAATAGGACTTACAGTTTTTCTACAGGGCTACGAAAAAGATTTCTTTTACATTATGGCCTATGGGGAGAAAGTCTTGAAAGTGCGCTAGCGTTTAAACGGTACATTCGATTGAGCTCAAATTGTAAAAACGAAGAATTTTTGCTGAATTATTCATCGATTAAAATTTATTTAAATGTTTGGTAACACTCTTAATCATAAGTGTTTGGAAAGTTGAGTGGAGCCACTCCAGATTTTTTTTAGTTACTTAAAGTTGATCTGGCACATTGCTAGCAAGAATAAAACAGTCTCATAAATATAAATTTATAGTGCTAGAAAGACATAGAAAATTATAAAAATAAATCATATGTCTTAAAATGACTTCAAAATTTCCATTTTTTGCCTGTACAGACGGGATACAATAAATAAATCGATCACAAATAAATTCAGTCGCTGGCAGGTGCCAGATTTAATCCTTCCCTACCTAACTTCAATAAAAAAAGGAAAAATCGAAAAACCAGCTGACCTAAAATTCTTTCTCGAACACGTTGCTATCTCTTATTCTATTAAGCTACGTTAGATTTTGTCCTACATTGAAGTTTGTAAGTAAGACTTGGCTGAAAATATGTCGCCAAAACAATCAACGTTACTTCTTATATTAGCTTTTCTGAGCAGCACAGATTCGTAAATAATTCCTGCTTGTAGAAATTAGCCCAAGCAGAAGATTCATCAATTTCTAAATAAATAGTACGTTAAACGTTATGGTAAATGACAGGAAACAGAGATGAAATCGGAAGTCGTGATTTCAGAAAAAAGAGAAAACGGAAGGAATTTAATGCGAAATGCTTTTATGTGTCCACGTGTATTGGTGCAAAACTAAAAAAGTAAAGAAGTAAGTAACTTTTTTCTTTATAAAATTGGATCCACTTTACTGGGCAGTTTACTAAATATTTATTTCGCCGAACAAACAGTGTCAATTTGCAATAAAGTCGAAAATTTTGGAAAGTAGTTAAAAATCGCTGTACGAATAGATTGTTAATGTACTTCAGATATTCATGCAGTTCGGTGTAATACTTGAAGGCAAGACATCAAACAGTGACTGTAAATCTCTTGAGGAGATGTTATTTCCGGATGAAGTTTAAAAATCCTTTAAAGGTGTGAATTTAAATTTTTCCTAGGAGAATTTACCGTCAAACTTTTTTTTTACGTGTTAATGAGAAACTTAAGTTTGATAATTTTAAGTGTGTATTTACGCATGATATAAACTAACCCAGAAACCATCTATATGTTTCATTTATTTATGTAAGTATATCTGCAAACTTTCAGCTTTTTTTCGTAAGATTATTTTCCACAACTTTCAAACAGTTCTATTCAAAATTAAACCTTAAGATTTTTCTTTCCATAGCTCTCACACCCAAACCGTAAGAAGTACTCTTCCCACAAAAATTCAAGTAATTAGCATTTCTGTGTAAGGAATCAAGAGCTCATATATCATTTAGAGTTTGAGATTTTTAGTAGACAAAGTCTGCATATGGAAATGCGTTCAAGAAGATTACGAGAAGCATAAAAGTGCAATAATTTTACATAGTATGACTCATTCTTTAAACCTAGAGGCCATGTTTGCAAAGGTCGTGGTAAAACTGGAAGCGTGGATGTTTTTCAACGAGGTACCTTGTACAACTGAATCTTCGAACCTCTCTTGGAAGGGTATATTTTTGCTGAATCTTGCAAGGGTGCCTCTCTTGCAGCTGTATATTTTTATTATTCGAGGTGTTTGTATGAGTGAGGAGAATTGTGGCTGAAATATGAAATGTGTAGAAAATAAAAAACTGAAAAAAAAAAGAAAAAATATATTTGGCTCGTTTATGTGAGATGAGGGGTACTGAGGCTGAAGGCTGGAATATTTCGAAAAAAAAACTGAAAAAAAAAACTACACTTAAAAAAAATTAAGGAAGAGAAATTGTCCCTGGGAAACTGGGGGTGATGGATTTAGAAGGCTATTTTAAATGAGAATCAGCAGAAACGATATCAGTGTTAGATAAAAAGTATTTTCCCCCCAGATCAGGGTAATTAACAGTGATATTTTGCCAGGCATATAACATGTCATATACTGAACTCACATAATCTTTATTGAATTATAGATATATCTATTGTAATCCTTAGTAAACTTGTATGCACGTGGTACATAAAAGAAATACAGAGGGTGTTCACACATTTTTGCTACGAATTTGCAAAGGTATATATAGAAATAAATATAAGAATTTTATTTTTTAATTTGTTCAGTCTGATAGCCTTTTCTTTGAACTATAATATTACATCTTGATTTCCAAGTCCTTTTCTTAAAACATCAAGGCTGATATTGTTCCACTCCTCCTTCACAATCTTCCAGAGTCCACCCAATGTTTTGGGATGCCGCTTATAAAGAGCTTCTTTTTAAAGTCTGAATGCACGGTAATTCATTGGAGACACATCAGGGGACTTGGGTGGGAATAGCTTCAATTCCAGTTTCATATAGCATTTTATAAAAAATAGAGCAGTAGATTTAGAGGTGTGGCTTAGAGCTTTATCCTGATGGAACTTTGCAAAGTGAAGATTGCTTGGATAAAGAGATGGAATTTCTTCTTTAAAAATAGGTTTTAAAACTTACTTCTGATAGTAATCCGAATAAATTTTGACATTTTTTTCTATTTTCCATACGGTAAGTTTTCCGTTATAAGAAAATCCAGTAATAACCATAAAACCTTTAGAAAAACTTTCCTTGATTTCTCTAAACCAAATTTTTGAGTCTTTTTCTCCTCTTTTGCGGTAGTAAATCGATCTTTTTCTATTGCAATCGGATAAAAGTTCATCAATAGTAACTACACATTTCTATTTTTCACCCGCCAAATAATTTTCATACAACAATCTACACATAGTCTTACGCTGAGAAACATGTTTCGGCGTTAGGTGATGAACATCGTGTTTTTTGCTTTGATTAACTTTAAATCAGATTTTATAATTTTGTTCACAGTTCCTACAGAGATATTTAAAGATTTTGCGATAGTTCATTGGGCAGAGCTGCCAAATCTCCGGCTTTTTTTCGGGAGATTTCCCACCACTAATTTTTACTCACAAATTTATACTTAAGATAAGTCCTAATATTTAATGTAAAAAAAATTGTCCAACAATATTGGTAGGAAATCTCCCAGAAAAAGCCGGAGACTTGGGAGCTCTGATTCGGTAGTTGGGTTTTCCTTTAAAACATGAAATGCGACTTTAGATTTAAAAAGATGTGCACCTGTACGTACCTTTTTGGGTATGCATTTTTTGCCTTTTCCCCATTGAAATATAAACTTTGATGTTTCTTTCCTTCCATATTAATCATGTTACTTATTATACGTGTAGAAATATTGAAACCATAATTTTGACAACTCTTTTTAATAACTGAATAAGAGTATTTCTCTTCGGATAGCGTAAAAATATAGCCTTGGATCCATTGTTTATTTTTCAGCGACATTTTAAAGCAAAGAATATTTTTAATGCTGCAGACGATAAATAAGCCTTATTACAATTTGATGCCAATCACATTTTTATTTTCAAATTAATATTTAATTTCATGGAGAATATCAAATCGTTACAAAAATGTATGAACACCCTCTGTAGCAATAATTAAATATTGTTTTTTAGGTACTTTGTAAATATGTTAAGATCCTAAATTTCTAATATAGCTTTAAAAAGGCCCATGCGGGATGGTTTCAGAACATCTCCATGTGACATCATTTATTTTTAAAAATGTATCGTTTTCTCTGTAAAGAGTTATAAACAAAATACTCAGTACACTGTCATTTTCAAGAGTCATAGAAATGACACTAAGTTTTTAAATTATATAACAAAATTTTTCTTTTGAAATTTTATCTTAAGTAGATTAATGAAAAATACATGCAAATTATACTTCGTGGTATTTCTACTTTGACTCAAGTCATCAACTTAAAGAGGGAAGCATTAACTCACTATACATTTCAAATTAATAAAACAGTAACATAAATTACTTCAAGCAATTGCAAAAGTCTTCCAATTTTTTTTGGTCGAAGAATTTTGCGTATACGGTTTCACGTAAATATTATTAGAAAGCTAAATTATTTTCCTCACTAGATTCCTTCTGAATAAGCTAATAACGGAAAATTTAATTTATTATGGGTCCAAAATGCTTATTTTAAAGCAATAGTTATTTTCAAAGTAATATAATATTAATTGTAAGTAGCATTCCTATGAAAAAATAAATACATATATATGAACTTAATAAAAGAGAACTTAGTGTAAAATGTAGATTTTAACGAGAAAAATCGCTGAAACATTTGTTCATTTTTCTGTAAACTCGTAGTACCAAATCATAAGCATCGCAACATTACACCGTATATAGTACGTAGAAAAACAATCGCCAGCAGTTGCTTTAACAAAAAGGAAACTGAATGAAAAGCTTTTGAAGTTAAAAATAAGTTATTCAAGTACACAACAAATAAAAGGTTATTTTTAAACACCAGAAAAAGAATAAAGTGATTTTAAATATATAAAATTTAAATGCATTTGCGGTATTATTTCTTGTTCTTGTAATTTCTTCATGAAAGCAGCTGTTTAATGGCTGCCACGAAGTAAACTGAAAACTTCCATAGACGCACGCGCTAGGCTCTTAAATCAATTGTATAGCGTGTGCGATAGTGAAATAGTATTCAACGTGAAGCAGGTATTTTCGTGTTCATTCTTCATGCTTTGTCAATTTTCCTGCCGAAATTTCAAGTCCGCAGATAGCAGATTTATGTTCCGTAATACAAAATTTTGCAATTTGAAAAAATTTTCAACAATTATAACCATGAATTGCTTTCTGTTTTGAGAGGGAGACATTACCTTTCAGCATCGACTTAAAACAAAAAAAAATCTTAAATTCTTCCAGATTTTATATACGCACTCGGCTGGAAGAATTTCAGATTTTTTTTAAAATCTATTCATCAATTCTGCCATATAGAGGAAAATGATAACTATAAGTGATCATATAGACTCCTGTTCGCATAATTTTGTTGCTCAAAACTGCATCAATTGTTGTTTCGCCCCCAGTGCTGAAATGTTTTGGATTAGTGAGTAATGGAAAATCTAAATTATCCATTTCAGTTATGAAATCGGAACCTTGATCGGAATTTATAATTCTATATTAAAATCTCCTACTAAAACAGTCTTACAATCATCCTCCTTCAGTAACGTTTCGAATATAGCATCTAATTTATCTTCATAAGAAATTCGAGGACTAGCGTATGTAATTGCAAATCTCACTTTATCTTGAAAATACGCAATGGCCATTTGAACATAATTGATCTGGATCGTGTAAGCACGAGTAAAGTGTTTCATATTCTTTTTATAAAGTTTTTCTCTATAAAAATCATAACTTCAGATGGCTGTCTGTTTTGGAAACCACTGTCTATCCATTCGACCAAAGTGAGTCCTGGTATTTGAAAATCATCTGATGGGATAGTCCATGTTTCCGTTAGCAACATGATCCGTTGGCAACTCCAGATGGCTTACTGTTTTGGAAACCACTTTCGATCCGTTCGACCAAAGTGAATCATGGTATTTGAAAATGATCTGAAAGGATTGTCCATGTTTCCGTTAGCAATACCAAGTCATTCTGCAGAAAATATGAATCAAACGGAAAAGTGACCACGGCGCGCTGCGTAGACAAAATCCCGTGCTTGAAAGAAATAGCACCCGAGTGCTAAAACAAAACAATAGATTTTTGAATATCATAGATTTCATTAGAAGAATCAGATTTCGGTTTACCTAGAAAGGAGAGAGAGGCTTGTTATTAGTTTTAACAATGGCTTTGCAGAAAATTTGACGATACACTTGTATCGTCAAATTTTCTGCAAACGAGAGCCTGTTTGATTCTGATAGTTTTAGCAGGAAGACCGCTTATTATTACTTTAATGAAACTTTACTGTTAGAATTGGCATAAAAATTTAGTTAACTGTTTATACAGAAATTAATGATGGCAAGTTAAGTGAAAATGAGGAAAGATTTTAAGAAAGTTGTCAATTATATTATTACTTAATAAATGAAATTGTAAAATTAGCATTTGGAGGATTAGGGATTTCAGGGAAACTCTTCTGTCAAAAGTAACAATTGGTTTAAGACTGAAACTATAGGGAGATGGTCTTGACTCTTCACAAGGAATATTATTATGAGGTGCCTGTAGAAATTCTGTTAGTGGACGAACTTTGTACGCTTTCTTAGGGAGCTAAAAGCCTTTCCCAACTCTGTACAACGTCCTTTGTTTCTGCTGATTGTAAGAGTCGAAAAATCCATTTGTTTGTAAGGATGATCAAAGGGGTCAACACCTTGATTGCTTCTAATGCAGGAAAAGACGATATATTTGGCTTATGGAAGCTTACCTGTCTGTACATGCTTAAACCCAAAGAGCGAAAAAAACGATACATCGCGGAGCGTTCAGTTTCCATGGAAACCGACCGGTTTTCCCGCGAAAGTGCTCTTTAAGTAGTCTTTTTTCTGAGAACTTCTTTCTTCCCTTCCTGTTTATTCTGAGAAATTCCGTCCTCGCTAATTGTTATATTCTGCTCCGCTCTTGGGATCGAAAAACGCTCCTAAAGGAGAAGCTCACTTTTGAAAACTGGCTCAGTTTCCGCTCGACTGATTGAATTTCGCTCGTTTGGTTTAAGCGTGTCCCTAGTAGCAATGACTGCTTGTTTTCTGCTCGGTCGTTAATCGACTCCTCGTTAACTCATCGACTCGTCGAATTCAGTCATCGGCAAGTGCACTTTTGTTTATCTGCAATAGATGAATTTTTATTCATTGATGGAAGTGATCTAGAAGAGCAGTTTCGCCGACGGGAAACCGAAAAACAATATCTTATCCGAAACGACAGCTCTATAGTCATCGGGCCTCGCAGGTGTCCCCAGTGGTTTACACTTTATCCAAATTCCTATAAATATTTGCGTAATTTAGATGTGCCTTTGCATAATCTAAGGGAAATTTTGAACAATTGTTGAATTAATCGCATAATTTACTTCAAATTTCTTGTATTGGGGTTGGGAGGGGGCAGGGGGGTGGTATCCCCCCCTTGCTCCCTGCCACAAAATTTAAATTTGAAAAGAAATATTTACAAAAAAAATGTAAGTGTTTATTATATAAAAAACGTTTGTAATATCTAAATAATTTTTTAAAAATGTGTTTAAAAAAAGAAAAGAAAATCTATTTGATCGTCAGCTGCATTATAAGAAAAACGGAAACTTCATTACAATGAGCAACTCTTTTGAAACCTCTTTAATGTAAACAGCAAGAAGAGAAATCAGTTAATTTTTAAAAGTTATCCAAGAAATATGAAAGTTAAAATCACACCAAAATTCCTATACAATTAGCAAAATTGTTTTTTAATTATTAATTATGAATGTTGTTACTACTTACATACATTGGTAAAAAGTGAAATTAATTTCTTACCAATCGAATAATTTGACTATTATTAATAATAATAGCTGAACAACATTTTGTCAAAATTTCACCCAAAGTCCCAATCTTAGACTAAAATAACCGCTAGTTCACACTTTGCCTTACTCATGACAAGATTCGATTGTCTAGGAGTAGCGCGCTGATCTCGGAATCAGTCCGCTCAGGGTTCGGGCCCGGGGGAGGAAGAATTTCTTTTTTTCTTTTTTTTTTTTTTCACAAAAACGGAAATTTAGCATACAAAAAACGAAAACATAATAAACAGAACGGACATTTTTTGAAAATTTTTCTGCTAGTCGTTTATTTTTTATTAACAAATATATTTTAAACGGTTTTTCGGTTTCTTTTCGTTATTTCATCGGAGTCATCGGGGAACGATGATCGGCTTTATGGCCCCCCGAGCGGACATTTTGTACCAGTTGCCGATGAAATTTCCCCTTTTTTGGATGAAAAGCCGTGATCGGCCATTGCTCCTTCTCCTCGGATTCCACTCACCCGCCTCTCATCGACCGATGGGTTATTGCTACTAGGGGTAGGATAGTTCTAAAATCTTGCTGTTAATTTACGTATTAGTATTTAGTGACGGATCAAAAAGTGAACCCTCCTGTTGTAAGGCTTTACCTAACCCGATGCCACAAATACGATGCTACTACGGCATTTGTATATCTGTAAGCAGGCCCGTAGAGAGAAAATTCGGGCCCAGTGGTCGGAGATCTGACGACCCCCCCCCCCCATAACGATCAAATTGTCCTCTTGGTAAAATAGAAATAATGCGCTTTTTCTTTAACTCTAGCACTTTTGTACAAATAATTGCTTTTTTTTTCTTTACAAAACATTAGTATTTCCTGTTAAAAATGAGCTTTTCTCCAGGACATGATTACCGTAAAGGACCAGAGCCGGATTACCGCACAGGCTAACTAGGCCTGAGACTAGTTTAAAACGTCGAAAAACTATTAAAATAGCTTAAGAAAATAAAACTACGCTGTAAAAATAGCGTTAAATATAAACTACACATGCCGGCGTGCAAAAATGTTTGTTTACACTGTCTTCAGGAATGGAACGAACGTCATATCTCAGCAATCCACCATGGAGCATTCATCTACATGACATCATTTGAAGCATAACTTTTGTACCTTAAAAATTTATGGAATTTAATTTAAAAAAATTTGAACAGGGAGGGGGGGGCTGTTAACATTCCCTTTATATACGGCACTGCGAACAAGTATTTCTATATGACTATACGTGTCAACAAGGAATGACCGTACAGGATCCCCCAAAAAGTGCTAGGCTAGTGCCTCCGAATGTCTCAGTCAGGCCCTGCACTAACAATAAAGTTTTAGCACTCCGGAACCCAAACCTACCAAACAAGTCTAAGACCTCTCGAAACGGTTTGCGTGTGAAACGGGTAAGTACGACCACGGTATGTGACGTTAGCAATGCAGTTTCGTTTAGGCCATCAGCTTCCCTTATTCAAGTCGGTGCTGGATTTCATGTATTCTTCTTTCTATCTATGCAAAAAACGTTTTCAGAAATTTATAATCACGGGCCCCAAGAAACCCGGGCCCGTCACAATAATTTTACATGAAATTACACTGTTACTGTAAGCTTCCGCTCATCTTTCATATAATATCTACTAATTACGGTTGTGTGATACGCATTGCAGAAATAGGAGACAGACACGATAAGGTTCGCCGACTCTTGAAAGACACCTTGTCATCACTGGTGGAAATGATGATACCTCATCTTATCAATGACGTTTTAGGAAAATTGCATCCCTAAGTATTTCCTCCTCTCTCATTCGACCATTATTTATTCCTTCATATTTTCGTAGTGTAAACAGATAGTGAGTGTTTAGTTTCATGAACAATGATATCGATTTTTGCTCGCGGATTAGCTTCATTTTATGAAAACAGAGACTAGGTCGTTTTTGGAATTCTTAACCTTCCTACCCTGTTGAAAAATAGTTACGTTTTACCTGGATGGGTCTAATCGACCCATTTCGTATAGATTTTATCCAGTCTTTTACAATAGTTCCCGTTTGGCTCATTTTGGATGCTATTATTAGTTAATGATAAGTATGTATATTTTACCTCATTTTTACTGTTCCTCTCCTCCCCCCTCCTCCTCCAGTTCGACCGATTCCTTGATTGCGTATGTGGCTTGTTAAAATATTTAAACGCACGAAATAATTACTTACTATTTTGCTTATTTCTACATATTTTACTTACATATGAAATATTATTGCACATTACAGATTATTTTATGTATCAATACAATATTTACAATACGTATTTGCATGCTCTTGACAAATAAATGACTGACAAGATCCACATCTTGTGTGAGTTTTTCTATCTTTCTTAGGGCCGCATTCTTTGCACCTTCGTCGTTTAGGTGTTTTCAAATTATCTGCATCGACTTCTTTTACAGCTAGTAACTTTTTGTTTATAGCTACCGACACATTCGCTTTTTCCCGGCGATTTCTTTGAGAGTCTGTCAGCTGTTTTCCGAGTTCTTTCAGAAAAAGCCGTCTTTTGAAAAGTTTGCGTTCATTATACGACAGATTTATGTGCATGAAAACAACAAAAACACTAATTGCAGCTAGATTAATCATATTATAAAACAAACAAACCGGCCACCTCCTTGTTCCTCTCTTACATGTATAGGTGGAAGCTTGTTTATCTGCTGTGTCCACTCCACCTTTAGTTTCATTATAATATAAGATTATATCTGGTTTCTTTTCATTTTTCTGTGACACTTTTGCGTCCTGGTGCATAGTGAAAAGAAGAATCACTGACTTATTTCTTTTTGGAACATACGATACCAGGGTCTTAAACTGTTCAAATCCGAACACTGGGGAGAATACAGCCCTATTAGGTGATGCTTGATTGAAATTCAGGAGGAATAAACGGTTTATTTTTTCTGAGAGTCACAACAAGTGTTTGTTTTCTCTTTAACAATTCTTCTGCAAGGATATAATCGGTGAAAAAATTATCCACCGTTATGTTCCGAGCAATGCCCTCAACTGCCTTTACCAGACGCAAAACAACATTTCTTCCTTGGTTTATATCACGCTCACCATGAAGATGCTTTCCAATATAAACTTCAGCATTGTATACGTATGCTGTTTTTACGTCCGACATCAACCATAATTTAATTCCATATTTCCATCTTGGCTTTGTTGGTAAATATTGCCTAAATGGGCACTTACCTCGAAATGGCACGAGCTATTCATCTATCGTCAAACATTCGTAAGGCACAAACATCTTCGGAAACTGTGCAACAAATATCTCAAATAATGATCTTATGAGTGCCAATTTATCCAGGCGTCGACGACTTGTTCTGCTTTCTTTGTTGTCAAACCTAAGGAACTGCCTAATTGTTTCAAAGCGTTGTAAAGACATAGTTGCACTAAAAATAGCTCGGCCATCTTCTTCGCTGCACAACTCTTTGAGAGATTCTCCTGCTTATTTATAAACACCAGCAAGTTTCACGGCTGTATTTGACTGCTCAGTTGCTCGCTGAATTCCATAACGCGTAGGACCAGGACTAAATTTCATAATGTTGTGTTGTCTATACAGCAAAAAAAATAATAAATAAATAATAATAATAATAAAAATTGTTAGGAATATCAGCATTTTTTAATAAACTATACATTTTGTAAAAATAAAATGAAAAATAACTATAAATTGAAATTAGATTACTTACCGATCTTTGCATGAAGTAGGAGCGACTGTATACCATTCAGTTTTGTTTCTACTAACAAACGTAAACGTTGGCTGAATGTTTTCTTCAATATCTGACGTATCTATCCCTTCATCAGAAATATCTTCATTCGATATGTGACCTGATTCATCTGTTTCAACACATTCATCTTCACCTATATCAGATAGATCTGAAAGCTCTTGATCAGAAAGCTCTTGTAAGAGTTTTCTGATCTCTTCTTCAGAAAGTTTACGTTTGCGATTTGCCATGTTATTGAACTAAAAAAGAAATGGCTAAGCATACCAGGCAGATAATAGATCATATTTATCCTTCAATATATTGCCATCATCTATCGACCACACAATAAAATAAAGTCTATTCAAAATATGAATGGGTTTTCCATGTATTTCTATGCATAATGATAACATGGGTCGATTCGACCCAGACAGGTAAAATGTCACTTTTTTTTCAGGGTGATTAAAGAAAATTCTTACGACTCTGAAAAACTCGCATATTAAACGAGTGCACATCTTTGAGGAATACATGAAGTTTGAAAGATCTAAATTAAAACTTGTGGATGATATCGAAAGATCAATTTTAGAAATGGGTCGAATCGACCGGAAAATTAAAATTTATTAATTGTTTATTATCAAGTATGACCCAACTGCTTGTGAAAAAAAATCTGATGTGTCCAACACATGACTTCCTTGCACGTCTATTAATTCAAAAATGTTTTTTACGCACTTCCTCTAAACTTATTTGTTTGAAAGAGATAAAATATCAATAATAGTAAGGTATAGCGATTTCTAGCCAAATATTTCGATATCGCCAAGTTGAGTTCAATTTGAAAGATTTCCTTCTGACACTTTATTTGGCGATATTTCACCAAAAGCCGACAAACTTGAGATAGTTTGCGAGATTTTTTGGATAGCCAAAGTGGTCATTGACCACTGACTTTCAATGAATTGAATGCATCCATACACCTTAATGTATTTAAAGTCATTTGGCTCACCCTGTAAATAAATTCCTAGTCGATTGCTGTCAAAAAAGATATTGAAAACAGTTAGATATTATAATATAGTTCTAAATACAAAAGTTCAAAATTCTACGGGTTAAAGTTTTAGAGTTATACAAAATACGAAATAATTTTTGGCGCCAAATTTGGCGATATTTCGGCGAAACTCGTCAATGTCGACGACATTTGGCGAGATTTTAAGTATGGACCAACAATGACAGATTATCGCCAAATTTGGCGATATTTCGCCAAAACTCGCCAAGAACGATGACAAATGGCGATACTTTGGGCATGGACCAAATGACTGACTATCGCCAAATTTGGCGACATTTCGGCAAAACTCGCCAAGGTCGAGGACAGACGGCGAGATTTTGGGCATGTACCAAACAATGACTGACTACAATTGTATTATATTGAAGATTTCCATAGACATTAAAGTACTGAAATTCTTTTTGGTGGTCCTGTAAAGAAACTCCAGTAGATTGGAACCAAAAATCGAGATGCACAACTAGATGTTACAACAATCTTACATATGAAATTTCATAATAGTTTTTGAGATTTGAGAGTTAAATATGCACACACGTACACCAAAAGTCGCCAAGCTTGGCGACTTTTGGCATAGTTCTTGAGGGAGGCACGTGACCGTGGTCGGACCATTACCTAACTTATGTGGTAGGACGGTATTGTGCTTGAAATGGATGAATGCCCCTAAAATTGCCATTGACCGTAATGTATTGGAAATCTTTTGAGTGTTCCTGTAGCAGAACTGTAAATGATAAAGACACTTTTTTCAATGGAGAAATTCATTTTCTAACTCTTTACAGCATATATCACTCCTGAGTCGTTCGAAATAGCCCAAAACCTCTAAAAAACGCTTTGATGAATGTCGGCCCATAGAGCGTAATGTATTTCGAATCTTTTAGGCGGTTCTGTAGATAAACTGTCCAGTCGAATGGAACCGAAAGGGGAGGTGCACAACTAGATGTTACAATAATCCTAAATATAAAGTTTCAACATTCTACGCCTAATAGTTTTTGAGATATGCGAGTTTAATGAATTTCGGCCCATTGAGCGTAATGTATTTCGAATGTTTTGGGCGGTCCTGTAGATAAACTATCCAGTCGAATGGAACCAATAGGGGAGGTGCACAACAAGATGTTACAACTATCCAAAATATGAAGTTTCGACATTCTACGCCTAATAGTTTTTGAGTTAGGCGAGTTTAATGAATTTCGGCCCATAGAGCGTAATGTATTTCGAATCTTTTGGGCGGTCCTGTACATAAACTATACATTCGATTGCGACCAAAAGGGGAGGTGCACAACTAGATCATAGAACAATCCTAAATATCAAATCTCAACATTTTACGACCAATAGTTTTTGAGATATGCGAGTTACATACATACGTACGTACGTACGTACGTACGTACGTACGAACGTACGTACGTACGTACAGACGGCATGGAAAAACTGACCACAATAGACTCGCCGCTGGTCAAAATGAGTTGCAGACGCGTTAATATGATCGTGCATGCTAGCCTACGATGAGATGCATCGAAAAAATTCTTAAAATTATATTTAGAGGTAGTCAAAATCGGTTTTTTTGTCGAAATTTGGCCCCCAAAATTTTTCGGGATCACATTACTTCCTTATACTACGTACAAGGAAGTAATATTATTAGACATATGGAATACATATATTTTCAGCACAATGTTTTTATTTTTACATGTCTTTTCACAAAATGATTTTTTTGTCGTTATAGTTTATGTTTTAAGAGCTCCACTACAGCATACATATCTGCCAACTTTTAAGTTTTTTATAGGGGGGTTAGGGGTAACCAGCACTATTTTTCTCTCTTAATTTTATGTTAAATCATATCCGAATTCCAATCCATAGTAAAATTGCTTGAAAGTCCTAATACCCACGCATTTAATTTTTATGCACATATTCGAAAGAATTTTTTGGTGTCCTTATTTGAACAGCTATAAATGTCTCCACCAATCACCCCCCCTGTTATAAAATTAGCAACAATGTACAAAAGTTCTGTGAAAATCTTATGTTTGTTTTCAGATACATTAACAAAAGTGTTGATAAACAAACAAATCGTGAGTCAAGCCACAATTAGCCGCCCAGGCGGTGTAGTGGCTAGCGCACCCTACTACCATCCCTTGGGCCCGGGTTCGACTCCCGGCTTTGGGCGTGGATTGTCAACTGTCAATTGTACTTTGATATAAAGAAATATGATTGTGTACTTATGAACAACCGAGATGACAGCCATAAAAGTGCTATAAATCTCGAAAAACTGTGTCTTTCAAACAAACAAACAAACAAAGCCACAATTAAAAGTATTTTTTCCCAAAAACTTTTAATTCTAGTAAGAAGATGAGTTCTAAATCCTATGTTTGAAGCTTATGATCTTAATCCGTACGGAATATAATCCATTATAGCTAAAACGTTGCCAAAAATTTTTATCATATTCTGCAAGGAACTTTCTGTTATCTTTAAAAAGAATGCTTAAATTTTTAGAAAGTTTGATGTATGAACACACTTTATGAAAGATATTTAACCTTATACCTTATAAATAAAAGACTAAGTGAGACGATTTCGGGTTGTACCACTCCCAAACAAAACTTTAACCGTCATCACTCCAAAACAATGAAAAACTTAAGCGAACAAAAGTAATAAAATACGTTGGTGCGATTGGCTTGAAAATTTTCATAATTATGTAAAGACATCTAGGGGAAAATATCAGCGTTACTTTGAAAGTCATAATAGCCATAGAGTCACTCATTCCCTGATTTTAAGGCGAGTTTTCGGTAATTTTCCCCTCAATCAATATCCGGCGGGGTAACGATAGTGAAAACAGTGAGATTCCGTTAGTGAGGTGTACGTCATATTGATGTTATGTGTTTAACAATGTTTTTGACACTCAATTAGGTTGATTAGACTTGAATGCGAAAATCACGTCCCGAACAAGATCATTCTTACAATAAATGTTAAATTGGTATTTCAGTGGCCGTTCATGATCAGGGAACCAGGATGTTCATTGAGAATGAGGATTTTAGTTCTGTTGTTGTTGTACGTGTATCATTTATTTTGAGACGTATGTGCTCAGCTCTAAGAAATGCTTATAAATTCTCGTCGGGTTACTAGCACAACACAATGGGTGCATTCGTAAACGACAAACTCGTTGCACGAGTTTTCGTAAGAAAAGTGGAATGCGTGTGTTTAGTGCTATCAGTTTCTTTGACTTTACGAACAACTTCAGTTTATTTAGTTTCGTCGCCTAGGAGACGTGGTTGTTTACATTTCACGTCTATTATAAAATCAACAAAATTTTTAAAAGAAAGAGTGGCCATAATTGAAGTGCACAGATCCATATTTAGAAATTTAAATTTAAATTTCATTTTTTCAAAAGTATTTAGCAAGAGAAGTTCAAATTTCGCTAATAACGGTTTAAATCAACTTCAATGTCAACACTAAAATATGCATTTTTGAATTTACTAAAATGAAAAATAGAAGAAAATGATTACCTTTGAAAAATGATCTACCTTCGTAGCAGTTTTTAACGCATCCATGAATTTCTCTTCGAAAAAAATATATATTGACAGCTTCAGAAAACATAAAATACTTTTCATAACAACATTCTTTTCCATAACAACGATGCCATTTGAAAACAGCAGCAACGTGGAGCAAGTGTATCTTCTCAACAAATGTATGAACCTGCTCCGTTTACTTAGTTTGAAACCAACTGCACTCAGTTTTGTATGCGAACGCTCTTTATATACTTAATGCACTCAGTTTCCTTTATGAACACCTTAGAGGGAAACTCGTTTAGCGTATACGAATGCGGCCACTCAGTGGCGCACACAAGGGGGGGAGGGTGTCCAGGGGGTCCGGACCCCCCCCCTCCCCGCCATCAGCTATGATATTTTTTTTCGATTGATTATTATCCTATATCTGTAGTAAATAAAACAATTTCAAAAAAAGGTAGCAATAGTTTCAGTTCTAATAAATAAAAAAAAGAAATTTTTTTCTCGTTTTCCTCAACTTCCAAAAACGAACTGAAAGCGAACATAAAACACCACCTTGTTCTCAAAACTGAACAACTATTACTTTACTTCCTATTGTACTGTGTATCTTAGGGAACTGGATGGGACGAGTTTTGATGAATTCCATCTAATGGAAACGAGCTCTTTCATCACTGATTTTTAACAATCTGGATCATCCCTAAAAGTTGGACCCCCCCCCCCAGCCAAAAATCCTGTGAGTGCCCCTGCGGCCAATGAATGATTTTACCAGCACATAGAAAGGAAATTTTCTTTTACAATCATTGTGTAAGTGGGAATCGAAATAGCAGCAAAGACTTTTTTCCCTTTAAAATAACTTTTAACGGAACTCTTAATTCATCACGCAACTCAAAACCCTCATCGAAATTTACCTCGCTATGCCCATCCAAAATCAGTATATAAAACAACGAACGGTACTTAGCACTACTTTTGGCGCAATCTGCAAACCGATCTACTATGCATTGAACGGCTTTAAATACTGACTGACTGAAAAAGTACGATTCTAGGAGTTCCTGACTGGGAAAGTCTTACCTCCAGTTTGCTCTAGGTGTCATTGTGCGAGACCTAGGTGAGATGTTCGAGGGAGGATGTGGGGGAACCCACATCAGTGAGGGTGAGAACAAAAGTTGCTCTTGGATGATTTTGGGGAGTTTTTCAGTCAAGTCAAAAATGGCCGTGACTTGGAGGGGGGGGGGAGGGGTCCAACAGCTCGATGGTCTACCCAGCTTCCCCTCACCGTCTAGCGGTGATCTTCGGCTGGGTTGCTAGACTGAGTGTTGGGCCTCCGGGGCGAGGAGAGAGAGGGCGGCCTTCGGCCGCTTTCTGTAGTGGGGATCACAATGATCATAATCTGGCAGTTCTGCGATTATTTCATTGGGGATAGAGCCCAGTTTGTTGTGAAACCTCTTTGCAAGCTTGTGGAGCTGTTTGGTCTAGAGAGCAATGGGTCTTATTAGAGCTTTATAGATGAAGGCTTTGTTTTTCGTTTTTTGTTTACGGGTGTAGATGAGGCTGCTGACTCCATCAAAGGCGGCCTTCATCTTGCCTCTGGATCGGGTGATGTGTTTTTTCCACGACAAGTTTTTGTCAATAGTGACTCCCAGGTATGTAGCTGAGTTCACCAACTCAATAGCCCTGGTGTTTATAATAGGTCGAGAGGGGGGCGTCTTGTTCCCCATATGGATTGCACTGCATTTTTGCGCATTCAGCTTGATTTTCCAATTGCGCATCCAAAGTTCGATAGCATCAAGATGCGCCTAAAGGGCACATCTTAAGTATCTACTGTTTCGATGCCTTGCAATAATCTCCGTGTCATCAGCATACATGGCTAAGTTGGTTTTTTCATGCCTAGGGATGTCGTTTACATAGAGATTATATAGCGTAGGGCCAAGTATTGATCCTTGGGGGACCCCGCTACGTATTTTATGCTCCGACAGGTAGTTACTGAGTAAATGGATAAGCTTGTCCGGGATGCCAATGTTGATAAGCTTGTAAAGGCGTCCCTCATGCCAAACTTTATCAAATGCTTTACTGATGTCGAGGAACACGATAGCCGTGTGCTCTTTCATCTGCAGACCCTCTGACAGTTGTTCACAGCTTTAAGTACGAACAATTCCCTTTAAATTTATACGGAATATCATTTTAAATTATCTGGTAGCGTTTTCAAATCAAGTGCATATCATGAAAAAAGCAGAACTTTGATAATGTGCAATGACACTTCATTTTACTAACAAGGAGCTGTTGTTTCCAGTAATTGCTTTCACACCATAAACACATTTATTTGAATAAATGCATTTATCCCAGTGTTGATTGACTTCCGTGAATGGAAAAACCATTTATCGTGTGGCAAATAAAGAGTGGTATGTTTTTCAACCGTCTACTGACTTTATGAATTCTACAATTGCTCGGTGTATTTTGCTTGAAAAGGATAAATTGTAACATTACAGCAAAAAGGCCGGAGCCCCAGTTACAAGTATTGATTGTCTTAGAGGGAAACTCGTTTAGCGTATACGAATGCGGCCAATCAGGGGCGCACACGAGGGGGGGGGTGTCCAGGGGGTCCGGACCCCCCTCCCCCCCATCGGTAGGTTTCACAACACTAAAGAACTGATAGTTCCAATTGGATTGGCACAAGCTACCTCTAGAATAGGATTTTTATTATAAAATATACAGGGTGGCCATGATTAAACTGCAAGTGTTCAAGGGGTGCTGGAAAGAAAACTACCAGGAATATTTCAGTGAAACTTGATATCTACACGTTTCAGAACATGCGCAAGTCAAATATGCAATAAAAAATCGTCATTTTCACCCGATAGATGGCGCTATATCGTGTTTCAATGCTTATGGACGTCATATAAGCAAATTTTAAGCCCATGGAACAGTGTAAAAACAAGACCACATTGAGTAATGATGAATCATAACTCGGAATAAGAAGGAACGTGCATTGTTAGTGAAGATATTCTATCAGAATGGTAGCAATTATTCAGCTACTCTGAAAGAATATTGGCGTATGAAACGATTAAGAGGTCCAATAAGTGTCAATGAGAATAAATAATGGTTTACGTTTAATTGTTTTCCAAAGCGTCTTTATGAATTCTTTAACTTGTGATCTTAATTTACGTTAATTTTTGATTACATGTAACTGTAAAAATTTAATTACTGAAGCGAATTGTACGGAATTTTGATAAACAGTAAATGATGTTTCATATTGTTTACATGCCTCTTAGAATGTCACTATGCTGTGTCTATCGGTTTTGGAAGTTGTATATGCCACCGGTGAGCGTTGAAATACGGTACAGCGCCATCTATCGGCTGAAAATGACGATTTTTTTTGCATATTTGATTTGCGCATTTTCTGAAACGTGTAGATACAAAATTTCACTGGAATATTCTCGGTAGTTTTCTCTCCAGCACCCCTTGAACACTTGCAGTTTAATTATGGCCACCCTGTATTGTTCCTTAACCTTGGTTGTATAAAATTAACATTTTATGGGAGAGCGACTTGTTATTAAAATGTTATTCATTTAATTTAGTAAGAAAAATATTGTATGCTCTAAAAAGAAACAGTATGTCCCGAAAAGTAATTGGTCTTAGTGGGGGTTATCCCAGGGGCGTAGCCAGGAGGGGGGGATATCGGGATCGGGATATATCCCCCCCCCCGAATTTTTGGATTAGTGATGAAATTCCGCCTATTTATACACATATAAGTTCATATCCCCCCCCGAAAATTTTTTTCCAGGTGCATATCCCCCCTCCGAAAAATTTTCCTGGCTACGCGTCTGGATTATGCCTTAGGAAAATTATTTCTTTCAGTAATAAAGGTACTAAATTCCGTTAGCAGATGGATGATTTTGGCTAAGTACAAAGATATAGTAAATGTGCATCGCCAACAGCTCCTGGATAAAGAAAGCCTAACAACTCTTACGTCACTAAGCTTTGACGTCATCATTTGGCCTACAGTTTAATGTTTTATTTTGACAACATAAAAGTATAAAAAGTTTCTGGTGGGTTTACTCATGAATAACAATATTTTAATAATTTGAGATAAAAATATAATTTTCTATCAAATGGCAGTTTTTAACCATGACTAATTAAATAACATGGTAAGGAAATAGATCGGAATGAACAATTTTGTATGAGAAAGGTATTTTAATTTTAATTTTTTATTTAAGATATTTTCTAATATTTGTTGCATTCACCAGAAATTTTAAATAGTTTCACTTTATGAAACTAAAACTGTGATGACGTCATTAATTGAAGGCCGAGTGATGACGTCAAAATTTTAGTTGCTAGGCTTCCTATAAGAAGGAGGTGTTTCTTAAACAAGCGATACCATATCATGATTCCAATCACACGACTTTTCTGCAAACTTCAGTTCACGGCGTCTTATGTCTTTCTTATTTTCACTGTTGTTGCATATTTGTAATCCATTGTAGAATTACCAGCTAATCATTCGGATAATAATTACAAGGAAATAAAATTAACTTGAATGTCTGGTGGCTAAATGATTGTAATTAATTTTATAAAATACTAATTTGGAAGTTAGTTTTAGAAATTTTAAGATATAAATCAACACCTCCTATACATAGAAAGCCTAACAACTGGAACTTCGACGTCATCATTAGGCCTTCAAGTGATGACGTCATCACAGTTTTACTTTCACAAAGTAAAACTATTTAAAATTTCTGGTGGATGCTACAAATATTAGAAAATATCTTAAATAAAAGATTAAAATTAAAATACCTTTCTCATACAAAATTATTCATTCCGGTCTATTTCCTTATCATATTATCTAATTAGTCATATGTAAAAACTGCCATTTTTCATAAAACTATATTTTTTATTCCAAATTATTAAAACATAATATTAAAACAAATTATTAAAACAAATTATTATTCATGGGTAAATTCACCAGAAACTTTGTATACTTTTATTTTACGAAAATAAAACTTTTAAGTGTAGGCCAAACGATGACGTCAAAGCTTGGTGACGTAGGAGTTGTTAGGCTTTCTTCATCAAAGAATTTATAATCAAATGAAGAAGAACAGCTTCCGTAGAGCCAATGTAAACACGGAAACTGGCGCATGCCCTAGAATGTGAATACGGATTATGACCAGAAAGGTGACTTTACAGGAATCCGGTACAGAAGCAGCGCGCGCCGTTGTAAAGCGTTCCGTCCAGTATATATTATTATTTTTATTTACTATTTATAATCACGTGCAAAGAGTGTTATTGACTAAAATATACGATATTAATGTTTTCGATAATTCATTGTTGCTTGATCAATCCTTTCTACGCTCAAAAATCAAAGTCAATTTGAGTAAATCCTTTGAAATTTGAATTCTAAATTTACTAAATTTAAATTTTGAAGTAATTTTAAATACTGGAATTCTAAAGATGTAGTTCTTTAAAATTTTAACGTAAGATTCCTCAAATTTCAAAAGCTGTACCACACTAAAATTGCTTTGAATAATTATTTATTATTATTTTTTTTAATCTAAACATCTTTTCAAGGCATTTAAAATTACAGCATTTCTCATAGTCTCGTTGTGTTTGAATTGAATGATGATAAATATTTTTTTGTTGAAACACATTCTTTTTTCACTTATTTAGAATGATTTAAATTAGTTTTCTTTAATAGAAAAATTATGAACTTAAATGTAAAAATTACTTTTTATCACAGTAAATAGCAGTTTTTACATATCAGCATTTATATAGAATGAAAGATGTATTATAATAAGCTATTTTACAACAGATGTTTATTATTATTATTATTATTGAAAAATATTCGAATATTTAATAATGCATATTTATCTAAAATTTCACAGAAGTTTACTTATTTTACAAACTAAATCCTTGCATTCTTCAACTATTTAATCGCACAGCAATCCAATTTAACAATTATTCTTCTGAGATACAATTTTTTTCAAATGTTCTGAAAAACTCATGCCTTATAAACTCCTTTGTTTATCGCTCAGAGAGTGGCTAAAACACTTAAATTGCAGCTAAGTGTTTTAGCCTAACCGCCTAACCTCTCTAACCGCCACTATGAAAATTTCAGCCAACTTTTAAGCTTTCGTCAGTATACAATTTACTACTGTGCCATGTGTAGTGCTACTTACAGAAGGAAAATTAAAATTTTTAATTAAGTATAAAACTTATAAGAATTGTGGCGCTTAATCTGTCGAAAAGATACTAAAAGTTGGTAGTTATGATCAAAAGTTTTGTTTTGAACAAAACGTTTCAGTTGGTTTATTTCCAAAAACTTAAAAATATAGTGGTCGCCGCTTATTTCGGTTGGTGGTTTATCTGGTGAAAATCGGTATAAATAGAACAAAATAACCAAACTGCGGCTTTTTTTTTTAAAGATAAATGTACACATGTATTTTTCTTTTATTTATTCTTAAATAAATTACTGCATACGTTAAACTACTAAGTCCACATATTTTGCTTTAAATCACTGGTTTTCTTTTTCTTTTTAACATCTCACTTTTACTTTGGTTCCACCATTTATTTCGGATTTCGATTATTCCAGTCAATCACAATCCGTCCCAATATGACCGGAATAATCGGCGAGCACTGTAAAATTATTTTTTTTCCCAAAGCATTAACATCTTAACGAATGTATATATATTTAGATAAAAATTTTTAGAAGCAAAAGTACCTATTTATTTGCCATTGTCGTAATTATTTTATTAGAAGCAATCTGTTGGATTTAGATAATGGACGCATTGGGAAAACAAATGTGCTGAATGTTCGAATATACCCATATATCTCTTCCTTTTAATCTCACTGTCCTAGCGCCATTCGTTATGATTACGGAGAGGATAATTTTTTACTCCTAGCATTTATTAATGTTGTGCGTCCACGAAGACGTTAATATAGATTTAATGACAAATGCTCTTTGTTTTTCATTCATGTTTGTGACGTTCATTCGTTCATTAAATTAGTGACGTCAATTTTCATTATGAGGAGAAATACAAGGACTCGCAATGGACAATGTTGTCACTGTCCGTTGAATATGAGAGATTAATATAATTTTATTAGAAAATACACAAAATTAATTGTAGTTTTTTCCTGTTTTTATGAACATTTCTGAAAATCAAAAAATGGAAGTTAGAAGTTTGAAGTAAATTCGTACAAAATATTCTGTAATATTTCGAGCTAGATTACAATCTAAATTATGCCTCAAGTAGTTAACCCCTTTTTATCTGGCGTCGCACCTGATACATTCGACGTTTTCACTGTACACGTCGCATGCCGTACAAGGAGGAGTTGCGAACCTTTAGGGAATATAACTAACCATTCTCACTCTCTTCCCCCACCGCCAAACAAAGAATATCGTAAATTATGCATTTCTATGAAAAATTAAATACCCACAGATAAATTCACGCGTTCGTTCTAAAATATGTATATTTTACTGAGAAGTATTGTTGAAACAATAGTTAATTTTATTATAAATCACTAATTATCAAAACAGAAACTTCCTAACTTTACAAGCTGTATGATTTGAAAAACTAAAGCTTGAACATCTCAACTCTGTTTTCTCTGAAAGCAAAACTTTAAAATGGAAAAAAAATTCAACTCAAATCAAACTATCTTGCAAATACATATATTATGTTAAACTTACGAGAAAAGAGAAATAGAAAAGTTGTATAAGAAATATTTACTTCATGTTCCCATAACGATTTCTGCTATCAAATCTCTTGAAAAATCAGGTCTAAACAGCTGTCTACAATAACGAAAGTGTGTGTTGGTAAATTTGTATTTGAGTGATCCCCGGACATATCTACAGCACGCCGCGCTCTGATATTTGGAACATATAAGCCCATGAGCTTGATAGCATGTATCTGAGACTCAGAATTTTAAAAATGTAATTACTTTTTGATTATTAATTAAAAACCGCTTTTAGGTTGCCATGCTTTACGAGATTCACCCGCATAAAATGATTTATGCTTTTGAAATAGAGCAGTTATGCTATTTGCAGAATCGCGTGCATTTGAAAAACATGAAATAGAATGGAAATTTCGTCAGGTTTACGCCAAATTAGAAATTACAAGAAAAAATTAAGCTCAAATGTCTTTCTTGAATTTTATAAATTTTCAAATCCCACTAATATTATAAATCTGTATGTTTGGAATTTTTTGTTACCCAAACACGCAAAAACGGCTAAACGGATTTGCATAAAATTTGAAATGAAGATATCTTATACCTGGAATAAGATACAGGCAAACTTTCATGCATATAGTATTACTAGTTCTTCGACAATAACACTCAAAATAATTCTAATACATTATGCTGTATCTCTGTAACTACTGGAAAAAGTCTAAAACTTTTTCACTGATAGGAAGTTGCACAATACCTCTGTATTATAGGCTACTTTTCATTCATACAGCATAAATAGTTCTTTTACAAGGACACTTAAAATAATTCTAATACATTACGATCTAGGAGCATCTCTGTAACTACTGAACCGATTCTAAAACTTTTTTCACTAATAGAAAGGGGCATAATTCTTAAGTTTTACAGGCTAACTTTCATGCATATAGCATAAATAGTTCTTTGCAGGAACGCTCAATAAAGTTGTTCTGAAATATTGGAATAAAGTCGCGGTAAAAGTGGAAGTTTTTCAGCGAGGCAATCTTGTACAAGTGAATCTTCCAATCTTTCTTGCAAGAGATTCGAAACCACCTCACCCGCTGTTAGTCAAATTTGCAGCTGTATATTTTTATTATTCGGGGTGTTTGGGTTAGAAAAGGGTGGGGGGGTGAGGCTAATAATTGGAATATGTAGTGAAAAAAATAAAAACCGGAATAAAAAACTTTCTTTATTTTATTTGTTAAAGGCCAAGTTAGACTATCCCTACTTAACAGCGGGTGATGGATTCAGAAGGTTGCCTTATGTAAGCGTAGTCTTCAATCTCTACGGAATATAATTCACCACTTTTTCAAAACAACAATTTTTTGAAGGATTTTTTTCAAAATCTGAGAAACTGTAGGTTAAACTACCTCTATGGTGTTAAATTTTGCCATATTTTAATATAAATTTTATTGTTGAGGAAAAGTGGTTAATTATATTCCGTAGAGGTTAGAGACTGCGTAAGAATCGACCGGAACGGTGTCTATTAGAAAAAAGTGTTTTTTTTTCCCGCAGAGTAGTGTAATTAACAGCGATATTCTGTCAGTCATATAATAATTCATATACCCAACTCAAATAATATTAATTGAAATATTGATATAACCATCGTAATATTTAGTAAACTTGACTGACTGATCGTAATATTTAGTAAACTTGCACGTGTTATGTAAAAGAAATAGCAGTAAGTTAAATATCGTTTTTAAGTACTTTGTAAATACGTTGTTACGATCTGAAATTAATTTCTAAGCCCATGCGGGATGGTTTCAGAACATCTCCGTACAACACCATTTACTAAAAAGAATGTATCGTTTCTGCTTTAAAGAGTGAACAGAATAATTAGTACACTGCCATTTTCAAGAGTCATAAAAATGACACTAAGTTTTTAAATTATCTTACAAAATTTTTTAATTTAAATTTCATCTAAACTCCATTTATTAAATATATATGCAAATTACATTTCATGATATTTCTACTTTGACTCAAGTTATTAACTAACAAGTCAAGCATTAACTTAACTATGTATTCGGAATAATTAAAGCTGCAACATAAATTACTTTAAACAGTTCCAAAACAAACACTCTCCCAACTTATCTGGTCGTAGAATTTTACATGCACTGCTTCACATAAATATTATTAGAGAACTAAATTATTTTCCGCAGTAAATTCCTTCTGAATAAACTAATAACGGAAAATTTAATTTATTATGGTTTCAAACTGCTTATCTTAAAATAAGAGTTAGTTTGAAAGTAATAGAATATTAATTCAAAATAGTGTAGCATGAATGTAATGGGAAGTGGAAGGTATGTATGGGGGTTTATTACAGTGAAAGTTCATAAATATAAGATTGAATCCCGAAATTGAAATATTTTCTTTATATTTTTTAGGTTTGTCGTACTTTAGGGATTGAACAAATCTACAATCGATATATTACTTTCTTACTGGTATACAAAGATTTGAGATGATTAAAATTTTCTAAAATAACAGGCATAAAAATAAGTTCTATCCGTTAGAGAACAATCGTTTCGGATTGATACAAAAAAGATTTATCCTTCATCATCGGCAAAATGTTCCATCATCAACTAGAGCGGAAGAGTTAGGAAATGGAACATTTTTGATTATACCGTTCAAAAATCCGATGTGATTGTTTTTTAAGAGTTGTTTACGTATTCTCAAAAGTTATTATTTAATTAAATATAAATCGAAATAAATGAGATAAACTAACAGGGATTAAAAATGCTATGGTAGATTCATGCATTTATAAAGATTAATGGCAAGGTATATGAAAACACCCTCTCACCCCTTTTTTTTATTCTTCCTTTACATTTATTTCATCAACTGGAAGTAGGAGGGTTTCCTGATCTTTCGTTGCAATTGCAAACGTTGGTCGATGATAACTGAAGTAACTTATATAATTTTTAGTATCTATCTTAGCACACCAAAAATTTTGCTTTTCGTTATTTGATATTGTTGAGAGAGCTTCAGGCGAGTAGGGTTGCTCTATTTCGCCTGGTAACCCTATTGGCGAGTCATCAGAGTGGATAAGAATCCCAGGCTGTTAGACTTATGTTTAAAATTATTCTTTTTTTTTTCACTTTCGCTAGCCCAGTCACCACCTCCTAGATATACAGAGCCTGAGAACAGAAACTTTTACGTCATCACTAGGTCCACTAAAATGACGTCATCACACATTTATTTTCACAATCTAAAACTATTAAAGGTTTGTGGTGAGTTTACTCCCGCATTAAACATTTCAATGATTTAAGATAGAAAATTTAATTTTACGATAAATAGGAAATTTTAACTATCACTAATTCTATAATATTATATGGAAATGGATCATAATAGATTATTCTTTATTAGAAAGTTATTTTAATTTTTATTTTGAACTTAAGATATTTGTATCATTCACCAGAAATTTTAAATATTTTACTTTATGAAACTAACACTGCAATGACGTCATCCTAGAACACCTTGTGATGACGTAAAAGTGTCTGTTCTAAGCTCTTCTGTATCTAGGAGATGTTGGCCCAGTGCCACATGCGTTTACTTCTTTTACAAGTGATTCTTGATGCATCTTTAATTTTATCAGTCCATGTTTTATGTTTCCATGTTTCGTAACTATCTTTATTCAGCGTATCAAATCGCCAAGTTCCACTCGTCATTTTGAGGATGAATGGCGCAGCCTTGAAACGAACATTTAAAGTCCGCAAATAAATAAATTAATCCATCTGGTGTCCATAACCTTTTAAAAATGTTAGCAGAGTTATGGCACAAACATAGTAAGCGTGGGATTTTAACATACCATTTACTTTATTAAATTAGAACGGAAGAAACAGGCACATCACATAACAAGGTAACATAAGGAGGGAAAAAAGTATAGAAGAAGTAAAAAGAATGCGTGCGCGAGCACAGTTACAGTTAAGTAGATAAATGTTTATTGGGGGATACAGAATTCAGGAGGATAAGACATTGCACAATAAAAAGTAAGCAATTCAATACTCAACAAATTTCTTAAGCTGTTGAAATTTTTATGATTGTAACCTTTTTATTGAAAAATACATGTGATGCATATTCTACGCCTTACGAAATATTGAAACAGTAGATTAAATCTGTTGTGAACTAATAGTATTTAAATATATGTAAAATACTCAATATATATATATATATATCGTTCACCTTTATGTCGCATTTTTGGGACACATTTTTCGGACAATTTTCAATAAAGGGGGTGAGAGATAAAATGACGTGGTCATTAATAAAAATGATGTTGAAGTCACCTAAAATTTGTTCTACTGGCTGCCGTAGTGAATCAAAGGATTAATATGGTTTCTTTCACGGAGATACCACCAACCATACATTTTCTTTCACAGAGATCTCACTAACTATAAACTGTACACAATATATGTTGTCCGAAAACTATTGCTATCATTTGATTGCTTTAACAAATGAAAGCTCTGAATGGAAAGCTGCTCTAAAATAAATAAAACCCTTAAGTAAAAAAAACACATAAAACGATATTCATAACAAGGTACGATCGTTTCCACCGATAATTTATTCAGTCTTCGTCAGTCATAAGGCCTCGGGTACTGGAGGGAGTTCCCTACTGCGGGCGATAGTGACATAACGATCCTTCTTGGCACAACGGTAGATTTTATTACTACTAGAGATGGCCAATGATTCGATGAGTCGAATCAGTGATTCGAATCTTGGTACTGAGTGGCTCAGTCTTTACACTCACTCTCTACTGATTCGAATCTCAAGCCCTCAACTGTGGGGAAATACATTCCAAGTTCGAAGGGAAGGAAAACTTATTTTCCCTTTGCCGTTCCCAGAGATTTTCCCTTACTCTTTCAACTCTTTTCGACTCTTTACGACTCTTTTCGACTCTGTGGCTGAGTTGGTCACTGAGTTGGTGCAGCAACGAATCTTTACTGATTCAGTGTTTCGCTCTGTTTCGGTGATTGTATACGATCGTTGAGATTTGTTAGTTTTTCGAATCTTCTATCGACTCAGAGTCGAAAGGAGTCGAAAAGAGTTGAAAGGATGTTTCATTTAATTGGAGGGTTTTTTTCGAATCTTCTATCGACTCAGAGTCGAAAGGAGTCGAAAAGAGTTGAAAGGATGTTTCATTTAATTGAAGTTTTTTTTTCTAATATTTGGTGTTTCATTTCTTGGTTGGTGGTCGGATTTAAAGTTTCATCTGTTTGTGGGTGTGGAGTGGGTCGAACATCGTTTGCTTTTGGCGGGGGGCATAGGCGTTACTTCCTAAGGGCAAGAGGGGTCAATCCCCCCCCCGAAAAAAAAATTAAGAAAATTCAAGTATCAGATCTATTTATAATAACGATATTTTCTACAATCGGAAACATTTTGTCACCCCATCCAAATATTACATGCCAATTTACGCCAATGCTCGTGGAAGAGTGGAGGGGGTATCTCAAAGTTGTTTAAACCTTTTTCCCTCGGGGGTACTCCCTCCTTCCAACTTGTCTGGCTGGTTTAATATTTGTTTAAAATTTTTCTGAAACATCCCTTTTCTACTTTTAACTTCAATATATGTCCCCCTGCCCCCACCCTCAAAAAAAAAAAAAACACGTTAAGTTTACATGGTGGCGGGTTTTCATGTGAAGGGAAATAGAATGAAATAAAGTTAGGATTGTGCTTGTCACTTTTAATGAAGGATACAGGGGCGGTATTAAGCGCTCTCACAAAAGGACTTTGTAGTAAGCAAAATAACATTTCGCTTTATTGCTGCAGATTTCGTTTAAAATATTTTTTTTACCTTGTTTGTCGTTTAAGGGGAATTATTTTCTTTTCTTTCGTAATTCAGAGAAATACAAAATAGGGTCTAAAGCAGTGGCGTAGTTAGTGTTATTGACAGTGTCGTAGCCAGGATTTTATTTCGGGGTGGGCTGGGTATCAAATTTAAAGATAAAGTTCAATTGTAAGCTAAGTAAAGGGTCCCATTTTTTTTGGCGGGGGGCAGCAGCCCCTCAGTAGGACTGGGCCAAAAATCGATAAATATCGACATATCGGTTTTATTTCAACATCAAATATCCGATATTCCCATTTTCATTTCAGTGAAATCTCGAATTCGATAAAGGTCAAAAATACAGGCCGGCCAGGGGCGTAGCCAGAAATTTTTCATGGGGGGGGTTATGACTACTGCAACTCATATATATGTATACGTGTGTGTGATAATGTAGTGAAGAATATAAATTTTGTATGGCAAAAAATTCCTCATGGGGGCGTTTAAAAGAGATCAAACATATGACCCCCCTAACCCCCTCCTTGGCTACGCCTCTGAGGCCGGCGATAAGAAAATCCTGAGATCAATACCAGCTTGTGATGCTTTTGCTACTGCTTTCTCTCCGTTGATGACGATGCCGGATCGCGGAAAAAACAGCTCCATGGTTTATTACCCAGCAAGCGCACACACGTTTAAATTACGTATTCCCGATGTCGAAATGTCGAAAATAGGTCGAGGAAAAATTACAGCAAAAAATAGCGTTTAAAAGAGATCAAACATACATTGTGTTGTCGACGTCTTAAAGAGCCGTTCGATTTTGGTCAGGGAGGCGGCTATCTTCGACTGTTAATGTAGGTCGCCCTCAGGAGGTCTATGATCCGTCCATACATCGCCGATTTTCCGCTTATGGCTTTGGCGGTCTAAGAGACACCCCCCCCCCCCAGCCAGCCAAGAAGAAACACGCGATGGAGCATCGAGAAATTTTTTCAGCTTAGTTAACAGTCAGTTGAACGTCGAATAAACAGTGCAGGGGAGACAGAATTTACAGGGTCCTTTCTCACGACCTTTGACATGTCCACCCCAACCGTTTTCTCAGAAAACAGATGCTTTTTTTTTCTTTTTAGTGTGTGTATTCGTTCATGGTTCGCGTGGCTCGTACTTCGCAGTTTTTTATGCAAGGGCAGAACTCGCTCCAGCGTGTAGTCAATGGCTGAGCTCAACTGCGCTACACAGAACAGTAAAATTTCCATAGTTTTAACTATAAAAGTGGATATTTTTCAAGTATCTCTTGGAATATTTTTCAAGTTCAATGCTAACACGATTTATCGTTAGCTTGGCATATTAATAAGTTTGTCTGGCTCTCTTTAAATTGTGTTGGCCTGTGATGTTATTAAAGTTTATCGGGGTAACTACAAATTCTAATTCCAGCCATCAAAATTTTAGAGGTGAGTTAAGTAATTATTTAACTAATAATTATGATCTTTGTTTCTTTTATTCATTTTCTTTTTAATTGCTAATTATAAGTCTTCTTATTTGTATTATAGAGTGAAATTTAAAGGTACAATTGGCATAAAATCAACTGTTTACCTTTATGAAATATTTTTTCTCATTATAAGCACAAATTTACTTAATGTAAACTTACTATAACAAAAGTCAACTTATTATTGCATTATGGCATAACTTACAATGAAACAGATTAAAGCACTTTATGCAAAGTTTCTTTTTCTTTTTAAATTGTATACTAATATGTGTGCATTTAGTATGTAATTTAAACCTATTTGGAGTAGTGAAATTGAACAAATCAAAGAATTAAGAGAGATAAATAAAAAAATGTTTGTGTAATGAAGTAGACAAAATTTTTCTCGTGGGAGGGTCAGAGGGGGGGGGGGGATTTGTAGATAGAAAACTTCTTCATATTTTATTACAGGAAAACTATAATAAACTATGGAGATAAAAAAGCAGGCTTATTCGTCTAATAGAAGTGGTTCCTTGACGATTTCGTCGAATCCTGACAGTTTATAAACGTAGTAATTATGCCGGAATTCCAGACATTTAGAGAATATGTCAGTCACATACCATTTACATACGTCGTGAAAGCATGGAAATTCAAACTTCTTGTCGGGTGCACATGCCGTTTAAAAGGAAACACTCTATATTTATAAATATAATACATTATACTACTAGTTGTTAGCTAATGAAAAGCAATTTTGAATTAAATGATTAGAAATAACAAGTTTTAAATTAACTTCTAATCGTTTAGATAAAGTTATAAAATTTATATTCATAAAAGTTTGAACATATACAAAAATATATTAAAGTTAAAATATAATCTTGATTTTTAATTTAACAGATAAGTAACTCGCACGAACAACTTATGTCACTAATTTACATTTTAAAGGGTTTCCATTTTTTCCCCCGGTATATTTTATTAATCGTTTTGGCTGTATTAGGTATTTTTAATAAAAGGGTGCAAAAAATTATTTAATCTACTCTTATAAACTATCTAAATATTTTCATATATTGGTTAAAAAGTAATCCTTTTTAAATATAAAATAAGTAAATTATATTTACTGTTAGTAAAATTGCATTTTAAACTGTATTCCTTACTTAACTAAATTTACTAATATTTTATTTAATTTTTAAGTTACTTTTTCACCATCTTTCACCAATATATGAAGATATTTAGATTGTTTATAACATTGTATTAAACAGCGTACCCACCCCCGCCTTTTATTAAATATACCTACAGTAAAAACAATTCATAAAATGTACCGGGGGGGGGGAAAGTAAACCCTTTAAAATGTAAAATAGAGACATAAGCTATTTATGCAAGTTACTGATCAATTAAATTCAAAAAATCAAGATTATATTTTTCTTTAATGTATTTTCTCTGTGTTCAAATTTTTATGAATGTATATTTTACAACTTCATCTAAACGACTAGAAGTTAATTTAAAACTTGTAATTTTTGCACATTTAATTAAAAATAACTTTTTATTAGCTAACAAACTAATATTAAAATGTAATTATATAGAAATATAAAATGTTTCCTTTTTAAACGGCAAAAGTTCACAAGATCAGAACAGTTTGAATTTCCATTCCTTCACGACGTATGCAAATGGTATTTGTCTATTCTCTGAATGTCTGGAATTGCGTCATAATTACTACGTTTATAAATGGGCAGAATTCAACAAATTCTGCGAAGTCTTTAAAGAACGACTTCTATTAGACGAATATAAGCCGGTTTTCTCTGTCCTGTTGGAGCGATTCGACAAGGTATAACGTAAAATCAACCACTATGAGCTGAATTTTATAAACGAATTCCGAGAATCTGTCTCCCTTCGCCGTTATAGCGACGAGTGTTCCACCAATATCGGGGATTTTCTCTTCCTGGCGGTCACCCTTTTCCATTCTTACGCCGTAGTTAAGCGAGATTGTTATCTCTCACGGTCACCCCTCGCGGGTAATACGCCGTCGAGAAGTTCAGCGCTCGACGGGCAACAGGTGGACATATCCAAGGATTTTTAACGTCGATGATTACGTCGAAACTACGTCGACGGCGACGTTAATTCGATGTATCGTGGCTGGCTGGGTTAGTCTAATTACCATAATTAATTAATGTATATCCCGGAAACTATCCACCGGAGCGCGTTTTTATTGACTCTCGACCCCCCCATAGGCTCAACACCCCATCGATACTTAAAATTTCGAATGCTTTGACACCAAACTTAACCTTTTAATCTTACAGGCCCAGGGGGTCATACGAAGCTCCCCTATATTTTCAATTTGGGCATTTTAAACACTAGCCTCCTTCGGCGGCATCTCCAAAGCCTGGAAACCATCCCAGAGCCAATTTCTACATGTTTGCAGTCCTTTTAAGCCTCAATCATGGTTAATTAGTCTAATTACCATAATTAATTAACGTATATCTCGGAAACTATATATCGGAGCGTGTTTTTATTGATTCTCGACCCCCCCTTAGGAACCCCCATCGTTGCATAAAATTTCGAATGCTTTGACACCAAACTTAACCTTTTAATCTTACAGGCCCAGGGGGTCATACGAAGCTCCCCTGTATTTTCATTTCGGGCAGTTTAAACACTAGTTTTACTCGAGCAAGGAGAGAGAGATGCTAACTGCCCGAGAACTCAGCGGAGAAGAAACCCGATGAATGGGTGAAGGGTGTTTAAATAGTACGGCTTTCGGCGCAGAGAGAGGGAAAATTTCTTTAGTTGTTTTATTGATTCAAGAATCATCGAAGTAGTGAGTGAGTCGAGATTCGAATCAGTAAAATGAGTCGAACCGTTTATCTCTAATTACTACGGCCGACAAATATTCATCATTAAAAGTTTTAATTTCATAACAGAAAACTATTAAACTTTTCTGGTGGATTTACCTATAAATAGCAATGTTTTAATAATTTGAGATGAAAAATTGGATTTTACAACAAATTGCAGGTTTTAACCATGACTAATTAGATTATTAAAAAGGAAATGGACCATAATGAATAATTTTGTATAAGAAAGGTATTTTAATGTTAATATTTATTTTAAAATATTTTCTAATATTCGTAGCACTCGCCAGAAATTTTAAATAGTTTTATTTTGTGAAATGAAAACTGATAGCATCACTTTCACAGGCCTAGTGATGACGTCAAAGCTTCGTGACGTAGGATTTGTAAGGTTTTCAATGTGTTGGAGGCGTTGCCAAAGTCCGCAGATAACAGATTTGGGTTCTGAAAAACATTTTTAAAAGTTTTAATTTTTTTTCGACAACTATAGCAATGACTTGCTTTCTCTTGTTTGACGGTGGCTTTATTTTGCAGCACTTTAAAAGAAAACAGATTTTCAATATCATCAATAGATCTATCTCAGAAGAACCAGATTTACAGTAGGCTTAACCTGTAAAAGGGGCAGCAGCTTGTTATTAGATTTACTAATGGCTTGAGTAACATTGATAATGCCAAATTTTCTATAAACGAGAGCGTATTTAATATCTATCTGAAACGGATCTTTTAGCAGGAATACCCCAAATAATTACTTTCAATAAAGCTCAACTGTCAGAGTTGACACACAAATATAGTTCACTGTCCTTACAGATATTAATAATGGCAAGTTTAGTGTTAGCTGAATGAATAAGGATTTTAAGTCGCCAATTATAGTACAGTTTAATTAACCTTTAAAAGTAGCATTAAGTGCAGCAAGTATTTCACGGAAACTATTCTTATCAAAAGTAACGGTTTAACAGCAAATACTACCAGAGGATGGTCTTGATTCTTCACAAGGAATATTATTAAGGGATAAGAAGACATTTCCTATAGTTATTCTCTTAGTGAGCGAACTTTGCATGTTTTCAAAGGGAGCTAAAAAGTTTTTTAATCTCTGTACTGTCTGACTGCTTTTAGCTGCCAGTGATGGTGAATCCAAATGAGCCTGTCGAGGATGGGAGAAAGTGAGCGGAGTGAAAGCACGTTTCGTCTTGTTCATTTGATTTAATAATATCATTCTGGGTTTTGCGGTTGTATTTCTAAACATTAGTGTTCCTAAAGAATAAAATGGCTGGAACATCGAAGAACAAATCGTTTCGAAGTAATTCAGCAAGCGCACATCTGACTTGCACCCCCAACAACTAATGGACGTTTCCGTTTCTGCCTCTTTACTGGATATTTACGTTTTTATTTAATCGGCAGTCAAAAAGTAAGTCTTTTGGTTCTGCTGATTCCAAAAGCTCATTTCTACATAAAGATGATCCAAGACTTCAAGACCATGAATGCTTCTAATGCAGGAAATGATGATGTTTTGAACTGTAGGAACCTACCTTTCTGAAGGCTCTATCTTGAAATCTGCTGCTTGTCTATGCATATATAGCATGACTGAGAACTTATCTCAAATTCTGCTGTTTGTCTGCGCACATATAGCATAACTGTGTACTTACACCTGTTTTTTGAAAGGTTTTTCTTGTACAACATCAGAACAGGTTAGAATAATGAACTGAACTGAACTGAAGTTCTGGGTTTTTCGGAGCACCTTAGCATAGAGCTTTATCTCCAGTTTGTAGTTATATGTCTTAAGGTACTTTATCATGAGGTGGGGGGGGGGGGGCGGGGGCCCGGATCAGTTACAGATCAGATTGGTCGTGCAGGAGTTCACTATGAGGGCGCAAAAACGAAAAGGACCGCTTTGGGGCGTTTTCGATTGCAGGGTTTGGAGGGGTCATAGTCCGGGTACTCCGCGGCTATTTCATTGGGAAGCTGGTTCAGCGTACCATAGTACCGAACAGCAAGTCTGTAAATGAACTGCCTAAGAGTTTTGATGTTCAGGTCTCTTCTAATGGCCGCGTTCTTTGAGAAATGACGCCCATTATGGATTGTGCGCAGAATTCCATTCTGCTTGCTTTCTAGTCGGTCAATTGAGGATCTTGCGGCATAACCCCACACCGGTGCGGCGTACGTAGCAGTTGGTCTTATAAATGTCATGTAAAGAAGCGCTTTGTTTTGCGGGGTTAGACTAATTCGATTTTTTCAATTACTTTAATTCAAATCATCAAAGAGAAAAAAGTGGAGAGGAATCTTATAAATATAAAAGTTGGTAAGCATGATATAGTATCCCTCCTTTTCTTTGGTTTTCCCGAGCCCAATGCCAAAACCATTGAGCAACTACGGACACGAGGCTGTCTTTTATCGAGTTTCTGCATCAAATTTTGAGCTTTTGACATTAAAACGATCAAAATCACTGTACATTGGAAAACTGTTGAGCAGGAAATAACATTCCATTAGACATTAATAACTGTGACTGAGTGTCCATGATTGGGAAAGATTGAAGAGGAATATCTTAAAATCATGAGCATGTATGATTCGATAGAAACCACGGAATGTGAATAATCTTGAATAAAATAGGCCATCGTGAGAAAACACATCATCAAAATTTTGAGATTTTTAATGATTGGCATACACATGACCCGATGTTGAGGAAATCAAGTAAAAATATATTGATAATAATACCTGATATAGTCTTTCTCAGATTTAAAAGTTGATGTCATGTAAGATTCGTTAGGTATGTGCAGATTAATGCTATATTATTATGCATATCTTTGGAAAACTTCAAGGCAAATGATCCTAGATGCTTTCTTTCAAAGTTGAACATTGCCGAAAAATTAGTTAACTAAAAACGAAAAAAGCTAGACTTATTTTAATTTTTTTCTAGATAAAGTTTCCTTTCCGAATGAACGGTTGAAAAGTGCACAGTTTAAGGAAAATCGAATCTGGCACTGCAAATTGTTAATGGACAGAGTTTAAATACGTCTGATATTTATATTTTCATGTTTTCGCTTTTAAGCAACTTTCGAAAATGACTTATTTAACTATTTGGAGAACATTGCCCATTTTGTGAGTGTAGAAGATTTAATATTGAATATTCTTAAATTAAAATGGAAATTTTCTGTTCTATGAATTTAACTGTATGTATTTATGCATTTGTATATCTGTGAGCAAACACGCCAATCTCCTGTTTTATTACTGTACACGACGAATTGTGACATGATATACATTAATAATGTGAGAATTTTAGTACATGAAATATACATAAAAATAGGCTTCGAGAGAATCCCAAAAATATATATTATAATAATTTTATATGAAATAACAATGGTCCAGTCAATTTCCGATTATCTCAGCATATAATATCTACTAATTACGCCGTTATGTTATGCATTACACAAATGGGGGACAGAGACGATAAGGTTCGTCGACGCTTGAAAGACACCTTGTCATCACTGGTGGAAATGATGATACCTCATCTTATCAGAGACGTTTTAGGAAAATGCATCATTAATGTATTCACCCTCTCTATTCCAGCATTATTTATTCCTTCACATTTTTGTAAGACAAACAAATAGTGAATGTTTTATATTTAAGAAAAATGATATTGATTTTGGCTCGTAGAGTAGCTTCATTTTATGAAAATATAGACTAGGTCATTTTTTTGGAATGTTTATTATTTTTTGTATATGTTGGAATATAAAATATCATGAATTGGAAAAATTACTTTTTGGCACAACTTTAATTTTCTATTGATCTAAAGATAAAAAATGTTGTGTGTAATCTTCCGAAAACAAGGGTAAAAGTTAGCAGCTATGCCAAAAATGGTTCAACAAACACGAAAAATGTTATAAAGCACACGGGAAAAAATACACACCATAACATTTTTATTTTTACAATATGAATTTTCCTATTAATATGAATTTTCGTCTCCTTGGTGTAGCTTTTTAAGAGCTCCACTTAAGAAAAATTTAATTTAATACTTTGCACAACCAGTGAAAATTCTTTGGTAACTACTTTGAAAATTCTTTAGTATACTACTTTAAACAGCTATAAATGTCTGCATTTGTTTCCATCCTGAAATAAAATTAGCAACAACGTAAAAAACATTTGTGAAAGTACACGTGTGTTTTCAGATATTTACACATGTGCTGATAAACATACAAAGAAGTGAACTAGTTTACTGAATATTATAAATGATTTTCTTAAACATTAGTCCAGTCATTTGGTCAAAAAAAAGGGGGTTACCTGGAAATTTTTCCGGGAGTTTTGAAAATGGGCAATTTTATAGATTTCGATGTGCTCTTTCCGAATTTCAACTTTGCCCCCTCGTATCTTTGCCGCTCGCGCCGCTATATTCGAAAAATGGCGCCCAAAAGCAGTTTTTTGGCAATATCTCCTTTCCGACTCATTTCACGAAAAAAAACAATAAAAAAGAGGAAACTAGAGAAAATTTCCTACAATTTATGTGATTAGCTTTTTTTCGTAAAATCAATAGTTTTGGCGTACGAGTGCCGCAAAGTGTAGTTCAGTATGCGTTTTGGCCAAAAACTGATTTCCACACCACCTTGTGAGGTAGAGTAAGCGGCGCGTTTTTTTTTTTTCCTTTTTTTATTTCCGTGGTGGTATCTCCAGTAGGCCTAATCCACATGCATTTAACTCAGGAATAGGCAATCTACGGCCCGCGGGAAGGTTTTATCCGACCCGCAGATAGAATTTTGCAGGATGTGTTTTTAAGCGAATTTGGCAGCTGAAAGACGACATTGTGTCGTTCTTCCATGAGAGACAGTGTTCTGCGGAGTGCGAAATGTAAGAAGATGCAGAATGGCTTTCGGACTTTGCATTTTTCCCAGATCTTCTTTGTCATATGAGCAACTTGAATGTCAAGATGCAAGGGAAAAATCAATTTATCGACGATATCTGGGCCCATCTCAAAGCTTTTAAACTAAAATTTAATCTGTTTGCTGGGTAGCTAGCTAAGAACGACTTGTCTCATTCCTGGAGGTTAAATTCAATACTCTCAATAAATGAAGAGAAGCTTAAGAATTATGAAGATGGCTTGAAAAAACTGCATTTTGAGTTCGAAGTGAGATTTCAAGATGCGGATTTCAAGATTTCAATGCCATTCAAACAGAATTGGATATTTTTACCATGCCTTTGAACCAGAGGCGTAGCTAGGGTTACTAGCGCCCGGGGACAACTGAAGATTTTGCGTCCCCCCACACCTCCCCCCAAAAAGGGGAAGGGGGCAAACCCATAAATGTGCTACAAAAATCTGTAATATCATAAAATTATTTAAAATACCTTAAAATCCCCCCTTCCTTTCTTGATTTCATTTTGGCTTGTTTGCTGATTATAGCTACTTTCTTTTAACGTCAAAATCTTCTGTACCATATGTCCATAGAACGCCATACCATTTACCCATAGAAGTCCATTATCGACGTAATTCGTTATGTAGATTTATTAATAATGATCTGGTCTTTTCATCTACTTTGTAATCGAGTTCAACTGCACTTCATATAACTTGCTATACTAAATGCAAGTACTTATTTAAAAGCATTTTTTTTGGGGGGGGGGGTAAAAATATGATAGAAATAATCTGAGGACAAATTTTAAGAATAAAATATTTTAATGCATTAACTGATAATTTTCTATTAAAAAAAATCCCTTTTAACTCTCCACCTTCAAGGGGGGCTTTAGTTCCCTCTATTGGGGGTTGGGCATACGTCAGTGATACAAGAAAGTTTTATTCTTCTTCAGCAGTCGAATGAACTGTATTTAATATTTATGTCAGGTCAACACTAATTTATACTTGCTTTATTTACCATGTATCTCGTCTAGCGATTTGCAGTTCGATGGATTGCACACCAGCTAATAATGAATGTACGTATGATGGCATTCATTTTCTACAATTCGAATATTTTACTGACCCGTCCCGATTATCAAACGGATCAAAATGAATTTTTTTCGGGCATTTAAAAAAAAATTGCTGGCATTTGAAATACAAGACATTTTGAATTCTTTTCCAGTTTCTGATATAAACGGATTTTTTTTTTTAAAAGAAGATGCTGAAAACTTGTATTATTACTTAACGTATTAAAAGAACAACCTTAAGCACTGTAAAATTTTAAACATGAATTTTTATTTCAAAATTCATAATTAGCATTCAGCACTATAGAAAATTGCAAAAGTACAATATTTCTAACCTTAACTTGAAGGTTCTCTTGCCGAGGAGAACCAGAAACGCAGACTTTAAAGCAGTTTTTACAGTACAAATATGCAACTTTTTAAAAAGACTAGTACAGCAGAGTATTACTATATAAGGAATGAAAGCCAATCTTAAAGACCAAGTAGAAGCATATGAGAAAAAAAATCTCACGTGTACATTCAGTTCTCCTCAAATGCCCTCGAATTACGAGGGAGCATCCAGACAGTGGCGGCTAGTGGGTTATTTAAATGGAGATTCACAAAAAAAAGTCGAAAATTAAATATACAGATACGACGCACCTTACAAATTAAAATAGATTTTCGTTTCCAGCAGTTAAAGGAAAACAATGCACGCAACTGAAAGAAAACAAGTAATATTTTGTCTTACATTTCGTCACCAAGATAAGTGTTAGCAAAGGTGCAGTCTTGATTCATTTTATTTAAATTTTTTGTCAAAGGATAGTATTGAAAATTGTCCTTGCTTTAGCTCCGAAACACTTCTTTTGCTCCCATCTTAATTAGTTACACTAGTTTGTAAAAAAAAAAAAAATATTCTAGTGAAAAAGGATAGAAATGAAGAAAATAATAAGAAAATGAAATAAAAATGGATTAACTAACCGAACGTAACAAACCAAGGGAAAATCCGGAAGAGATAACCGCAAAAAAGGTACCTTGTGCACACCGAAAATGTGCGAACGAATGATATCAGTAGAGCCCTACTTCTCAATTCTCTCCGCTTCTGTTCTCAGAAAGCGGATCAGAAGGGAATTTTTCCGTTCGCATAAGCGATCGATAAAAGGCTGCGCTGTAGTAACCTACACACAGTGCGTTAGCTATAATAAGCGTATTTTAATAATAGTGGAGGGAAGGGGGAGAGAGTAAAACCCCCGTTTTAAATACACAAAAAATCTAGAAGTGTACTTAATATTAAAAAAATATAATTTTTCAATGTGTTTATTTTACATATTTTACCTTGGGAGTTCGCGTGCTCGAGGAGAAGAGAGGCCGATGATCTTAAGATGATGAAATGAGAAGATGCCGATAATCTTAAGAGAAGAGAAGAGAAGAGGAGAGGAGAGAAGAGGAGAGGAGAGGAGAGGAGATGCCGATGAGAGAAGAGGAGAGAAGAGAAGAGGACAGGAGAGGAGAGGAGATGCCAATGATCTTAAAATGATGAAATGAGAAGATGCCGATAATCTTAAGAGAAGAGAAGAGGAGAGGAGAGGAGATGCTGAAATGAACGCCGATGAAATGAGAAGATGCCGATAATCTTAAGAGGAGAGGAGAGGAGATGCCGATGATCTTAAGATGATGAAATGAGAAGATGCCGATAATCTTAAGAGAAGAGAAGAGGAGAGAAGAGTATATGCTGATGAGAGAAGAGGAGAGAAGAGAAGAGGAGATAAGAGGAGAGGAGAGGAGAGGAGATGCCGATGATCTTAAGATGATGAAATGAGAAGATGCCGATAATCTTAAGAGAAGGGAAGAGAAGAGAAGAGAAGAGGAGAGAAGAGGAGAGAAGAGAAGAGAGGAGAGGAGAGGAGAGGAGATGCCGATGATCTTAAGATGATGAAATGAGAAGATGCCGATAATCTTAAGAGAAGAGGAGAGGAGAGGAGAGGAGGAGAGAAGAGGAGAGGAGAGGAGAGGAGATGCCGATGAGAGAAGAGGAGCGGAGAGGAGAGGAGATGCCGATGAGAGAAGAGGAGAGAAAATGCCGATGATCTTAAGATGATGAAATGGGAAGATGCCGATAATCTTAAGAGAAGAGGAGAGGAGAGGAGAGAAGAGAAGAGAAGAGGAGAGGAGAGGAGAGGAGAGGAGAGGAGAGGAGAGGAGATGCCGATGATCTTAAGATGATGAAATAAGAAGATGCCGATAATCTTAAGAAAAGAGAAGAGGAGAGAAGAGAAGAGAAGCGAAGAGGAGAGGAGAGAAGAGAAGAGGAGAGGAGGAGAGAAGAGGAGAGAAGAGGAGAGGAGATGCCGAGGAGAGAAGATGCCGATGATCTTAAGATGATGAAATGAGAAGATGCCGATAATCTTAAGAGAAGAGGAGAGGAGAGGAGATGCCGATGATCTTAAGATGATGAAATGAGAAGATGCCGATAATCTTAAGAGGAGAGGAGAGGAGAGGAGAGGAGAGGAGAGAAGAGAAGAGACGAGAAGAGAAGAGAAGAGGAGAGAAGAGGAAAGAAGAAAAGAGGAGAGAAGAGGAGAGAAAAGGAAAGGAGAGGAGAGGAGACGAGGAGAGGAGAGGAGAGGTGCTCATGTGCTTAAATGGATGAGCCGCAACGCATCCAGAACGTCAATTTATCACTCAAGTACCGGATGATAGTACCTAGTAGGCAGAGCCTTATTATCGCATGGGCAAATCGGGACTTTGCCCAGGGCCGCCAATATCAAATGTTGTTCTAAAATATTCTTTTTTATAATAACATTTCTATGAAAAATAAAACAAATTTCATAGATTGGGGTCCCCCAAATTCATCAATGCCCGGGACCCCTGTTGGTCATAATCAGGCTCTGCTAGTAGGTGTACGCGTAGACATAACGACTACACAGAAGCCTCTGGTCGATAGTCTTCCGGCAACAAGGTAGATCAAGAGTCAAAAAATTTACGACTGATTTGTTGCACTTTCTAGATAGACACACACGGGATTTTGAAAAATATTTTGCCTCATGTTCAATTTGAAGACTGAATTGTAGGCAGCAGCTTTAATGATTCCAGCTTTTTTGATAAAGATTGTATAAATAATAAATTTTTATAAATGAATGTTAAAATCACGTTTAAATTTATCTAAAATACAAGATTGTTTAAATAATTTAAAAAGAATTATTTTACAAGTAAAATCACACAAGTAAAGTGATCGGCGGATTTTTTTATACGTTCTTATTAGAAATAATACTAGATTTTATTATACTAATAATAGCTACATTAAAAGTTGCGTTATTAATTACCAAACGCGCGGATCGTACACTGGGGCGGCCCGACACTTTATGCAAGATAAGGAAGGGGCGCCATCTTCGGAGGGATGCCATTTTGAACTCAAAAGCTGAGAAAAACTTGATCTCAATTTAAGAGAGCTATTTTGGGTTTGAGAATGCGATTACCTATATTGCCGATAAATCAGACTTACGCTTCTTTTTTTTTTTTTTTTTTTTTACCATGGCTAATGCAGAAAAGTTTGATTTGTGACACCATAAATATCCAAAACTAAATTCTCCAAGACCATTCTAAAAGTCAACTGGGAAAACTTGAGTAATGTTTTGACCTCGATAAAATACTGTAAACAAGAATTCTGGAACATCTCAGGAATTTAGTCAGAGACAAAAATGGCCAAATATAAAAAAACGTAGTTACACGACAAAAATTTTGAATCCCACAAACACACAGAAGCCCGCAAGAGAGAAGAAAAAGAAATGGGGAAGATCAACTTGATTTCCAAAGAAAATCTTCTGAAATTATGTAGAAACATTTCCTGTACAACTCATTGTGAAAAGTTTGATTACAACTTTGTTAAAAAATTCATTTGTGATTGCTCTGTTTTTTTTTCTTTTTCTGTCAACAAATAAAAGTACGAATACAATTCATTTTTTTTTCTTCTAAACTTTCGGAACATCGATTTGGCGCCCCTTTGGTGCTGCGCCCGGGGACAGATGTCCCCCCTTGCCCTCCCCTAGCTACGCCACTGCTTTGAACGTAAATTGTGAAGCAGTGAGGTTAGATTTTCAGCTTGAATTAATTGAGTTGCAATCTAAGAATCATCTCAAGCAGTTGTTTCTAAATATTCCAAAGCTAGAGTTTTACAAATCATTATCGTTTCCCAAATTTAATATCTCACGCTCAGAAAATCAGTGCTATGTTTGCTTCATCTTATATATGTGAACAAGTGTTTTCAACTATGAACCTCAGAAAGAATTCTTTCAGAAGTAGACTGGCAGATGAGCATTTAGCCTCGTTCCTTAGAATGAGTACATCTCACTTCGAATTTCAATATAAGGAACTTTTAAAAATGAAATAGCAATTTCATTAATCTCATTAACATATTTAAATCGTAATAATTGTCTATTATTTTTAAAATTTTAGAAAAATTTATCTTTGCTCACCAACCTTTTTTTTTTCGATTTTTGGCCCGCGACCGATAAAGTTTGCCCATCCCTGATTTAACTAATCCAAAATTTAGCGCATTCTCCTTCGCTTCGCTGTTCTTGATGGGCCAGGTGTTGCAAGTTCATTGTCTCTAGTACCGATTGAAATGTCACAGCCCGAAATTTCTTCCACATAAGCCGCGATGGGATTGTCAGTTTCATGGCAATCTTCTTCGTTCTCGATTTCATCATACGTTTGCTCGAAAATAGTCTCCGATTCTTTCTCATCATCACTATCTTGTAATGAAACTTGCGAGTAGAGATGGCCAATGATTCGATGAGTCGAATCAGTGATTCGAATCTTGGTACTGAGTGGCTCAGTCTTTACACTCACTCTCTACTGATTCGAATCTCAAGCCCTCAAGGGAAATACATTCCAAGTGCGAAGGGAAGAAAAACTTATTTTCCCTTTGCCGTTCCCAGGGATTTTCCCTTACTCTTTCAACTCTTTTCGACTCTTTACGACTCCTTTCGGCTCTTTTCGACTCTTTACGACTCTGAGTCGATAGATGATTTGAAACAGTAAATGAGTGGGTGTGGGTGAGTTGGTCACTGAGTTGGTGCAGCAACGAATCTTTACTGATTCAGTGTTTCGCTCTGTTTCGGTGATTGTATACTATCGTTGAGATTCGTTAGTTTTTCGAATCTTCTATCGACTCAGAGTCGAAAGGAGCCGAAAAGAGTTGAAAGGATGTTTCATTTAATTGGAGGGGTTTTTTTCGAATCTTCTATCGACTCAGAGTCGAAAAGAGTTGAAAGGATGTTTCATTTAATTGAAGTTTTTTTTTCGAATCTTTGGTGTTTCATTTCTTGGTTGGTGGTCGGATTTTAAAGTTTTATCTGTCTGTGGGTGTGGAGTGGGTCGAACATCGTTTGTTTTTGGCGGGGTGCATAGGCGTTACTTCCTAAGGGCAAGAGGGGTCAATCTCCCCCCCGAAAAAAAAATTAAGAAAATCCCTCCTTCCAACTTGTCTGACTGATTTAATATTTGTTTAAAATTTAATGAAACATCCCTTTTCTACTTTTAACTTCAATATATGTCCCCCTGCCCCCACCCTCAAAAAAAAAAAAAAAAAAAAAAAAAAAAAAAAAAAAAAAAAAAACGGAACGTTAAGTTTACATGGTGGCGGATTTTCATGTGAAGGGAAATAGAATGAAATAAAGTTAGGATTGTGCTTGTCACTTTTAATGAAGGATACAGGGGCGGTATTAAGCGCTCTCACAAAAGGACTTTGTAGTAAGCAAAATAACATTTCGCTTTATTGCAGCAGATTTCGTTTTTTTTTTTTTTTACCTTGTTTTTCGTTTAAGGGGAATGATTTTATTTTCTTTCGTAATTCAGAGAAATACAAAATAGGGCCTAAAGCAGTGGCGTAGTTAGTGTTTTTGACAGTGGCGTAGCCAGGATTTTATTTCGGGGTGGGCTGGGTATCAAATTTAAAGATAAAGTTCAATTGTAAGCTAAGTAAAGGGTCCCATTTTTTTTGGGGGGGGCAGCAGCCCCTCAGTAGGACTGGGCCAAAAATCGACATATCGGTTTTATTTCAACATCAAATATCCGATATTCCCATTTTCATTTCAGTGAAATCTCGAATTCGATAAAGGGCAAAAATACAGGCCGGCCAGGGGCGTAGCCAGAATTTTTTTATGGGGGGGGGTTATGACTACTGCAACTCATATATATGTATACGTGTGTATGATAATGTAGTGAAGAATATACATTTTGTATGGCAAAAAATTCCTCATGGGGGGTTATGACCCCCCTAACCCCCCCCCCTTGGCTACGCCTCTGAGGCCGGCGATAAGAAAATCCTGAGATCAATACCAGCTTGTGATGCTTTTGCTACTGCTTTCTCTCGGAAAGCTTCTTCTTCTCTCATCGCAGAAAAAACAGCTCCATGGTTTATTAGTCTAATTACCATAATTAATTAACGTATATCTCGGAACCTATCCACCGGAGCGCGTTTTTATTGATTCTCGACCCCCCCTAGGCTCAACACCCCACCGATACTTAAAATTTCGAATGCTTTGACACCAAACTTAACCTTTTAATCTTACAGGCCCAGGGGGTCATACGAAGCTCCCCTATATTTTCAATTTGGGCATTTTAAACACTAGCCTCCTCCGGCGGCATCTCCAAAGTCTGGAAACCATCCCAGAGCCAATTTCTACATGTTTGCAGTCCTTTTAAGCCTCAATCATGGTTAATTAGTCTAATTACCATAATTAATTAACGTATATCTCTGAAACTATCCATCGGAGCGCGTTTTTATTGATTCTCGACCCCCCCTCTGGGTCCCCCATCGATACATAAAATTTCGAATACTTTGACACCAAACTTAACCTTTTAATCTTATAGGCCCAGGGGGTCATACGAAGCTCCCCTGTATTTTCATTTCGGGCAGTTTAAACACTAGTTTTACTGGAGCAAGGAGAGAGAGATGCTAACTGCCCGAGAACTCAGCGGAGAAGAAACCCGATGAATGGGTGAAGGGTGTTTAAATAGTACGGCTTTCGGCGCAGAGAGAGGGAAAATTTCTTTAGTTGTTTTATTGATTCAAGATTCTCGAATCATCGAAGTAGTGAGTGAGTCGAGATTCGAATCAGTAAAATGAGTCGAACGGCCCATCTCTACTTGAGATTTATCGCAGGTACCATTGCAATTCGTGTATATAACCAACACCTCCTAGATATAAAAAGCCTAACAACTGGTAGACGTTCCCAAACTTTCACGTCATCAGTAGGCTTTCAAGAACGATCTCATTACAATTTAACCACCATAAAGTAAAACTATTTAAATTTTCTGGTGAATTCACTCACGCACAACAGCATTTTACTGATTTGAGATAGAAAATTTTAATTTTGCGGCAAAAGGCAAGTTTTTAACTGCAACTAATTATGTTGTGTGATAAGGAAATAGATCATAACGAATTGTTTTCTACCAGAAAGGTATTTTATTTTTTATCTTTAATTAAGTTATTTTCTAATATTTGTAGCATTCACCAGAAAATCTAAATAGTTTTACTTTATGAAACTAAAACTGTGATGACGTCATTCTTGAAGGCCTAGTGGTGACGTTGAAGCTTCAGTTGATAGGCTTTCTATATGTAGGAGGTGTTGATATAACGGAACACTTTAACCCAGCCTTTCTGCATCCACTGACTTTCTGATATCTGGTTCTGCGTTTGCAAAAAATAAGCTTTAACAAGCTTTCAGGAGCTGGGGGCTCCAGTGTGGTGACAGGCATTAGCCCGTCCTTGTTCTTTTCCACACCATTGCTGTGCATTTTGTTATTCATTCCCATGCCACTGCTGAACCTAATGATAGGTTCGGAGCGAATGTTGTCTTGTTCCTTCTGTTGGTGGTAGCGACGCAATACTAAATTTACTTTTATATGCTGATATTGTGAAGCATGCATATCTATAGTTATTTAAAGACATACTTTTCACATTACTGTAACTGTATAATTCAAGGAGGAAGCGTTCACCAGCTTTAGCAATGCTCTCTGGATCAGCATTCGGATTTTTGAATACCTAGATAACCACGTTTAAACCTGGAGTTTTTCGGAGTACATCAATAAGTTTCATTTTTCCTTGATTAAATAAAGCTGATGTTGTATCGCAGCCGCTGAAGGCATGCAAGAATAAAATATGATCTCTGGCTGGTTTATCTATGATACTTTTTTTGAATATATTTGTTGCAAAATTTTTCCTTTTCCTGGTTTGAGAATATATACGATTTAACGCGTAGATACAGCCGACAAAAGAATAAAAGATCTACATCTTCGCCAACAACTAATGTGGCCTACTGGGGATACCACGAAAATAAAACGCCGCTTACTCTACTGCACAAGGTGGTGTGGAAATGCGTTGTTTAGCCAAAACGCATACAGAACTACACTTTGCGGCGCTCGTACGCGAAGACTATTGATTTTACGAAAAAAAGGTAATTACATAAATTGTAGGAAATTTTCTCTAGTTTCCTCTTTTTTATTGTTTTTTTTTCGTGAAATGAGTCGGAAAGGAGATATTGCCAAAAAACTGCTTTTGGGTGCCATTTTACGAATATAGCGGCGCGAGCGGCAAAGATACGAGGGGGCAAAGTTGAAATTCGGAAAGAGCATATCGAAATCTATAAAATTGCCCATTTTCAAAAATCTCTGAAAACTTTCCAGGTAAAACTACCAAATGACTGGACTACATTACGTATTTTGCGTTTGAAACATCATTTTAATGCAAACAGCACAGCTGCCAACTAATACACTTTTTTCTAAAGATTTTTCACCGGAGCTTTCAAACAGTTCTATAATAAAAAATTAAATTAAGATGGGATCAGTTGAAATCGTGGTAATACTGTCAAGAACAGCGTACGAGTTGCCAGCTATGAGATAGAAATTAAACTGTTATAGTCCGTGTACTACACGTCAACGAAAATTTTTGCCTTTCCAGAAATGTGTGTAGAAATACCACGTTTACCACATTCTTCAAGGAACTTTCTGTTATCTTTATAAAGAGTACAGATTATTAACACTACAGTGTTATTAAATTCGAGCAGGTTTTTTTAGCGTCGATACGATTCGTCGAGCCGACGCATATTTCAAATATGTTTACCAGATAACGCTGACGGAGAGGGAAAAGATAAGATGTTGAAAGCCCCACAAAGTTTGTACTCTTTGATAATTGATTGCCAAGTTTGGTACCAAAAATAAGTCTTCAAAATCGAACCAAGCTTGGCGATATCTTCTAAATTTGACTAGAAACTGGCAAACGCGCAAACCATAGGTAAAATATGCTTGGCGAAGATTTTAAAATAGTTTTAGTAGGCGATTTTAATATAGATTTCGATTCCAAAGATGTCTTATGGAACTAGAAAGACAATTACGGCACATTCGTGGATTATGGTTGCACTTTCCAAACAGTATTTAAAATGGTGAAGTATAATTCGAATATGCTTGTTGAAGATTATAAAATACGGTAGAATCTCACTTATCCGACATAAAGTGGCCGGCACGATGTCGGATAAGCGAAACTGTCGGATAATAGAGAGGGGTCAAGAAAAATCTTCTTAAACGCTAAGCTACATTGTATCTTGGAACACTAATACGTACATACATATGTTATAACACAATACTATGTTGCATCATATTCATGCTCTTCAAATACAAGAAAACAATGGGAAAATGAATTGAAAAAAATGAAATTACAGTTACAGAATAAACTATTGACAGAATTCACGAGTGCCATATGACTGACTGGCTGAAGTTTTGGTTTTCATGGAGCGCCGTAGCATAAAAGCTTTATCTCCAGTGATGAGATGTAGAAATCATGTGGTTCTTTATCTTGAGGTGGGAGAGCCATATGTTACACTTAAATTTCAGTCCTGTGAGAATTGAAAGAAATTTTTATGGTAGTCTGTTTTCCCGATGAGTGCCGTTTCTTCTCTGCCAAATCTTTTTATCTTTGCAGTATCATTATGTAAATTCCTGTAGCTTCTTCTTGTCGCTCAATGTATTGAATTGCCGTCTCTAGAGCCATAACTAAATTTGTCAATCATGTCTCTCCGTTCATTGATTTCTTGTGTCACTGTAGACAGTAGCTTCCTGCGGTAATTCTTTGTAATTGCCCGACTAATTTTATTCGACGTCGCTTCGCCCGATGTCGGATAATACGGAATGTCGGATAAGCGAAGATCGGAAAAGCGAGACTCTACTGTAGTCTTAGTAGGCGATTTTAAGATAGATTCCAAAGATGTGTTTTACAGAAGAAGAAAAAAAATACGACACAATCATGAATAATGATACACTTTCTAACTTAATGGAATAAGGAATAAAAATAGGGACGACGCATGGATTATAATATGCTTTTAATATACAGCACTTTAGTTCGTATTTAAAATATGAGTGTTTCAGATTTTAATTTTTTTTTAAAGTTTGATGTAGAAAAATGACATGATAACGCACTTTAAATCTATGAATATTGTTTAACATTATACATTAAAAATAAAATAATTGGTATCAAGATGTAACAATTCCGAGTTATACCCCTTGATACATGCTAAGCTGGATAGCTGTCTTGATACACAATACAATACTGATTTGAAGAGCCATCTGGGCTTGCCTAAAATCCCCGGAAAGGTGCCAAAAACAAATTCATAGCTGCGAACATATGCAGAATATATTTAACCACTTTTTGTAAACAGTATTTTTAATGACTGACTGACTGATGGTTGGTTCTTGTAGGAGTACCCTGGGCACCAAGCCTTTAGCTCCAGTAAGTAAGATCTTTGCAGTCGGGTATTTTCAGTCTTGTAATGAGTCCCCAAACAGGACGGGCTAAACGATAAAATAAATAAAAATCTTTGTAAAAAAACACACATAAGATGTTATAGGTAAGTAGATACGTACGTTTCGACCAAAAATTGTTTGGTCTTCCTGTTAGGGAGCAACGATCCCCGTGCTCCTTGTGACGAAAGGCTTTGACTGATGAAGACCAAAACAATTTTTGGTCGAAACGTACGTATCTACTTACCTATAACATCTTATGTGTGTTTTTTACAAAGTTTTTTATTTACCTAATCATGCAATAAATTTGGGTATTTTTAAAAATTACCTGTCGTTTAAATTGCTTTAGAACACTGCGTTTGGTTTCGTCTCTCTTAGCTTCTCTTGAGAATTCTTAGGGATAGTTGAGCTAGCTGAAAACTCGACGGATATCCCATTTCATTAAAGTATTAGGAAATTTGGATACCTGTTTCGAACATACCATTAGGTTCACGCTTGGGTAAAATTAGGGTCTCAAAGGCATTTATAAACATTTTTACATTGAATGTCTTATCTTACAGTGCCCCGCCGAATATCGCGAATCTCCAGCCACACTACAACAACTAGCGGCAACCGGCAGGTCATGTCTCAGCACAAATGCCTGCAACGACTTAAGAGCGAGCGGAATTGAGAGCGAATCCAGCCTGGAACTAGCTAGGAGTGAGAATCTGGACAGCGCCCACAGACTTCCCTCGTACAACTTTCACATCTTCATAACTGCCTACAAATCCGGTATGTATCAGCACTACAACTCTTCTGCTGGTACCTGTTGACTTGAGACTGCCCGGGATCGACCATTGATTTATTTCATTATAAATTGTTTCGCAAGAATAAAATAGTGGTGGTTAATCTCCTTCCCTATAAAAAGTGTAATAGTTGGCATATACATATGTATACGCGTTGAACATAGTATGCCCTTTTTTAAAGTCTAAAAAAACGGTCAATGCACACACTTGCAAATTTTACATCTTGCTTTATATAAATCGGTGCATCACTGATGATCAATGACGTATGCAGACTTCCTTCAACGGGGGGAGTGGGGGTTATAGACATAACTTTGTGTTAAAATGCGCAATATTTAAGCTAAAAATTGAAAATTTATGGACATTTTATTAAATAATTTTTGACAATGGGGGTTTTGAACCCCCTACCCCTCTCCCTTGCGTACGCCACTGCTGATGATTACTTGCTTTGCTTGCTGGAATTTGAATGCAACTAGTATAGCGTTTCGGTAGAGTACAAGTAAAAGATTCTATATTTACGCCGAGATGCCATTCATCGTGGGGCAGGTAGAGAAGAGCATTTAACGTTGGAGTAACGTTCCAATCTCAATGGTGAATGGCTTTTTATCGAGGTCGAAATAAACGGATTCATACACAAACATAGCGGACACATTACCTAAATTTCGGAATTCATATATGGTTCTTCAAGATTGTCGGTGCCACTATTTATTTCAATAGTAATATTTTACATTTATTATTTATTTAATTATGTGTGTATCTATCACCAAAAAAAAAAAAAAAAAAAAAAAAAAAAAAGCTGAGAAAGATTTGGGGGGAAACCTAGAAAAAGTTGTATCAGTGTTATGCAGTTTTGAGAGATGCCGTAATAGACCTTTAAATATTATTTTCATGTTTAAAATGTGGAGTAATGTTTTATAAATATGTCCGTATACTTTTTGTATTGTGCTTGGAAGCTTGAATTATCTAAAGAGTATGACGTTCATTGTAAGCGGTTGTCACATAAAAAAAAAGATCGTCTGGGTTACTACATTTAAATTTTTCTCATCAACTTGGCGGAATAAGACCATTAAAGAAGAACTCAACTTATTGCCTTAATAAAAAAAATTCGGAATTTCCATGTTACGTCCCAGGATCTTTTTTCTTTCTGTGTATCGCTGCAAAGGGTGTCATTTTCATTTAAATTATTCAGTTGAGCTGAAACTTTCATGTTGTATTTTTGAAATTCGCATTGCATGGTTCAATAAAATACATGAAAAATATTTACAGTACCTATAGTTTTAGAGAAAATCTTGGCGAAAACACATTTAGCTTTACGTTACCTATAAGAGGATGAAGTAATAAATGTAGGCATTTTTGACAGAAGATTTACGAATAGTTTTATAATAATAACTATGAATTAGAATAATTAAATTATTTACGTATATTCCATCAAGGTGCTTGCGGGGAATGGCCACCGGGATTGGTTTTCTCTTTTCCTGACGCTGGTTGCCAGGTCGTCTATTTTTTTATCCCGCCCCTAAGTTATTTGAGTGTAGGGAATGCAATCCTAATCCCGCGGGATCGGCATCCTGCGGGATCCCGCACAAATGTTTGCGGGTCTAATCCAGCGGGATTACGATCCTAATTCCGCGGAATTGACTCTGAGAAATAAATTATTTTTTATTAGAATTTCACGCTGCTTTCCCAATCAATAGACCTAAACTTTTTTCATAATTATGTCTCTTATCTAACAATAAGATATATAACAATATGTCTCTTATCTTCAATAATTGCAAATTTTAATTTAAAGTTTATTTTTTTAAATTATCTTCCGATGGGAATCTGGATCAAACATCTAAATCTAAACATCGTAAAAATTTCCCAATCTCCAAATGAACTGAAATTTTTCATACTAATTTATTTCTTAGCTAGCAGTCAAGAGTTAATTATAAAAAGTTTTTATTTTAGTTTTTAATTTTTTTACTAAAATTAAATCTAGACTAGGAAATGATTCATTGGATTTGTTCGATTTTGCACGTTCTTTTTTTCAGCAATTAAGAAAATAACGAAAGCATGTGAATGTATCTATTAATTATACATATCTCTAAATGCCTCATTTTTAGCAACTAACATAAGACATAACTTCGTATATATATTATTCTGAATATCACGATTATAATTTTCATATTTCTGTAAGTTATTGTATTAATTATCTCATGAGATTAATTATTATTATTAAAGTTACTTCATTAAAAGTTACATAAATGATACTTTAAAGTTACATAAATGATACTTTTTTCTACTTTTCCCTGTTGAAATGAAGTCCTAGCTAAATGAAATGTCAATCCCGCGGGATCAATAAATCTCAATCCCTCAGATAAAAAGGAAGGGGAGCACTGGTCTAGACCAAGCCATTTTTACGGAACATAGAGAGTAAAATGGTCTTTTTTTTATACATTGTCTATAATGCATTTTAGAGACCTTAATTTTAACAAACCAAAAGTATTACATACTATTGGGATTATATAATCACGCTCTACACGTCAAAAATTGGATTCATAAGCATTTTACGATTTACACAAACACTCACAATATTTCTATAGGTATGTGGGTTGTTAGGGTTTAAAGTTCCTTTTTCAGAGCATTGTTCTAATGACAAAGGGGCTTTGAAATGCGTCAAGCCACCTCTGACAACTTGTAAGTAATGTACTGAAGTCATATTTTCGCAACTGTTGTCTGTACATACTATGTGCCAGTGTTGATTGCAGAAAAGTAAAAGAAGTTGGATTTACTTAAGGATAACTCGGCAAACGGTTCTGACAAAGTAAAGTGTATGAGTGTGAACTGCTTGAATTAATGTAGTTGTTTTGTATCTAATTTCAAATAAGCATGTGTTATTGAGGCCAGAAACAACGTGATTTCTATTAACACTGTACGTAGGGGAAATTTTAAGCAAAAAGTAATGGGAGGGATTTGATGACAGAATTGATGTTACATCTCCGCCTATCTTAATTGTAGCTCCACCTAGTTCTCATAAAACCATTATATAAACCTTGTACTCTTGGAATGTTTTGCTCGAATTGCCATTTTTCTACTTTTCCAATTTTTTGTTTAAATAAACGGGTCTCACTTTATTTAAGTTCGATTGTTTATTTCTGATATTGTGAAACAAATTATAACACTCTGCGCTTTGAATTTCATTATGAGGGCGCAAGTTTTATTCAGCATTAGTTCGCAAAAACATACTTTTAAAATATCTTTACGATTCCCAATTTCATTGCGGACGTTAGTTTTCATTATGAGGGCGGAACTTTTCCCTCCCATCGCACTTTAATTAGTTCGCGAAAAACGTACTCATACATGTCCGGCACCAAGTGTGATTGAAGTAATACGAATACTATTAATGACGTATAATGATGCATTTTGGTCGAAAAGAGTATCCTATTCAACGTGCTTTTTTAGAGCACTTTTTTTTATGAATTTGTTCTTTTCTCAAAATACATGGCATCTGTTATTTATTAAGTTGTTATGTAGTACTAATGATTGCTCTAATACAGTCTTCAGAAAATTGGCAGTTACAATTTTAAGTCTGCTATTTGCCGGGATTGGCATTTTTCACTTGTAATGTGAGTACTAGGGTTACTAAATGAACTCAAGAGAAAAATGATAACTTAATTGCAAGTGATATACTGAAAACAAATCGAGCTGTATAAGTGTTCTGGTGATGATGGTGTGTCCTCGATGAATCTTAATCAAATGGTGTCATTTGCTAACATAACAACCTAATATTGCTGTTATAGAGGCTTGTTTTGAAAATAAGACCAAAATTCTTTGTTGATAAGACAGGATGGACAGGCAATCATAAAAGCGTGCAGTCTCAATTTTATGCACTAACAGTTCATCACAGTTTCTAAAACTTTTCTTACCCTCGCAATCAATTTTCATTCCAACATGATGACCAATTCTGAGTCTGATAATACTTTATTTTATACAATAGGAGGTTATGCTGAATCAATCCCCACTGATTGCAAAAATTCTGTATTCCTCTTTCATGCACAGCTTAATTGATTTTGGTTGAATTAACTGAAATCCGAAAAATATTATCAAGTGTAAAAATATGTTATAAAACTGATATTGCTATGATACCTACTCGCAGAGCGGGCGTTCAGCTGAATCTGCTAAAGCGTGTATTTGACCGTTCTAATCTCAGAAATGTATGATTTAAATACTGCTACTCGGAAGGGAGTAGCATTTCTTGACGCAGAACATAACATCAGCAAGTGGCAGATGGGTTTTCACTTTATATATATTTAAATATAAACTTACCATTATTAATTTCTAGTAGTTTTATTTAATGATTCGAGGGATCGAAGTCCGGCAGTTCGTATACGATCTCGCTAGGGAGACGGCTAAGCTGCTCGTGGAAACGTCTCGTCATTTTCTTGGCTTGTGACAGCAGAGGCTTGATCCTCAGATCTTTTCTGATTGCTTTATTGCATATGTGAGTGGGACCATTACGTATGATCCTTAGTATTCTCATTTCGCGTGAGGTGAGGTTCTTGATGTGGGTGGGGGCTGCGTAAGCCCATGCAGGGGCCGCGTAAAGGGCAATTGGTCGTATTAAGGCTTTGTATAGGAGACTTTTGACACTAAGTTTTAGTTTCCTATTGAAGAAGATTTTGCTAATGGCCCCGAAGGCATTCATCATTTTAGTTCTCGTCCTGTTGGCGTGGTGCTTCCAGGAGAGATTTCGGTCTAGCGTGAGCCCCAGGTATGTTGCAGTGGGTACCCATTCGATTGGCGTGGTGCCGATAGTAATTCTGCTTGGTGGAGCCTTTCTGCCCATTGACATGGCAGTGCATTTATTGGCGTTCAGTTTTATCTTCCAATTGCGCATCCACATGTCAATGGCGTCGATGTGCGCTTGTAGTGCATTTTTGAGGAATCTTGGGTTTTGGTGCTTGGCGATAATTGCCGTGTCATCAGCGTATAAAGCAATGCTGGTGGCGTCATGTTTGGGGATGTCGTTTACAAAGATGTTAAAGAGCGTGGGACCTAGGATGGAACCTTGTGGTACCCCGCTTCGAATGACGTGTCTGTTAGAGTGGGTGCTGCCCATTCTGACTGTGTAGCTACGCTCCTCAAGGTAACTTTTCATGAGCCTGATGAGGGGCTCAGGGATGCCAATGTTGATCATTTTGTAGAGAAGCCCAGTGTGCCACACTTTGTCGAACGCTTTTGACACGTCCAACATGATGATGGCAGTATGTTGTTTGTGCTGCAGACCCTCTGCGAGTTGGTCGACGACGCGGTAGAGCTGCTGTGTGGTACTATGCTTCCTCCTAAACCCAAATTGTTCGGGAATAATGGCATTGGAGTCGTCCAGGGCTGCTTGGAGTCTTCGCTGTATGATGCGTTCAACCACCTTGCCGATACTACTTAAGAAGACTGATTGGCCGATACGATTCAGGCAGCGAGAGATTTTGATGTGGCTTTGGAATCGGGCAGATCATGGCGTCTTTCCAGCAGAGTGGAAAGTGCTGCTGCTCTAGTATTGCGTTGGTTATGGCCGTGATCTTGAAGATGGTGATCGCAGGTAGATGTTTTAGCATGGAGTTGCTTATTTGATCCCGGCCAGGGCATTTGTTGGTAGGTAGCTTCTCTATGATCTCGTTCACCTCCGAGGGTAACGGTAGGAGTGATGCGTGTGTCGGTATGGCGGTCAAGGAACTCCTGTACCGTTGGTTCGATATTGAGCTGGGTGGGTTCCGTGTTTTGGAACTGTTGTTCGTATTTCTCTGCGATTGCGTTGAGTTTGTCTACGTCTTTGATAAGGTAATTGTCCCCGTGCTTGATGGGTGGGATGGATATGGCCTGGTTTTTCAGCCTCTTAATGGCACGCCATACAGAGTTATCCTCAGGACCAAGGGACTCCATGTAGGCAGCCCATTGGGATGTTTGGTGCTGGCGGATTTCTCTTCTTACTTGAGCGTTGAGATTGTTGTAGCGTATCTTGTCCGACGCACTGCGTGTGTTTTGGTACAACCTTCTTGCTCGGTTTCGTTTCCCAATGAGGGACCGGATGTCGTGCGGTAAGGAGATGGTTTGGCCGCGGACAGGTTTGGAGGATCTTAGATGCGCGTTTTTGATTAACTCGCTAAGCTTGCGGGCCTCATTGTCTATTTCGGTAGGGTTGCGGCAGGTTGGTAAGCATTGATCCGCGTCCAGGAGGTGTCCAACAAATTCGTGCCAGTCCGTCTTCAGTCTTGGTTTGCTCGGTAGTAGGTGTGGTTGGAGAGGGACTTCAGTGTGGATTGGCATGTGGTCCGAAGTAAATCTGTCCATAGTACAAACATCCGGGGTGCATGCCAAACAAAATATGTTCATTTTAAAATTTATTAATTATACTTCATGAAGTCTGGTGTTTTGTGTTAAAAATGACAAATGTTGAAATCTTACATAAGAGCTAGAAAAATTGTTAAGTTGACTGAAAATGAACATTAAGCCCTGGTAGGCAGAAAATTTCCGCTATTTAACACGCAGCGCCGAAATGGTAGTGTGGCGCACCCAAAATATGTTGGGGTAGTGCATTCGTACGAGCTTTGAAGCGTGTCTAACCTGCGTGCAAGTTTTGCCGAGGTGTCACTGAACGATCTCACTATATATACTAAAATAATTAGTCAGTGCACACTACCGTCATTTTGCCGCAGCACATGACTGACGAGATATACAGGCTGCATTGCTGACGTTTTGGTCACACCCTATTGCACTCGAATGGACCTAGGGCGTGTGACCATCTTTCTATGGTTATCTTGGACTAAGAGGCTCCTTGGTCACATGACTCTTAGGTTGCAAAGGAGTGTAGCTAAAATGTCAGAACCATAGCCTGTATATCTCGCCAGCCGCAGCTGCAGCATTGCCGAGCGGCAAAAATGTTGATGTACACTAAAAACATTCCTTTTTGAAACTTTAAAACGATACACACAATGAAAATGCAGAGATAACGTTATTATTTTTAGTAGGTGCCTTCATACTTAATTCAAAATTATATTTCACAACGGTATCAATAACGTATATTAATTTTTGTTTCTTTGAAGAAAATTAACATTTCTTCAGTGCACGGTAAACAGCGACAACTCATAGACGTGATGTAATAGAACTATTTCTTGATACCTGTAAAACAGCGGCTCCCAACCCGTAAGGCTCGACCCCCTTGGGAGCCGCAGAGCGTGTGCAGGGGAGGGGCGTGAAAAACAGGCAAATAGCAAGTGGTAATTTTGCAGCAAAGTCAACTCAATGTTCAATGTTGCAGAATAAAAAACTGTGTACATGTTGAGGAAGGTGAAGAGGAGGTGCGATCGTAAGTTATTCTGCATTGGGAGGGGGCAATGTTAAAAAGCTGGGAACCGCTGCTGTCATAGAACTAAAAAATGACACAAATATCTAACCTACCATCTATATACATCAATCGCCACGAAAAGCATAATGTATTTTACATGCAGTAGAGTCTACACCAGGTATGTACAACCTTTGGAAAGCGAGACAAACTTTCTAAGGGAATTTGAAGTGTTCCGCGAGCCGGATCAAAAGTCAATCCGGCCCGGTAGCCGGGAGTTGCCCATATGTGGAGTACACGGTTCCACAGCTGCCCATCCGCGAGAGGAGTGATAAATTCAAATTTATTCTGTTAAGGAATATGAATAACTATTAATTTTGTTACACTGAAAAGGGTATTACTGTGAAACATGAATGGTATAATCTAACTTATCGTTCCTTCAAGTTTGATGTTAGACGCATGGAAATTTTAAAATCACAGGTCGGAACGGAAGAAAAGCATTTGGCATCTTTTTAAAACGTTATTTAATAAATTTAAAAATCATGTAAAATCCATCAAATCCATAAAAAAAAATTTCATATATTTTGTGTTTTCATAAAATACTTTCTGAAATGATGTTTATGAAATACTATATAATTTTTAGAAGAAGCGGCCAAACGCTTAGTATTGTCCTTAAAAATGAAAATGCCATTATAAATGTTTAGTAATCGTTTAATTATTCCTGAGAAATTAATAAAAATTACTTAGTTTTCAACAAATCGCTCCTCTTTTCGAAGAAAATGACAAGTTTTTAGTTCTATATGTATAATTCTCTTTTTTTTTCAATAGGATCCATTTATATTCTTTGGACATCATCATGGCCAAGATTATAAGACACTGAACATGGCAATAACCGTGGCTGACGAAAAATACAGACTGCGGTGATGACATTTTGGTCACACCCTTTTGTCAAATAAGAGTCATGTGACCTAGGAGGTGCGGCCGTCTTAATATGACATAGCCACAGTAAGATAGGCAGGGTCACATGACTCCTCTTAGTTGGCAAAAAGGTGTGACCAAAATACCAGGACCGCAGCCTGTTTTTCTCGTCAGCCACGGTAAAAACACTCATACAATGATACTTATCAACAAAAGCAACATTTTTGCCATTAGTCTTTCTTCAATCTCAAAACGTTCAAGCATTCACGACCGCAGAAAACCTAGAACCTTCTGTACTGGTGTTATTGAACTAGAACCTTTTGCACTTGCCGAAATGATCATTTTGTTCATAAGTACCATTTTATGAGTGTTATAATTTTTTTTTACCATTTTACGTTCTCATACCTGATTTTGTTGAATGTTTTTTTTTTTATTAGCGACGTTATTTGGTTTGTTCCGAAGTGTGTCTATAGCAGAGTTTCCAATATTAAATCTCAAACCCTTGCGTGGCTGACAAGATATACAGCACATGTTAGCAACCTCCAGCAAGCAGGCCGGATGTGGCTCGTCCCGGCCCGCGTAACATACCAGAACTCTCTACAATACCCTTTTAAATAATTCAAAATCCCATATTAATCCCATTTACACGGCCCACGACGTCGTCGGCATCGTAAAATTTGGTCCGCAACTTTCCAAATGTTGCCCATACGTGATATTCAGGCTACAACTCTCACATATTAGGCACACCCCTTTGCACTTCAAGAATCTCGTGACCTAGAGTGTGCAACCATCTTAGCATAGCTATCTCGGACTTAGAAGGTGATACCTCTAAGATCTTATGACTTTTTGGTGCAAAGGCTTTTTGGTGAATAATGTGTTAGCACCGTAGCCCGTATATCGTGAGCCACGAAACCCTCGCATATTTTGTATCCCATTGAGGGAGTGGCTAACGAAGTTAAAATTTTCCCTCTCTCGCCCTATCATTCATTTGTTCACGATGGTCGGGTTAAAGTCGGCAACGATATAAGGATAGCGAATTTTCTAATTTATCGAATAGATATGGCGTTCATCCAGGATAGGTGGTGTGTGCTGCGGAAAGGCTGCATACGCCCTAAAGCTTCAGAATTAAAAAAATCCGTAGTAGCTAGTGGCCAGTAACTTCATAAGGTTCAGAGTCCACTTTGAAACTGCTAGTGGCAGAGGCGTAGCCAAGGGGGCGGTTAGGCGGGTCATAACCCCCCCCCATGAGGAATTTTTTGCCATACAAAATGTATATTCTTCACTACATTATCACACACACGTATACATATATATGAGTTGCAGTAGTCATAACCCCCCCCCCATGAAAAATTTCTGGCTACGCCCCTGGCTAGTGGCCATAATTTTTGGTACTCTTCTATCCAATTCTCGTTTGTATTGCTTTTCTGGTCGTTCCCTCCTCCTTTTTCGTCCATCCAAAATAGTTCTGCAGCAGAGATACTTGATCTCTGACGCACGTCGTCGATTTGGGACGTTTTGCTTTAGGTCCTGTACTCATTCCTAGTATTGCGCCGTGGCTTACCATAAGGTATCCCCAATTTTGGCGATAGACAGGCGATTTTACAGTCGCCAGGAATAATTCCACAATCAGCACTGGCTATCTGGCGACCGCTAATCTGAAGTTCTACGCCCGGCACTGATCACTTACGTATAGTATAAACTGCGAATTCGTTGAAAGTTTCAGTTCTTTATCAAGATAACCTTCAGACAAGGAGTAGCTTTGAAGGGCACCAAATATTTTAATTTCGAATTATTAAGTACTGCAGAACTTTGAGCAGAGAGAAGCACATCAACGGGCGCGCCAGGTTTATTTTCTGTGAGAGAATTGTCTCACTCTTTGACAATCATTCCTTTATGAAGAATTCAAGTCAATACAAATTTTAAGTATCAAACAGAGTTAGAAACACCACAAATACGATAATACGTTTTCTATCGTGTTTTCTACAAAGTTTAACCTCGGTAGTTTGGTTTTCATGAAGGTAGCAGCAGCGTGAGGAACTGTAATTAAGGCACGAAGTGCACGGAGGCAAGCTTATTTTCTGAATTATTGCACAGTGATTTTCTAAATTTAAAGCGGAGGAACATAAAGATTAATTTAGAGCACTTAACAGTGTATTAATTACCTGGCCGTATGTCCCAAGAATTCAATCCACTTACGCTGCCCTGCAATTTATCATAATGACGAACAATGCCTTACCGAACAATGTGAAAAGGTATGTGTAGCAATTTCCCTATTTAATTTCCATAATGAAAGCACATTATTTAAATGAGATATATATGGGCTTGCGTCCATATCTCAGTGAGTTTACTTTACTCGAATTATATTTGAACTTTGATGAACGTTGCAATGTTCGATAGTGTAGATGTCATGAGGTGCAAGAATAATGCCGATACATGATTGTATATTTTCCGTTATACTTTATATAACTCTACAGTGAGTACTGAGTTTTTCCGATGTTATATTTTTGATCCGCTTTAGTTGGATATAATTTTGTTACAGAATTTCTTTTCAATACGGCTTGATAACAATAAATGAAAAACGAAAAAATACTTCTCAATTTGCAAACGTACCTTTTATGTTTTCTTTTTCGGAAGATTGCCCACTACTAATTTCGTCGAGCTATTTTATAATTAAAAAAAAAGTGTGTGCGTGTAATCTTTACGCGCGATTGAAGTAAAACTTCTTTAACATTTACGATAAATATCACTGAAATTATTAAACTTTAACTTAAAATAAATACCATATTATAATTAAATTATATTTATTATTCATGTACTTTACAAAGATTATATAAATGTTATATTCATATTATTCATTGGCAATAGGAACTTGAATGTCATCATAATATTTTATGTATGAAATTATAGGTTTGTGTTAACTATACTGTGAAACATAAATTTTACTCACTAAATTTGCTAACTTTCTTGAAAATACAGCATCTATCGTTGTACCGAGACGCGTTGTTGATTGAAGTCGAGAAGTATTCATAGTTAGATCCAATTTTTCTTTCTAAAAATCAACTGACGGCTGAGATTCTTTGTAGCGAAAATTAACATTAAAATCTCCAGTAAGAATCACCGGTAATTCATGATAATTATTTAGAATCCAGGAAGTGTCCATGTTGTAGTATTATTCTTTAACTGTTTTCTTATACCATTGTTCCGTCGGGAATCTGGGTTTGAATGGGAGGAATGTCCATAGTGTAGTTTCTAGTATTATACTTTGTTCTTTAACTGATGTTTTCCTGTGATTGTTGGGTTCGAATGCAGGTAGTGTAAATTTTTTTAGTGTTTTTCTATCACAGTATTCGTAAGCGTTGATTTCGTCTACTGGTAGATTTCGAATTATTTATCTGTATCCGTGTTTTTAAACTGCAGGTTCTATCTATTGTTTGGGAATGATTGCATCCATGATCCGTTTCTTTGTGGTGTTCCATCCCCGTGTTAAACTGTTGCTCCGTCTTGAGGTTGGGTTAGAATCCACGGAGTGTCCATTTGTTATTCTTTTATTTTGATCTTAAACCCTTTGCAGCCAGTGTTTGTTTCTTTGTGGTGTTACATACCCGTTTTCCTTAACCGTTGTTCCGTCTGAATATCGGGTTAGCATCCAGGAAGTGTCCGTTTTGAACTATTATTTTTTCACTGTTTTCTTAAAATGTTTTCCCGTAGGGTTTGAACCGTGAGAATGTCTTTGTTGTGGTATTTTCTTTAACTGTGTTCCTAAACTGGTGTTTTCTTCTGTCGGTTGGTATCGAATGCACGTAGGGTCTATTATTGCGTTTTTCTATGACAATGTTCTTAAACCTTTGTTTTACTCTGCTGTTTTTGCTCGAAGTATTATTCTGTTTAAAAATTTACATTTGGCTCATTATTATAAATAACTCAAAAACACATGAGCAACATTAAAAGATTACATATTATTTAAGTACAGACAAACAATATTTATGTATCGTGGCAACCAATCATGTCAAGTTTTTACTCATAATTCCATTAAATATTGTATTAATGCATTGAAAACATGTGAATAAAGCAACGGAATGCACCATAGTGCCACTTTCTGTATTCGGTGCTTAGGCCTTGTTTATCGGAGGTGACGGGTTGGGTCGCCGCCTGTTACAACAGTGAGAGACAGTCAGCATTATCGCCGCCTGTTCAGCGAAAGACTTCACGCTGTGGCTCTGACAAGAGCCTGTCCACTTATCCACTGAACAGGGTCATCAGACAAGATCTTGCTTCAATACAGGTAGGGAGTAATGTCGACGCGCAGGGAGCACAGTCGACGTTCTCAGGAACGAACGCCCGAGAGCTGTTCCGCAAATAATTAAACTTATAAATCTGGAAAAAGCTTGTTAAGTGTGACGTCAATATGAAGTAAAAATCACTTGCAATAGCTAATTTTGTCACGCAAATGATTAACTTTTTTGACTCTCGGATATGAAATGTTGCTGAAAATAGCAAAAAATCGCTTAAAAATGAGGGAAAGGGTGGATTTTCAGATTTTTAAAGTACCGCAGATTGTTTTCTATATTTTTATACATGATTATGGAAATTTTCAAGGGGATCGTACAAACGGTGTAGAAATTATCAGGCATTTTGTCCTTGACATTGCAATGTTTTTGCAGTCATGGCGGAATGAAGAAGCAAGGGGGAAAAATATACGTCATTTCCTTTACTGAACGTTACTTCCGTCAGAAAAAAAATTTGAGTTATCCCCTAGTTGCGCCTAAAGAAGTTTTGCTTCAAAAATAAAATTCCAGACTTTTACCAGATTTGAAAATCTTCCGAAAAAGAGTGTGAGAGTTCATAGCCGAGATCGTGTTCCTGTAATTTTCCTGTGTACAATACGCAGGAGCTCCAAGAAGCGGTAATGGTCTTTCATTCAGAGAACAGAAACAATTTAATATATGCAATTTAATCTAATTTGTAATATATGCCCCATGCACTTATGGGAGATGATATACCAAGTTTCCGCATTTCATCATAAACGCCTCAGAGATATATTTAAAGAAAGATGATTGAGGACAATCGATGATTTTGAATGTAAATCTTTATTGATAAGAGTGAAAAAAAAAATTCTTTCGTAATTTTTGTACGACCCCTGAAATGCGATTATTCGGCTTGAATTTTCCCCTTCGAGAGCCACTGAAATGTGGTTTAGGTCAGCGTAATATGTGCCTTTATATCTCTGACAATTTGTAGGATATAATTCTTAGAAGTTTGGTGGTCACTTCATGCGTGTATGGTGCACATTTTCCTAACTGGAAAATATTCTTGTATGGGGTTCGTATACAAATTTAAAAAGTGTAACTTTTTGAAATGTAATGGGAGGTTTTTTTTCGTCGCTAAATATTTTTTGCCTCCCTTATTTTGAACATTTTTTTTTCATTTATATTGCCCACTTGTCTCTGTTAGACAAGCGAGGCGAACTAACAGAGCTTAACAGATGAAGAATTAAAGCTCGTCACCACCTTTTTGTGATACCCTGTATATTCTTTTTGTCATTAATAAAATATTTATTCGGTTATTTGAAGAACCTGATTTCAGTCATTCGATTCTAATTATGTATTTAATTTGGCACAAATTGTTAAATGCCAAAAATGCACCGGATTATGACTGCTCCGACCCAGACAATAGGAAATTCCGAAGCCTGTGCTTTCTGTTTTCGATCCTGACTTACAGTAATGTACCTATGTCTTTCAACTGATCTGCACTGAAATCTACACACAGTCATGCTCAGTTAATTTTTTACTTCGCAGTTTATCAACACCAACATTCAACTACGCACTGGAGGTAAAGCTTTTAGCCACGGAATTCCAATAATATCCCCTTCGGTTCAGTTCTGTTAGCTGCCGACAATGCAAAATCTGTGCAAAGAAACTATAAAATTATAAGGAATTTGTTTTTATTGTGTAAAAGTGCTTTATACATCTGAACTTCTAAAATGCAACTCCCCTCCTCCTTTTATTTTTTCAAAGGTAGATGATGTCAAATTTTACAGACTAACCACCAGACACATTTTTTATTCTTTCTGATATTGGATGAATTCCAAATTTGGGATCAAAGGCCATAAATCATAATAAATAAAGACCGCGTTACAACATCTTAGAAACTGACTGCATAATGCCCATTTCAGGAATGGAAAAACTGAGAAATGAATTTTTAAATTCTTGATACAATTTATAATCCAGCTTTTAAAAATATTTTTCGAAAATTTTCATTATTCTGTTTGCAGTTTAGGGCATTCCTAACATTTTTGTTTGCCTCGATAAATTATGATTGATGAGAAGAGTTAATTCAACTTATTTATGTAAAATGGTAAACTTTTTACAAGTCGTTTTTATTATTTTTATTTTTTTATCAGAATAAATGTTCATCTGATATTTTGTAATAGTAACGTGATATATTTTATTTCGTGATATATTATTAACCTCATAGTAACGTGATATATTTTAAAAGTTTTCAACTTGCGATTGTTGAACAGGATGTCCAAAAATTTAGTGCCAGGCTTTTGTGGAAGGTAAGGCACGTAAAAAGAATTCGTACGGAAATGTGGGATCAGAATATACACCAGTCTTTATCCATTAGTTAATAATCATTCCACAAGAGGTGTTGAAGTATTAATTAACTTGCCTTATCGAGTTTTGACTGTTGTAACTAGGACGGTGTTGTAAAATCGTCAATTAAATATTTTTGCAAAATGTGATCTTGCATTTTTTTTTTACTGTTTCAGCGCTTTTAATTTGCCATTACATTTAGATAATGTAATGCAATACAGGTTTTTTTTAATAAAAAAAAATCCACTCTTTCTTAATGTGTTATATTTTTGTACAGACTATTTAGTAAATTCACAAATGCACGATTCTGAAGTTTTAGACACACCAATCGAAAATGCTCTTACTTTAAATGGATTTCTGTGTACTTTAAGCCTTTATCCTCCGTACAAAAATTAATAAATTCAACTCATGGGAAAAGTATGCATAAATTGTTCAATCATCAGAAATTTAAACTGCGCACGTACTATATAATACCAACGAATGTGGAAATCAGCAGCCGTCTCGTCAAAGGTTTGGCCCTCAGAATTAATTGCATTGACTTTTGCCTAAATTATGGTGGATCATCTTCCGAAAAAAGCGAAAAAGTTGGCACCTATTTTTGCAATTGGCCAATTTTGCAAATTGCCAATCCAGATTACTTTCTTATACAGGAATGATGGTGGTTGCATTCGTGAACAACGCACTCATTAAAATATTTTGAGTTCTAGAAGTAAAGTGAGACCTGGCAACTTCCACAAAACCGTAAGTAGTATTTTTGAGGGAATGACAAACGACTACTTTTCGAGAGTTTTATTGTAGTCTCAATCTCTCCCATCAGGATTTTCAAATTTGAGTGATTTTTATGATATTGTAATATAATGCAGAGTTTATACCTCTAATATGCATGCCAATACACTTGATTTTTATTTCTGATTTCATTTCTGAAATTTATAATACGAAAATTTTCGCCATTACAGAAGAGAAATCCTGCGAGGTATTGTGCTGCCCTTCGGATTCAAATACAGCAGGCTCAGTCTTATCTCGAGGCGTTTTTCTTCCTTTTTAATTTAATATACAGCGTGTGCGAAAAACACTCTCCTAAGCTTTTATTCGTTAAATCTTGATCATATATTTATACAATGAATCATAAAGTCAAGTAACTAATATGTACAGAATTTTATGGTATCGAATAGAATTTTCCGGAGATAACATCAAAATAAATACAAAATTTAAATGTGAATGCTGCACCCGTTAAAAAAATATTCTCAATCAGTCACATTGCAAATGCTTGAACTGGCACAACTGACGAAGCACAGATCTTTCGTACTATCCGAAATGATCATAGGTATGTTACAGGCGTTAGTATGTATGAAGCTTTTATTTTTTTTATCAACTCTAGTTTCTCGTCTTTTTTAAATAATTTTTGGCATCAAAGCTTTAAATTCCAAAACTATTTTACATAAGGACTTTTCTGTTTGTAAAAGAAAACTAACCGTAAAATAAATTTATGCAAAAAGGCTGCGATGGCAGTTTGACAAGTCATTTTCCTCGAGAAAAATATTGTTCTTGAAATGACCATATTTTGACAACTGTTTGATAGGCCGTGTTTTAAAAAATGACAAAAGGAAGGCTTTGCGAACGACATGAAAAATGGAAATAGTTCTTTGATTTCATGTCAGACGTTTAAATGACCCACGGCCAATGTCTAAATTTAAAATGTATGGCGGCCGAACCAAAAATGATTTTACTTCAGAACAGATTTGCCCAATTTTTCTGGTGCATTTAAAGATTATAAAATATTATTCATGAGAGAGAGAAAATACATTCAAGGATAATCTTTTAAAGCTTGTAACAAATAAACAAATCTGAAATGTGCCCCCATTTTCTATAAACACATTTGCGCGCAATTTTTAAACATTTTACCTTTCAGTAACACAAAAAGTCAAATATAAATAAAGATCTAAAATAAAATGTGGGTACACATGGAATACTTCAACTGTAAACTCTTGACTTACGCAAGGGATGCGTTCCAAGGTCCCTTGCGTAAGTGAAAATTTCGCGTACAATTTCGATATACAGGGTGTCCCTTCATGATTGGGACAAACTTTAAGGAGAGGCAGAACACATGATAAGAAATCACAGGCACAGTAACGTGGGGTCAAAAAAGCATTTTTTTTTTCGTACCTCTTAATAATAACTTTGGGAAAAGTGTTGAAGTGTTCTTCTTATATCTTAACCAGGATTCATAGATGATGGGCTTGTCTGCAAAAAATTTCATCAGTGAAATGAAACAGAATTTTTGTAGAATTAATTTTAGTCTCATGTTTTTAGTGAGAGGTACGTTATTTTTTGTTGAACAATGGTCGGAAGGCGCTCTAATATTCCAGTGCATGTTCGAAAGTGATTTTTAACAGCTATATGAAGAAGGCGTTTTGGACCCGACATTGATATGTTTCTGAATCTTTATTACAAGCCCTACTTCCCATTAAAATTTGTCCCAGTGATTATGAAACACCCTGTATAAGACTTTTTGAAACACATACACAGTTATTTTAGACATCTATAAAAACTCCTGAAACTATTTTAAAACACATTCCCTAAATTTATATTACCATTCCCCGCGTATAGTAATGAATAAACGAATTTAGGTGCTTCTTACTGTTAGTGAAAAATGCGTTACTGTAGACGAGGAGCTTTTTAGCTCTAAAATCGCTGGAAAACTCTCATTAGCCAATTTGCATTGTAGTGCTAGTCCACGATATTATGATTTTAAATTGAAACTATTAAATAAGGAATTTACGTTCACTTATTTAAACAAATAATTTTTTAATAAATTTAATAAAAGAACAAGTCACCACAAAAATGATGTTGAAAAAAACACGCCACAAAAATGATGCCTGTTATGTTGAATATAATTAAATTCCAAAAGTCAAGCAGCTATCATCTTATGACGTGTTTGGTGATTGAACAGTTCCTGACGTTTAGGGGCAGGTACAAACAAAATTATGAATTTGTTTGTGGACGCTAACTTTAGAATAAGCGGTTGGGGAAGTATTGACTCACACTTCAACTTTTATTCAAAACAATCGGTTCGAACCATTGATATACATGCAGGCCTGTCGAGAGGGGGAATCCCCACGGGCCCGTGTTTCCTGGGGGCCCGGGCTAAACTTTCAAAAAGAATTCTGTATAGACAGAAATAGAATTCGCGAAAACCGACATCGACTGGAATAAGTAAAGACGAGACGAGGTCCTAAATGAAACTGGATTGCTGACGTCACATGTACGCTCTTTATTTATTTTTTTTTGGGGGGGGCGGCAGGTATCCCCCCCCGGGCCCGAGTTTGTCACTAGCCTGTGTTTGTACAACCACAAGATTTGGATCAGAGCCAATGAAATCGCTCCATTCTCCGAGAGCAAAAAACGTCACGAGAGAACGCCAGGATGAACAGATGCGCCTGAGATATTGGCGAGAATCAAATTCTGCATCTCGCGGACATTTGTTTATTACTTTGAAGGAGCAGAATTTTACAAATATAATTTGCGTTTAACATATATTTCTTGATATCAATATGCAGTATAGTGTGTGTGTATGAAAATTAAACTTTTATATTAGTATTGATTGTGTGTCTTGATATTTTTTACTTTAAAAAAATTACAGATACATTTCTATTGTTTTAAAGCATTTTCTACAGCTTTTATTAAATATAATCTTTTTTTAAATATCATCATAGGCGTCTATAGAAACTTTTCTAAAGTAAGGGGAGGGTTAATTAAGAAAAAAAAACTACCGGGAGGTGGAAATTTGGACTTGTAAGTTTCGATTTTGCTTTGCGATGCAGTTTTGTTTACATTATAAGTCGATACGTTAAAGCTCGAGTACCCTCTCTCTCTCTCTCCCGTCTCCCCTTATGGCCAACCATGCTTATGACATGCATCATTATAGTATCTTAAAGAACAATTTGGGGGCCCCCTCTTTTTGTAGAGGCCCAGGACGCTTGCCCCGAATGTCCGCCCGGGAATCAGGCTCTGCCCATATATCTCTATCACCTATAACGTATTAACTTCAAAGTTAACTCGTCTCTACTTTTGGTGACCTTAATAAATTACTGTAATAGTGTCAAATTATTCATCATTTCTATCCCAACTTTCTCAATACAAATATGAACAAAAGCGACATTTTTTACTCTAATTAACTTACACGGAAATGAAATGCAGCAGGTTCGTATGTTAAATGTTCTGCATCACTATTGTGTACAGCAAATTTTCTCATAAAGTGTCTTTACACTGAAAACAGAAATTATGAAATTTAAAAGGAGCTACTTGTCTTCTTTTTAATTCGTATATATTTTATTATCGCTTTAAAGAAAGAAAAATACTTTAAGTCAATCAAAACATCTTAAAGTGATAAACAATAATGTCGTTTCACTATTATTGCCGTTGGTGTTTTAATGACTATTTTAATATAACTGTCCTGCTTCATCCGACTTAAAAAGAAAAATCCCGGCAAAAAAGAAAAAAAAACAGTCACGATGGAACAAAACCGCAGGTCTGATTCCTCGCCAAATACAAGCTACCGAAACTTCCCATCCGATGACACTGCAACCCTAAGTTTCGCTCTCCAGGAATGGAGCAGTTTCATTGGCTGATCCAAATGTTGTGGTTGTACAAACACAGTCTACTCGACGGGCCTGTATACATGCTAAGCTAGGTTGCTATCTTGATCTGATTTCCGAGCAGTCTGCGGGAGTGGCTTGTAGTGCGTGTCGACTATATGATCTATATCCACTATATGATATATATCATGATTTTAAATTGAAACTATTAAATAAGCAATTTACGTTCACTTAATTAAACAAATAATTCTTTAATAAAAGAAAAAGCCACCAGAAAAATGAACGCGTTCTTTTAAATAGATTTATAATCAAAACAAGACGATTATTCTCTTGTCTGGTTCCTTAATTCAAAAAATCCTGTCCTTTAAGGGCATGTACACACGTAATTATGAATTCATTTGTTGACGCCAACTTTAGGATAAGTGGTTGGGAAAACTCGCACTCCGAGATTTATTCAAAACAATCGGTTCGAGCCATTGACATACATGCTAAGCTAGGTTGCTATCTTGATCCGATTTCCGAGCAGTCTGAGCGTGTCTAAAATTCCTCAAAAAGGTGACAGAAGGGTATCCACAGTTGCGAACACGTAAAGAATACATATGACAACTTTTTGTCGAGAGTATCTTTTTTCTCGACCAACCGTATGCGAGCCTTTCAATATTTTAGTATTTTCTAATTTCAAAACCAATGTTTACAAAAGTGGTACAGTGATTTAGAAGGGGAGCACGACCTTCTGCCAATTTTTTGAGGATTTTAGCCACTCTTAGACGGCTCGAAACTGTACATTGCGAAAGACTTGTAGATTGGAAGGGGAGTTCATCAAAAGCGCGTAATTTTTTTTTTAACTGTTACAAATGGCGAATTGCTATAAAAAATGCAAAGCCTTTCTGACATACAGAAAAAAATCTTTTAAAGATATTAAATAATTAAAAAATACGTAACATAATATAGTAAGGTGATACCGATGCTTGAGTATCACTAAATTTACAAAATTGAAAAACTTCTGATCCACGTGTAGCATTTTTCGTCCTCTCGAGAATACTTTTTATTAATGATGAATGTGATGAGTTGTAAATTAATATGTGATAAACATTTAAACAACAAATTTATTGAAAGTTATGCACAGCATTTGGCACTAAGCATTAAAAGACAATGTAATTTAAGAAAATAATGTGCATGTATTCTATAGTTAATATGGTATATGGAATTTGAAGCTATTTTTCAGTAGTTTACATCTCACAACATTTATTATTAAAACTGAGTGTTCGTAAGCTGAGACCAAGTGGCTGGTAGGGATGGGCGCGAGACATCTCGCATTGTCTCGCGCTCTCTTCTCGCAAATTCCGAGACAGGCAATTTTTTTTGCGAGACGAGAAAGTAAATATTTTGGGAGACGAGACAGAGTCTTGGCTCGAGCGTGATTTCTCGCGAGAATTTCTCGTCTCGCATAAATTTACGATACGAATAACTTTTCAATCAGAATTGCAGTACTGTATTAGGTATGCCATCCTGAGAAGAGAGGGTACAATTTACTTGAAGCCTATACCGTTTAACTTGCGTCTCCTTTGTTATCGTCCATGGTATACTATCAGCACTCTACAATACACGCAAACACGTAACATTTAAAATTAGGACAGCACACGAGGTATATACAAAACACACAAAGGAGAGAATAAAGAAAGAAACTGGAAGAAAGAAGCAAAACAGAGAAGAGTAGAGGACAAAAAAAATAATAAGTAAACAGAGGAAAGGCGGTACGCTAAGCCCAAAGCCTGACCATATTTAGATTGGGCCCAAGGGCACTAACTTTGAGTCCCTTTTACTATCACAAGCATTTTAACCCATTTTTGACCGCTGTTGAATTTCGCAATGCAAAGCTTTTTTAAGATTTCCTAAATTGAATGTAAAACTACTTACAAATATTTGAACAATCTACATTTTAATATTATTTAATTTTAATATTTGTAACGTATTTGTGGCATTAGTTCGTATGGATGCTAAGTCAGGAATGGCTATTATATGGCATATGTCCAGGGATGGTTGTCATATGACACGCGTATTCGTACTCTTGAAATTTCATTTTAAGAAACGATAAAACTATAATATAATACGTCAATTATCCTTTATAAAAGAAATATTTATTTTTTTAATCATTTATGCTTGGTGCTTTTCTGTTCAAGATGTTTTCCACTTAAAATGTTTGATCAAATCTGAGAAAAGTTCTTATAACACACACACATGCACAATGTGTATTGTCGGTTTTATAAGTGCGTTCCACTGTATATATACAGTTTTATGTCTGTTTAGATAATAATTTTATAGGGGGAAAAAACCCCTCCATGTATTAATGTGTACATAATAATTACAGAATGTTTTTCTTTCTTTTTTTTTTAGAGAAGCCATAAATTTATTAATTTGCCCAGAGTAATCATTGCTTTTGTAAATAAAAACCAATGGAATCCGATCATCTTGTTAGAAAACTTTTTTTAGATTATTCTTTTAATTAAACTCCCCCCCCCCACAACTAGTTACTGTTGTCAACACAAATATTCGGTTTCATAGTTCTGATAATTGTTTTTTTTTGTAAATATTTAGATAGCTTAAAAGTGAGGTTTGACTTGCAAGTGACTTTAATGTCTAATTCATATTTACAGGTAATCCAGAATTATGAATAAATTATTCAAGTATGCTATCATTATTTTTTTTCATGGAAAAAAATTCAAACTTATTTATAATGCCTGGTTATAATTATTACATTTTTAAAAATAATTGATGCAAGTATGATTCCTTTGATATTTTATGCTCTGTTTGTGTACTTAATAATAGTGACTTTTTGTTTACTTATAATATTTGCTACATTTCATCAAAATGGATGAATAGGTATGTAATTAAATCTTACAGATATTTCATATTTTTCTGTTCAATAAAATAATATTCATTAATAAAATATTTCATCAGTCATTAAAAATGCTTCTTTCACCATAAGCCGAGCTAAGCGAACGTAAATGAATGATGTGCTGGGGCGATTTCGCTAATACAACGTTGGGTCTCAGTGGAGCATTCAAAGATCCATGTTGATAAACAACCCTGGTCACAAGTCTTTTCTGTTGTGTCTTTTTTTTTTTTTTTGATGGTGTGAATGAACAGGTTAAACCCGGGTTCTCGATTAAATATGAAACCCATATATCTCATACACTAAAACGAGAGGGGGGGATAAGCAGGCTTCACTATAATTATCCCGTCCCCAATTGAGACTTTTATCAACTCACTATTCAATACACTGGGCCGCTTAATTAGATTAAAATTTTATTTACGCAACATGTTCTGAGTTCTGCATCATTGCTAACAAAATTCAAAGCTTTATATAATTTCAAAAGCAAATGAAACTCCCATCAACCATACATATTACATTTACGCAGTTCCGGAAATAAATACCTTTTCTGTGTCATGTCACATTGTATATACGGATTAAATCTGAATTTTTATCACTTCAAATGCACATATGAGTTAATATGGTAACTAATATATGTACTAATATGTAACTAATAGTTATTATTAATATTAATCCTAACTAATATTATAAATGCGAAAGTGAATTTGTTTGTTTGTTTGTTTGTTTATGACGCTTTCACGCCTAAACCGCTGAATCGATTAGGATGCATTTTGGTTTAGATATAGAGGGGACCCTGGAGTTGTTATAGGCTAATTAGAATTTTAGATTTTTAATTATTTTTTTAATTATTAATTAAAAACCGTTTTTACGTTGCCATGTGTTACATAAAAATGTAACACTCTTAGCAGATGTCAACAACATACATATGTAAATAAACAATACAACTCTTTGCCAATCACGGCAAGAGAAATATTTAACCGTCATCAATCTCGCCTTGCGAACATCCCCAGTCTGTGAAACGCTACGTCATAGGAGAAACTGGTTTTCCGTATCTCCGATCAGCAGAGGTCGAAAGGAATGACTCCGAGAAGAAAGATAAAAATTTCCTCACGCGTAGTGTGGCAACAGTTTTTAAAAATAAGTCCGTTGAGAGACGCCAAGAATCAGTTGAGAAAAAGTCGGGATGTGAGAACGTACGTGTTGCGGAGGGGCTCCCCATTCCATTGTTAGGCTTCGAGCCATTTTGCAGCGTGGGGAGCCCCAGGCTAATTTTCTGTCAAGTTCAAAAATGGAAAATTCAAGAGATTTTTTTGATATCTGAATTTTATTCAACTTCAAAAAGACTAAAGTGTTTGTTCAAAAGAAAATTCGTATCATCCTGTTTTAAGGCAAAACGACAATGGTGAAGGGAATACTGCACTTCAAAGAAAGTGAGCGTCACGTGTCAACATGTAATCAACGATAATATGCGTCAATTATTGTGAAGATTTATGCAAATCCAAAAAATTAATATAGATGATATCAAGTGAGCGTCACTCATCAACATGTCATTAACGACATGTACGTCAATTATTGTGAAGATTTCTGCAAATCCCAAAAATTAACATAGATGATATTCAGCATCGTGCCATAGTGATTTTGTTTAAAATTTGTGTGTGTAATATTCAAAGTGCCTTTTACAAGACTTTCACACGAACTTTCAATGGAACGTTGGAACTGATTCGCATTGCGTGTAATGTTCTAAGAACTGTTCACAAGAGTCTCATAAGAACTGTCAATGAAACTTTAGAACTCATTCGTCTCCTAGATAATGTGAAAGCTGCAAGAAACAGTGATTTGTAAAATTTCTTCGTTGAGTATCTGCTATTCCAGAACTGGGTAAATATTATGTAAAATTCATAACTGGCATATTTTGAGAGTAATTTCGTATCCCATACTTTTAAATATAAGACATGTTCACATTTCATACTTCAGAATTTTCTAGTTAAAGTATGTTGGTTGAATTTTTAATTTCTGAAGTGATATCAATTTGATATTTTAAATTGATAATATGCCCATTGAGTTTTTTTATTTTTAGTCAACTAAAGTTTAATTTTTTACTAATCTGTTCTTTGGACAAATTAAAATGAAAATCTTAATTGGCATGTTATCTCAGTGTGTGATAATTGAATCTCATTGTAGTCCACTAATTATTTAATTTCTAAAACTCAACTTAACCAGACTTTTAACATATTTCAGTTTGGGACAATTATAATGACTTTCAATTATCACAGAGCACAAATAAGTGCTTGAGTATTATGACTTTTGCTTGAAGGTGTATTGGTTTTCAGTTTTTTTTTCAATTCCTATGTTAGTGTCAGGTATCAGAATTGATTTGAAATTTTGAATTGTTTAGCATGTAGGGATCTCATATTTGAATGTTACACCTATTTAGCCAAGAAATTGTTTAATGTTTTTGTCATTCATAATGGTCAATAAAAACAAAGCTCAGAATTTGAATTGCTTTATTTGAGTTAGTGAATTTTAGGTAAATTTTACTTTTCAGCTTTTATCACATTATAGGTTTTGAGTGTTTATTCCTTACCAGGTGAGTGTAAATAAAATAAGTTATTTTTATCTCTCACAATTCAGGTTTTTAATGCCTAGGCGGCAAACTGCATTGTACTTTTTTCTGATCTGAATTTTTGTTCAGAAGAATTTCTACCTCTCACATTTTACACCCTATCGATCATGGCAGTTAACATCAAAGATTTTCAATACCCAGGTCTTAACACCATGCTTGGCGAGTTTCGCCCATATCAATCAAATGGTTCATGTTTTGAGCTAACAAGAATGCTATTGCTTCAATAAAGAAGCGCGTGCGTGCATCTGAAAAACATTAAATTCCACGGAAATTACGCCAGTTTTATGCCAAATCTATCTATCAATAATAATAAAAATGAATGTTCTCCAGACAAATCTACAGAAAGCAGAGCTTTGAAAATTTGAGCATAGAAGCCCATGACTGTGCACCTGAGGCTCAGAATGTTGAAATTTTAAATACTTTTCTAATTATTAATTAAAAACCGTTTTATCGCCCGCACAAAATGATTTATGCTTTTGAAATAAAGCTGAAATTCTATTTTCAGATAAACATGCATTTGAAAAACATGAAATGGTATGGAAATTATGTTGATTTTACGCCAAATTAAAAAAGCAATAGAAAGAAAAGTCCAAATGTGTTTCTTAAACTTCATAAATTTCCAAATCCTACCAATAATATACAAACTCGGCTGTTCGAGCCCCGTCAGGGGGAGATCCCCTTGACCCCCCTAATTTTTTAGTTTTATTATTGCCATATTAAAATTATATTAATTAACTTGGCATTTTATCGCTCATCTTTCGCGTATTTCGCCTGGTAACCCTATGATGAAATTTTTATGAGTGTAACCTATTTATAGAAAAATACATGTGGAGCCTATTCCACAGCTTACGAAATATTGTAACAATAGATTAAAGCTGTTGTGAACTAATAATATTTGAATTTATGTAAAAAATACATGTGGAGCATATTCTACAGCTTACGAAATAGTGTAACAATATCGAGACTAAAGATTGCTTTAATCTCGATATTAAAGCTGTTGTAAACTAATAGTATTTAAATACATGTAAAATTATGTCGCTTTTTTATGTCGCTTTATTATGTCGCATTTTTGGGACACATTTTTCAATAAGAGTATTGAGAGATAAAATGACATAGTCATTAAAAAATGTGTACGTTTGTGTGTTTAGATGTATTATAGCTACTAAACCGAATTTAAAACTTAGTTACACTATTCCTGAGTATTATTGTTTGTTTGTTTGTGGATTAAGACCGATTGACTGCACTAGGGTACTAGGCATATATGGGTTATTCCTCTGTGGGGAACTTTCTAAGGGATCCTAGCCCGTATTTACGCGAGGTTTTGGAGAAAACAGCGAAAATCTGTGAGCGGCTAGGTCGACAGGCTCGACCAGGGGTTGAAACTGGCACTTCCAGCCTTCCAGTTTTGAGAGTAGAACTTCTTAGACACTGGTGGGACCCTGAGTGTTATAGGCTACCTTTAATGCATATATCACAAATAGTTCTTTTACAGGGATACTCATAAGAATTACATTACGTTCTATGTGTATCTCTGTAAGTACTGAACCGATTCCAAAACTTTTTCCACTTTCAGTAAGCTACACTATTCTTGAGTATTATAGGCTAAAAATTAATACATGTAGTGCAAATAGTTCCGTTACAGGAACATTCAAAATAATTCTAATACATTACGCTCTCTGGGTATCTCTGTAACTATAGAACCGATTCTAAAACTTTTTCGCTAAGAAAAAGCTGCAGTATTCCTGATTAGCGTAGGCTAAAATTCATGCTATAGCATAAATATTTCTTTCACAAGAACAACAAAAACAGTTAGCAAATACTGTCGTAAATGTAGTCGTCAAATGCCTGAAAAAAATCTAAATTTAATAACACTGTTTACTCTCTTATTTTAAATGAAGTATACTACCACGCATTATACTTCATATAAAATAAGTAAAAAGTAAATAATATTTAAATGCAGTTTCTTTTGTCGCAAACATATGTGTTATTTACACATGCTTCATTTCTTTTGGGACCTAACTCTAAAGCCGACGCGGACGAAGTCGCGGGTAGCAGCTAGTCGTCAATAAAACAGTATTAATGCTACTGAAATTATGGTGACACAATATTAGTCCTTAATTTTGACAGACGAGACAGCCCGTTCCTCTTCTCGCATCCATCCCTAGTGGCGTGTGACGAATGTCCTCTTTCAGCTTTATTGTTACAAATCCATACTTAGAATCTTCCCATATTTAAACTAAATTAGTAATTAACAAATCAAATAAAAATTCCTGGTTGTTGAATTTGGAAAAACATTGGTCTTCGTGAGTCCTCAAATTAGGACATTTATCCTGTAAGATACCTCCTCTTACCTATAACATCTTATGTGTGTTTTTTACAAAGTATTTTATTTACTTTACAATAGTTAATTTTTTGTCTTTCTATGTGGACTCAGGGTCCGAAAGGGTTATTGCTGATAATAATGCTATTTGGTACCTCTCCTCAGGCACACCATCCGATTATTGCGTTCTTAAGCCATTCATCATAGTGGATTGGGTGAAAACGACCTGTAAACGTGGCGATAATGCTGCAGTTCCTTTGATGAATTGCTTGTAATCAAGGTCGAGATGATTGACCACCTAACGGACACTGCGACCTCATTACAAAATCTACATGCTCTCTGAATATTTGTGTGTGGATTTCGGGTGTTACTGTTTATTTCAGATGCGATATTTCACAGCACTAGTAAGCTTCTCTTAGTACTAATGTATGAAAGTCGAGGGAATCCTGGATGTCGGTAGGCTTTTTATGTGAAAACTAGGAAATATGGGAAATTATTAAAACCTTGTAAAATAACGCCTATAAATCTGTACTTATCGTCAGTATATGTGCTTGGATGAAAAGTATTCGCTCTATCGACCGCGAAAAGGGGCTGTCACAGCAGTAGAGTTTCAGCCCCTTTCTTTACATCAGAGAGAATGAATATTTATCATTCTCCCTAGTTTTATGTTGAGTGTTTTTGCTTTCAGAGAACATACTCAACCGATTGCAAAAGAGAGACTGAGTTCAAAACTGCAGACTATAAGTCTTGGATACTGTGTCATCGAGTCTCAAGGCCTGAAAAAGAAATAAGAAACGCCAAGAATAAGAGCTTGAGAAGTGTGTGTGCATGTATCTATAATGTATAAAGGGATGATAAGAAATAGTTCGTATTTGACACATTTAAACACACACACACACACACGCATACAAATACATAGTTTGCATAGCTGCCAATCTTCCCAATTTCTTCGGGAGATTTTTTATTACAATTTCTAAACAGCTTTGTTTTGCGTTAACTTTTCGGCCGCTCATTAAGTATGAATAGATCAGTAGAAATTAGTGGTGGAAAATCTGACGAAAAAATCAGGAAGGTTGGCAGCTATGAGCTTGTTCTAAAAATTGTAGCATAGACTTATTTTTTTTTAATTATTGATCACAGACATATACAGTACTAAGTTCCATAAAAAAGGTTTAGATGTTCATGGTATAGATTAAAATTTTCAGTCGCTGCTTCTGAAGTAGTTGATAACAGGTACACGAAGACAATGCTTCGGATATTAGATTTCCTATATGCTATTATGCATCGTTTCGGATACCTCTACTATTTTTGAGATCGTATTTTGAGTCTCCTTGGGTTAATCCAGTCTGTTAGAAGACTTTTCAGCTGTTTATGAAACCAGAAGATGTTGCCACATGAACACTTTTTTTTTCTTTATCCCAGAACATTTTCTTTTCCATGTCAAAGAACATGTTTTTTAATTGTAAAAAGAAGATGTTTTTAAACATTACATATATAAATGAGTGCGCATATAATAGTTGGATTATAAAGACCTTGGAGATATACAATTGGAGTGGGCACTTCCCATGCTTGCTAGAATTTGTGGTACCCAAACTAGTTACTTACTTTAAACGGAGTATAAGGAAGTAATGTGATCTCGAAAAATTCGGGGGCCAAATTTCGATGAAAAAGCTTATTTTGACTACCTCTAAATTTAAGAATTTTTTCGATGCATCTCACTGTACGCTAGCATGCACGATCATATAAATGCGTCTGCAACCTATTTTGAAAAACGGCGAGTCTATTTTGGCAGTTTTTCCATGCCGTATGTACGTACGTACACTTCGTTCGTGCGTACGTATGTATGTATCTATCTAGTATATCTCAAAAACTATTAGTCGTAGAATGTTCAAATTTTATATTTAGGATTGATGTAACATGTAGCTGTGCACCTCCCCTTTTCGTCCCAATCGACGGGATAGTTTATCTACAGGACCACCCAAAAGATTCGAAATACATTACACTGTATGGGACGAAATTCATCAAACTTGCATAGTTCAAAAACTATTAGACGTAGAATGTCGAAACTTAATACTTAGGATTATTGTAACATCTAGTTGTGCACCACCCCTTTCGGTTCCATTCGACTGGATAGTTTATCTACAGGGCCGCCCAAAAGATTTTAAATACATATTGCGCTCTATGGGCAGAAATTCATTAAAGCGTATTTTAGAGGTATTAGGCTACTTCAAACGACTCAGAAGTGATATATGCTCTTAAAGGTTAGAAAATTAATTTCTCCATCGAAAAAAGTGTCTATATCATTTACAGTTCTGCTACAGGAACACTCAAAACATTTCCAATACATTACGGTCAATGGCAATTTTTGGGATATTCATCCATTTCAAGCACAATACCGTCCTACCATATAGTTAATAGGGAATGGTCCGACCACGGTCACATGCCTCGCTCAAGAATTCCGCCAAAACTCTCAGAGCTTGGCGACTTTTGGTATACGTGGTATGTATTTAACTCTCAAATGTCAAAAACTATTTATAATAGTTGTAGAATATTGTTAGAGTAAGAATGAATAAAGTCTTGTTTGAATAAAGTCGTAGAATATTGAACTTTCATATATGAGATTGCTGTAACAGTTAGTTGTGTCTGTCGATTTTTGGTTCCAATCTACAGGCGAGTTTATTTACAGGACCACCCAAAAGAATTTCAATACATTAACGCCTATGGACATCTTCAATATATTACATCTATATTCAGCCATTGTTTGGTCCATGGCCAAAATCTCGACATTTATCGTCGACCTTGGCGAGTTTTGCCGAAATATCGCCAAATTTGGCAATACTCAGCCATTTGGTCCATGGCCAAATTATCGCTGTCATTGGTAAGTTTTGGCGAAATATCGCCAAATTTCGGGATAGTCAGGCATTGTTTCGTCCATGACCAAAATCTCGCCATTTGTCGTCAACCTTGACAAGTTTTGCCGAAAAACCGCGAAACCTTACTACTACTGCAGTATTTTATTTCTTTCAAACAAAATAAGTTTATATAAAGTGCGCCGAAAATATTTTTGATTTAATAGGCGTGCAAGGAAGTCATTTGTTGTCCACATTCGATTTTTTCAATTATGTAAACATTGGAAATCTAGTAACGTGCGGCGATCCTAGGGTAAAAGAATAAAACATTTCCCGCGCTGACTGTTAACTAGTTTTACATGCTTTTAATTTTCCAACTTAGCATGTGAACGCGATTATGACCGGGAGCACTAAATTTTAATAATTGTTTTCACTTTTCCTTACGTGGTCGACTTAGTAACAATGAATAAAGAAAAGGGGGGAAATGTTCTATAATAGATTATTAAAACATAGTTTATATTTGAGTTTACATTTGTTAACGAGTGCGTATATCTTCGCTGTCGGAAAAGACCTTTTCGTCTGCTACAGTGTACCAGCAATCACTTGCCTTTACAGTATTACTGACAGCTCTTCAATCATAGCAGTTACTTTGCTCTCACTTCAACAACATTTGTTAGATACACAATGCTTGAGAACAGCCAGCGTTTCATCACACATTTAATTTGATAAAGTAAAACTATTAAAAGTTTGTGGTGTGTTTTCTCTGCCTAAAACACTTTAATGATTTAGATAAAAAATTTAATTTTATGACAAATAGGAAATTTTAACTGTCACAAATTATATAATATGATATAGAAATAGATCATAATAAATTGTTTTTTATCAGAAAGGTATTTTAGTTTCTATCTTTAACTTGATATTTCCTAAAATTTGTATCCTTAATCAGAAATTTTAAATAGTTTTACTTTGTGAAAATAAAACTGGACAACTTGGAAGACTTATTGATTTAGTATATGCTTCCGTTCTCAGCCCTTCTATATCTAGGACGTGTTTCTTCAATCCGACATTAAAACGTCGGATCCTTATGCATTACGCTTGATAAGGTTGTGATACACGTCTGAACTGAACTGAACTGAAGATCGATGTTAATGGAGCGCCTTAGCAGAAATGCTTTATCTCCAGTGATGAGAAGTAGAAATCTTGTGGCTCTTTATCTTGAGGTAGGGGGGGGGGCGAAGGCCCTGATCAGTACAGATCAGAAGCGACGTCGGGAAGCAACGGCAAGGAAGAGTCACCGAGTTAGATACTTGCATTAAAAATACATTTTTATAAAAGAAGTTCTTGTTAAAGTTCCTAATTCTTTGATGAATTCTTTTATCTATTTTTTATTAAAGTAGTAGTTAAAAGTTCTAATCTGAAATTTTATGAATAATAATTTTATTAAAAATTGAATTCAACGTTTCACGAATTTTAAATGCTAATAAAATTGAAGTTGATGCAATATACTTTAAGCAACACTTTTCCAAATATTAGCAATTCGAATAATTAACGAAAATCCTTGATTAATTTGTAAGCATAAAATAATATGGATAATGGCTTTGAGTAATGTTCCATTCTATATTAAACTAGTGTTAGGTTTAATTTTGGAAAATTCAATTTTAGTTAAGATTATGGAGTTAAATTTACTCAGACGGAGTTTACTTACCCTCCTTTTATTCTAAAAAATCGCCACTCATTCAATTAAATAGATCTAAATTACAAATAAAAAATGTAAAATAAAGCTAATTTAGCTCCTTTGATGGAGAAAAATTAATAGAGCGAAATAAACGTTTTTCTAAATACTTTCGCTTCGTTTGATTAGATTTTTTTTTTTTCTACAGTATGCAGTGGCGGCTCGTCATTAGGGTCCAGATAGGATGTTGGTTAGTCTGGCCCTACCGACTAACCAACATCCAAATCAAAGCTTCTTCCTATTATGTAACACAGCTCTTTTAATAATTTACCTTTGTTGAAAATACGCATTTTTACTCTATTTTAATATTATCAATTTAAAAATAAGACCTATTTATACTACATTTTACCGGAATACATATACCGGACTACATACACCGGAACGCAGTCTGGCAGTTCAGTCATGAGTTCACTTGTAACATTATATAGGTTTTCGCATAATCTCTAATCAATCTTAGGGATTGTTGTCCTAAATCAAATCATACCGGATCATGTCGGATTCCAATATGTTTGTTAGGTATCTATGCTCTTTCTGAATATGGCAGAGAATTGTGTTTATGGGATAGCATAACGAAATTTGATTTGACAGTATAGCTTCAGAGTTTGCTGGTATGCGTCGTAGTAAGAAACACTGCGCATTTACAAAATTTTATTTTGTTTTGTCGTCTTAGCTTATTTTGGAAAAGCAACGTCTCTAGCTTTCTGAAGGCGCAAACCATTGTATTATGGCATAAGCACCTGTGCCTTCAACATTAGACAGGACTCAATCACGACAGAAATTATTTGTGGGTTCTTTGTCAATTAATTCTACTGTTATGTAAGTATTGGTTTGTAAATTGTTTTGGAGATGTGAATCGCATTACATTTATTTTTTTCCCGATGTCGGGAATTTGCAATCTACAGGCATTGACCTCTAACAAGGTCGGAATTACTGGTCTCTTCGTTTTGCAGGAAAGTGGACTAGCGTCGCCTCTTATGAAGACATGGACGAAATTAGACCCAAGGCCGTGCGGGAATCGAACCTTTACCCTTGGTGTGGTAGAATATCTCTTTATCCAGTGCACAATCCGGCGGGCTTCGCATTACATTTAGAAGGGTTAACTTTAATTTCCTATTTCTGAAATCAGATTTCTAAGATATTTGCAGATTTGTATTTGTTTAATCATAATATCAACAGTACGGCGATGTCGTTGGCGTAGCTGACAAATGCGCGTGTAGTCACTGCTCAAAATGTTATTAATGTACATATATATATAAAGGGCTCATGGCCAAGGGTTATTTTTCAGGTATATTTTAAGTATTTTTCTTTCTATAAATATCCCTCTCGTTTCTTTTCTAAAAAGACATTTTTGATTCCTTAATTCTTATTAATTTCACCACCCGAAATTCTAAAGAATACTCTTTTATAAAAAAAAGCTTTTCAGTACTAATGCAGACGTCATAGAGTTTCTTTTTGCTTTAGTAATCTGCGGAAAGATGGTGCTTAAAAATTTCTGGATATTAAAGTGATTTAAGGCAAACCTACACGAGGGGTATGTGCTTAGTAGTATTGTGAAGGGTTACTTCTTTCGGAGGATTTTCTGAGGGGTCCAAACGCCTATTCAGGCAACACCTCCTAGGTATATAATGCCTGAGAATAGATACTTTTACGTCATACATAGGTCCATTAAAGTGACGTCATCAGCATTTAATTTTGTAAAGTAAAACTATTCAAAGTTTGTGGTGGGTTTACTCCAGCATAAAACATTTTAATGATTTAAGATAGAAAATTTCATTTTATGACAAATTGGTAAACTTAACTATTACTAATTATATAATATGATATAGAAATAGATCATAATAAATTATTTTTTATCAGAAAGTTATTTTAATTTTTATATTCAACTTGAGATCTTTTCTAAAATTTGTATCATTCACCAGAAATTTTAAATAGTTTTACTTTGTGAAAGTAAAACTGTGATGACGTCATCTTAGAAGATCTAAAGATGACGTGAAAGACTCCTGTCCTCAAGACTTCTACAACTAGAGTGGTATATTCAGGTTACATCTGGAGAAAAACGACCAAAACCACACCGCTGGATTGACATCCCCGCATCCGGTACCTTCACATTTCAGCCGTCTGCAATTTTGAGTGACTTATCCACTAGGCCACGGTGGGACCTGGATGTTAAAGATTGATAAAATCACTTTTAACATCTTGGTACAGTTAAAAAATGGAATATTGGAAAAAAAATACATTTCTATACTTTACACGTTGTCAAACCAAATACATTTTAGGTTTCCATTCTTTATTCATTTTTGACTATCGCAGAACAAAACACGCTAGCTAACTACACATAATTTTCCTTTGCCCTTAAAGGAAACCAGTTTTACTGTTTCCTCCTCAAGGAGCTTATTGGACAAATAGACAAAGTTAAAATATGTGTTTTTCGAACTATAAAGTCATTATTAACCTATGGTTAATAATATCTTTATTAACCATATCGTTTATAGGATTAACGCATGGTTTATAGGATTTGATGAAGTTGCGTACCATCTCCTTATGTTCTTCGAAGTATCACATTGCGTTGTTAATTTAAAAGTTGGGTGCGTCTGTAGCAAATACATTTAGAGGATGTTAAAAAAATCCATCTATTCTTATGCATAATGCGTTTCACAAATTTATTTAACAAATATGTGCTTTTGCTGAGAATCTCTAAAATAAAAGAAATGCTTTTTATTACCCGAAAATGCTTTTTTAACTCTTAAAAATGTACTTATTACTTTTTCTTAAAAGATTAATGGTAAATTTAACATGGTTATTTCTACGCACTACTTTTATTTTTTTATGCTGGATGTACTCTAAAGTAAAAATGTTATATCTGTATATGTAATGTTCAACGTTTTAGAAACTCACTGCATAATTCCCTTTAGAGAATATGAAATATTAAAGGATGAATTTTTAAAATTTTGATACCATCGAGAATGCATAGAGTTTTGCAGTGAAAATGGTTTTTAGAATTTTTTCATTATTCTGTCTGCAGTTTAGGATATTTAGAAAATTGTAGTTTGCTATGATAAATTGTGATTAATGAGATGTGTAGAACTTAGAAGGAAAAAGAGAGAAAGAAATTTTCATGAATGTTCTAGTACTTCTTTTCGTGAATACTACATGTTGAGCCATAGCTACCAACCTTCCCGATTTCTTTGGAAAACTTCACACCACAATTTCTAAACAGCTTTATTTTTGATTAAACTTTTGGCGTTTTTTTTTATAATATGAATTGATAGGTAAAAATTAGTACGGCGAAATCTCCCGAAGAAATCTGGACGGTTGGCAGCTATATTTTGGTCTCGCCGTGCCCTAGTCGCTAAATTCCGTTCCCGTAAGAACATGGAAAGTGAAGCAGCACTGGCTTAGCCTTTGCTTTGGAGGGTGAGCTGCTGTGGGACCGCGTATGTTGATGGGAGCTTGTGCATGTAAAATCTGTTCGTGGTCTCAATGTCCTCCATGTTTATACGATAGTTCTGTGGGTGACGATTTCAGGTGCTAGGTCTCTCATCTAGGATTGGTTCAAAATTAGGAGACCACTCATAGGTGGCAACGTTGGTCTACCTAATCCTCGCCGCAAATGAAATGACCAACATCTGCGGCCTTCGTTATGGTCAATCATCCAGTAGGTCTCTGACACTGCCACATAGCTGCCAACTGCTCCGGAATATAATTCACCACTTTTTCTAAACAGTATATTTTTATAAATGCTTTTTAATTAATAACCATTACGTTAAGTCTAACTTAAAACTTTTATTGCATTCCAACATAAAAATTCCTGTTTTAAAAACTTTATGAGTTATATTCCAAAGGCGTTGACAACTATGCCTTAAAATATAATCAACCACGTTTTGGAAACGGTCAACTGTGTTAAATTTTTTTTTCAAATTAGTCTCCCTTGTTCAGTGCTTAAACCGTGCTGGATTCTATGTCTGAAACTATTGTTTAGAAAAAGTGGTTGATTATATTCCGTAAAAGTTGGCAGTTATGCTACGCTGCCAGTAGAAAGAAAATACATTTTCACTGATATCTTTGATTTTGATATGCTTTGATTTTGATATAGTTATGCTACGCTGCCAGTAGAAAGAAAATACATTTTCACTGATATCTTTGATTTTGACTGATGGTCCACAAACTAACATCTACAGATAATATCATGCTGATACTTTACAAGATTTTAATCTGCGAATATTTTATGTTATTCTCCTTAGACCCAACATAAATGGTCAAGTCTGACGGCGACATTCACAAGTGGAGCTATTGATTTCAAATTACATTTTTAAACACCAAGTTGGGTTCAGTTTGAAAGATTCGTTTTTGACACTTAATTTGACAATATTTCGCCAAAACCCGACAAGCTGGAGATAGTTTGCGAGATTTTTGGGGATAGCTAAAGTAGTAATTGAACGCAGACTTTTAATGTATGTAATAATGAATGCATGTGTAGGAATGTAATAATGAATGGATCCTTAATGTTTTTAAGGTGATTTGGGTGATCATGTAAATAAATTAGTCAGGCGATTGGAATCAAAAAGGCGGTGCACCGTTAGATGTTACAATAGTTTTAAATACAAAATTTCAATATTCTACGGTTAAAAGCTTTGGCAGAGTTAAGCGAGGTACGAAATTATTTTTGAATATATTGAAGATGTCTATAGACATTAATGTACTAAAATTCTTTTTGGTGGTCCTGTAAATAAACTCTCCAGCAGAACGGAATCAAAAATCGAGATGCATAACTAGATGTTACAACAATCTTTTATATGAAGTTTCAACATTCTACGACTAGTTGTTTTGGAGAGTTAAATACATACACACGTACACCAAAAGTCGCCAAGTCTAACTATGTGTTAGGATGGTATTGTGTTTCTAATGGATGAATGTCTCTAAAATTACCGTTGACCGTAATATGTTGAAATGTCTTTGAGTAAAGTGATAAAGAAACTATTGTCGATGGAGAGATTCATTTTCTAACCCTTAACAACATATATCAATTCTGAGTCATTTGAATTAGCCTAATACCTCTAAAATACGCGCTAATGAATTTCTGCCCACAGAGCGTAATGTATTTAAAATATTTGGATTTACCCGTAAATAAACTTTCCAGTTGATTGCGACCAAAAGGGAGGCGCACTACTAGATGGTACAACAATCCTAAATATAAAGTTTCAACATTCTACGACCAATAGTTTTTGAGTTATGCGAGTTGCATACATATGTGCATACGTACGTGCGTACAGTTGTCAAGTAAAAACCGGCCAAAATGGACGTTTTGTCGGGTTGTACATGCATTTATATGAACGTACAATTAGATGCACTGCAAAAATTCTTAAAAGTAAATTTAGAGGTAGTCAAAATCAGTTTTTTTCAAAATCTGGGTACCGAAATTTTTCGCGATCACATTACTTCCTTATACTTTGTACAAGGGAGTAATAGCCAACATTATCAATAATAAACAAGATAAATTGAATCTTCCTTAACTAGTGAATAAAGTTTTATATTGCGTCAAAACAGTAGTCTGTAAATATTACTTTTAAAACTTTTTAATTTAAAGATTTGTCTGGATATCGATAAAGAGTAAAATGTTTTAGAAAATTTAAAATAAATTCTCTCAGAAAACTACTAATATGAAGGTTTTACCAGCCGTTTTCCTGTGATGTATTTTTCTGGAAATGTCTATATTATGACAATTGTTTGATGTACCGTATTTTCAAAAATGACAAAAAGATGGCTCCGTGCAACGACAAGAAAAATGGAAATTCTTCTTTGATTTTCTGTCAGGCTTTTCTATGACCGAAAACAAATATTTGAGCTTATAGTAAATGGAGGAAAGAATAAAAACTATTTTGACAATATGTTTACAACGTGACAATATATTTGCACGAATTTTATGCAACATTTTAAAGCATATAAAATATTACACATGAATTTATGGAACAATATTTTATAAATTAGTTATAAGGATTGGATTAAGCACATGAATTAGATGTAAGGATGAGTTTTAAAACACAATGATTTAATTTTTTCAATAAGCATATTAAAAATCGAAAGTCAAATAAATTTAAAATCTAATTATTTAACTACATTTTATAATTTGAATAATTAATTCTTTTTTCCATGATTTTAAAAATTCTTATGAGTTAAACCAGTAAATGTAACTTTAAAATAAAGGAATAATACATTTAAATAACTTAAATGGATTTATTATCTATACTGTGCACTACTGATTACCCATTTTAAAACGAATTTGCTATCAGCACTTTTAAAGGCTAAATTTGAAAGTTACCTTTGTTATGTCAAAGCAAACTGGATATTTCTTTTTATGACATTAATGTCAACGCTAACAGTAGAGTAGTGTGCTTATTCTCTGCGACAGACCACAGATCATTACGATTTCAAACCGAGACCTTCTTCACGAATTATAGTCATATTGTAAAATTCGTGTACGTGGAGAGAAGGGGAGGTTCTTATCCAAAAATGGGCATTTTCAAGAAACGTTCATTTACTACATGGTGGTGAAACTGTTGAAGCCTACTGTGTTAAAAATCAAATGAGGAGCTGAAATATCAAACTAAATAAACTCCTCTTAGCAGAAAACTTTCGTTAGTGCAAGAACATTCGTAAGAGCTACAAATCTCTCAGTCAATGTAAATGTCAACATGGCATCATAAAAAACAAGATACTAAGTCAGATAAGATTATGTTTTTGTGCTAAATCAGATAAGAACATGTTTTCTGGTACATATCTAGGTACATATCTAGTTTTGTTCCCTTGACTGCTCCTGCTGTTTCTAAGGGAGAGATTCAAACGAAACAGCATTCGAACGTTTTCCCATGCGAGTATGGAAATTTCAAATGAAAGCAAAGTTTCTCATACACACGAAATAAGTCGGACGCTTTCTGATCACATGACACCGCGAACAATCTCGTACTATCGTTTTTACTAATTCTAACATTTTACTGCCATCTTTAAGCCATACATCCAAAAAGGCTTAGCAGCTCTGTTTCTCGTTATCTTAAAATACGAGGAAATATAATGGAATTTCAGTGTTAAGCAGTTCTTAAAGAGTCTAAGTAATATAAATAAATATATTACTTAGTTCGCGAAACTTTTTATTAATTTACATTGTTTTGCTAGAAGAGATTCAGCTAGAAGAGATTCAGAGGGCTAGCCTACGCGAAAACGAAGTAAAGCTAGATTAGGTGGCATCATCTTCTTATAACAAAGTAAATTTTTGTTTATTTAGTTACTAAGTTGAAGTGATAGTTGCTTAAATTTTTTAATGCTAATTATTTAAAATATAATCTTGTCTAAATTGGTTAAAATTGCTTTTTATAATATGTTACTTTTTAAAGTATTAAATATGAGTTTTAATCATATAAAAAAATAATTATAATTTAATGGGAAAAAAAAGAAAATGAAAATAACACAAAAAAATCGTTAAGAATAAAATTATTATAATTTTGGAACATTAATGTAAGCATGTATATACCACACTTTGAAATTTTTGTAATCAAAATTACGCACATTGAATAGTAGTAATAAGTGGTAATAAGTAATGATAGTAGTAATAAGTAACACTAATAGGAAAATATTTTTTTTTTTTTTTTTCACTCACTATCACTCATTTAGAAGAAAAAATGAAACACTTCAGTTTGTATGAGTAATTTTTATTAAGTTTTTTACGTACTAAATTAATTGTACAACTATACATGGATATATTTATTTATATTAATTTTTCAAAGTTATACAAATTTTAATCTCTATTTTTTTCATTTTGCTGTTTTCCTTTCCCACAAAATTATATATTTTCCACATAAGATAAAACACATGTTTTATCATAGAATATATGTTAAAAAGCAATTTTATTCTGTTTAGGCCAGCATACATTTTTAATAATTAAAAAAACATAAGGAAGTTATTACTATAAATTTTATATTTATATTAATTTTTTCAAAATTATACAAATTTTTTTAATTTTTTTTTTTTTTTTTGCTGTTTTTCTTTCCCACAAAACTAAATGTTTTCCTCATAAGATAAAACACGTAATTTAGCATAATATATGTTAAAAAGCAATTTTATACAGTTTAAGCAAACATACATTTTTAATAATTAAAAAACATATCTAAGGAAGCTATTAGTATAAATTTTATATTTATGATAAAGAGATGGCGCCACCTGGTGGACATCCCATTTTATCATAGATAGGCGATAAATTTTCGCTCCGGTAACCCTCAAAATTCGAACGTTTAATTTGAATCCATTTTTCTTGTCGTCTGACAAAGAGATCGAACTGTGGGAGGAAAAACGTACCTTTCGGAGAGGATTGCTAGCGTTTAAATTGAATTAGGCCCTTAATCTGCATTAACGGTGTTATTCGAAAAAATCATGTGATTTTGGTACATAATTACAAATAAACTAATTATGCCAGGCTCTTCAAAATTTTGAAACTGTCTCTTTACAAGCTGTATTACGTACTGCGAAGACAAGCCAATCTGTATCAGTTTCAAAACTTTTAGAAAAAATTCTTAAAAATTGGAAAATTTCGCAAAACGTGTCACTCTTCGAAAAATCTTGCAGCTCCGATCCATGTTTAAGAATTTTTTCTGAAAATTTCACAAGAGCCACAGCGTTTTCGCTTATCGCAGTGTGTAAAACAGCTTATGAAGAACCATCTGGAATTTTTTGGAGATTATGGTGCTATTAGTTTATTTCAATTTGTGTACCAAGACTAAAAACAGAGTTCTTTTTTTTCGAAGAACAGGCAACAGCGTTGTCATAGGGTAGAATGACAGTTCAATGTATTCTTCAGTGTCCTCTTACCGGATTGCAGAGAAAAGATTCCCCATTATGTTTGGGCCGTGATTGCGTCGTTTCACGGGTTATTTTGTTGGCGGTGGATTCCGACTGGTTATTAATATCCCATAAATATTTCAACTCTGCAATATTTCCCCGATTTTACAATACCCTTTAAGTGCAAATTGACCATTAAAAACTCCCCTGACACCCTGGAGTGGCGTCCCGTGCACTCAAAATGAGCGTTGGCTTTTATGCGTAATCCAGCCTCAGTGTCACCAGCTGCAGTGTAGGCAGACTTTCTTCAAGCGGGAGGGAGGGGGTATAGACATAATCTGATGCTAGGCGCAATATTTGTGCTAAAAATTATTCCACAAGATTGAAGGTGTTGATCTTCAGTCCCCCCTCCCTCTCTTGAGTATGAAACTCGTCACCAGTGCGTTGACTTTGGCAATTATTCTGTAGTCGTAAGTAAAATAGTTTCATGCGCTGACAGCTAAAACTTTCCACTTTAAAAGTCAATGGAGGTGTGACTTGATATGTATCAGTGCTCTTTCAACGCAAGGGAAAGAACTGCTATTAGCAGCAATTTAAAAAACTTTATTTCCTGTTATTATCTGAAAAGAATGTGTTACATTCTTTAGGAAACTCTGTATGCTCTTCGAGTACTTAATTGAGCAGGCTTACATTTAAGCACTGAGTGGAAATACGGTAGGGCTATTTGAAGTAGTGATACACACAGCTTGAAGTTTTCAATCTTACTCGTTTAAGAAATTTTAAGTAATGAAATTAGTTTCTGGCTGCAATTAATTGGCATGAGCTCGGAATGATTGCGTTCATGAGGTTTACAAGAAAGCAAGGGAAAAAAACCATTAAAAGCTCATTAGAAACCCATTAGATGAGCTGTATGTTCGATTCATATATAACCACATTCTCCGATAAATATTTCTTGCAATTCATTATTTTTAACTTGCACCTTTGAACCTTGATAAGCTGGTATAGGGTCATTCCATGGTGACTGATGTTACAATTTGACTACATTTGTAACCTTTGAAATTCACCAGTGGCTTGAAGTATGTATATATATATATTTATTTAAATTGATCAAGAGTATCATAAATAAGTACTACACTGTTGTCAATTCTCAATATAAGCAGCCCTTTTTTCCCCTTTAAATTAAGGGAAATCAAAAAACGTGACTGATGTTACACAAAAAATCTTTTGTGTAACATCAGTCACGTTTTTTGATTTCCCTTAATTTAAAGGGGGGAAAAGGCTTCTTATATCGAGAATGGATAACACCGTAGTACTTATTTGTGATACTCTTGATCAATTTAAATAAATAAATATACATATTTCAAGCCACTGGTGAATTTCAAAGGTTACAAATGTAGTCAAATTGTAACATCAGTCACCATGGAATGACCCTACATCTTATGAAATTGCTCTATTATAAAACATAGCAGTTGTGGTAAAGGAGCTCTTGGGAATTAAGATAGTGTTGAAAGAGATACAACTGGCATTGTGCGATTTTTTTAAAAGACAAATAAAATACGTAAGAGTGAAATACTATACTATTTTGAGACGTGGTAAATCACATACTCTTTGAAAAAAAAATTCAAATATATATATATATATATATATATGTGTGTGTGTGTGTGTGTGTGTGTGTAATATATAAAATATTATTATATCTTAAGGTATGTATAATAATAGTATGCGTAGTGCTTTGTTACGTAGGGAAAAAAAAAGACGGAACTTTTATAAGGAAGTATGAAACCCTACGAAAAGGAGATATTTCAATTTACTACAATTTCTTTTTCTCCTAGATCTTGAACATGCCAACTTATGCACACATGCCAACATGCCAACTTATGCCAACTTATGCTTGAACATGCCAACTAATTAACAATACAAAATACTTCAGGTGTATAATGATGTTCATTTCTAAAATATTTTTATTTCTATCCTACTAAATTACAAAATCATTTCCTTTTCTGTAAGAACGCTATATATTTAGTGCACAAAGAAGATAAACTCTATCTATTTTGTATATGCTGTCTTTTGGTATTTTTCAGAGTAAATTTTGAGGCGGCAAGTTAAAGAATACGAATTTTACTGGCGTGATATATTTCTCTTGCCCTTTTTATTCAGTCGTTCAATTATTCTCTGTTTTTGTCCTCCTTCAGTGCAATGAATAGGGCAAATAAGAAACTACTGTGAGGGAAATGTTTAGCCATGAAAAGATTCCCTTTTCTAAACGAAAAAAAATATATAAAAAATAAATAAAATCAGTCAAGGGGATGAATTCTGCATACGCAATATGTTCCAAATAACAGACTTTTTAATATGCGGAACATTTTCAGCCAGCAAACTATAAAACAGATATTTTTTTTGACAAATGATACGTCGCAAAAGAAAAAGAAAACATCCACCGAACTACGTGTGTCACATGATATGACTGATGATGTTTTTGTGGAGTGTTCACTGAAATCGACGCGCGGTATTTTACTGAATATTGTTTCTGTAAACAGGAAAAATGCCTTACAGTTTATCGTGGAAGATTTTTACCATTTTACTTACGTTTATTTTAAAGTACTTAAAATTAAATTTGGTGAAATTATTTTTATATTATTTTACATTTATTGTAAGCTTAGCATCCAATTAAATTTAATATATCAACCATGTATATAGTTTCAAGACTACTGAACAGCTGCGAACGTTTCAGAATATAATTAGTCACTTTTTGTAAACTGTATTTTTTTTTTCATTGGCGCCTTGGACTTCCAGACGCAAAAATCGCTGTTTTAAGACAATAATAACTGTCTACAAAAAGCTATGTTTTACGCTTTGTAAATGCTGATAAATATGAAGCTTTTTTTTAACGTTTAGTTTCGAACGCTTATGCGATTTTCTTATTTTCAATGGTCTTTTTATTTCTTTTTCTGTGTCCTGCGTTACGTTAACGTGTTTTGAGTTTTCCTTCATTTCTTCGAAATAAATAGTTTTGAAATATCATTTACTTGTAAATTTAGTATCTTATGTTTTTATTTACTTTTTTAGCAAAAATTAATTTTTGTCTTAACAAACATTAACAAACATTTTTTTAGTTAGCCCAACAAAAGGGGGGGGGGGGATATCCCATTCCAAAATGCAGCGTCATCTTGTTTCATAAAAAACACAAAAACCATTTAAGAGATCGTTTTCTTGTCTACTAATTATAAACACGTTCGCTCTCCGACAGATAAGTAAATACGTATTTTAAACCAAAAATCTTCACTTTTCTAATTAAAGATTTAATTAAACTTTTGCGAGAAAAAAAATTCGGGATTTGAAAGTGAGCCATCTGTTTTGAAAGTTGTGGATGCGCATTTCTTCTAGCTAAGTTTCAGCGTAATATGAGTAAAATAAAAAAGAACTTAAAAAGCATAACAGCACTTTTCTAATTAGGAACTGCTTTGTTGCAGAAGAAATATATATATTGTTCCCCTTAGGAGAAAATAGATTCAACAATCCGCTTTTTGCATTCAGTTTCTTTAAAATTATTTAAACGTGGCAAAATATTAAAGGAATGTGACACCTCCTCCTACTCATTATGAAAATTCCATGTCTTGTTTTGTTTGATGTTGTAAGCAGGTTGGATGTTTTTTTCTAAATTGAAAACAATGGAGCACCGTATTTAATAATTTATAATTATTTAATACGGCGTGTAATGCAATTTTTTACAATTGTTACATACACGCACAGCAAATATCACTCCATAATTTTATTGAAAATAAATATTGTTGAAGCAGATTTAAGCCAAGTAAAACATCACCAAGAGGATCTCGTGGCTGTGTGGGTTTGCGCACCCATCACTGCCAGCCACCTGCGAGCGGTGAGGTCTCGGGTTCGAATCCCGTTCACCTATGGTTGTCACCCCCACTTTCTTCTGTGTTTGTACTTCTGTTGTGTTATATGTTATTAGTAAATGTTATATGGAATTAATAAATGCCAAACGGATATTCAGGGGTATAAGACCATCTTCGAGATTGCAGTCAGAAACCTCAAGAAAAAATTCTCAATTCAAACAAACAAACAAAACAAATATCACCAATATAAAAAAATAGAGGTGGGAATGGGGACTTGTACCTGAGAGATTCGATACACCTGTCTGAAACCGGTGACGTCTGGGGTTCAAGTTCCATTAAATTCGATGGTTGCCACTGTCTAGTTCTCCAGTGTTTTTCTTTCTGTTGCGTTATTCTGTGATTTTTTTTTAAATGGCTGGCCTTAACAATGCCTTGGAGGCATTGGCCACCGCAAAGGCCGGAGTTGTTGGTCACCTAATTGTGGGGGCACCTAGTAGGTGGACCAACGTTGACCCTATGAAGGGACGGACACAACGACATCCACTTTCAGTCGGAGATCGAACCTCGACCCCCGAGAGTTAAACCCGAAACCCTAGTTACTGTGCTTTATCCACCATACAAGCTGATCAGCTTCTGTGATTGGTAATGACAGATTTCAGAGGTGGAAACTTTTATGTTTTTTTTTTCGGAAAATTTCCCACCGTAACTTTCAAAGAGTTTAATTTTATATTAAAATTTAAAAGCGCTCGAGCAGTTGAGTCACCTAAGTCTCGCACAATGACACCTAGAGCAAACTGGAGGTAAGACTTCCAAAGGTTACGTCTACAGTTAGGAACTCCTTGAATCGTATTTTTTCAGTCAGTCAGAGCAGTTGAGTCAGCACAAGAGGGAGATACAAAAATACCGGCACCGAAGTGAAAGATTGACTTCGAGTTAAAAAAAAATGAAGTAGTACTTGTAAAATGTTCATCGAAAGTTCAGTGTAGTCAAACTTGGGCTCCATTAGCAGTCCACCAAACAACGGTTTTTGTCACTTTTTCATGCTCAGTCGAATGGATTTCTTTTATAAACTGCTGGGAGCATTCTTTGTTTTGTTATTACTCATTCGTGACTTGCACAAAAAAAACAACATATTTTCTCTTTGCGATGATATCATTTATCTTTCAGATCCAAGATCTAAAATTTACCGTCTGATACTGCCAATGTATCATTAATATATTATTTTTAATCAACTTTTCACATTAGAGATATTTAATCCTGACGCCCAAGGCCCGATTGATTTTTGTTTTTTACCAAAATGAAATAGCCACCTCTTACAATTTTTTTGCCGCTGAAAATTACCTCCAGGCTCAAAGTTTTGAGTAATTGCACTGTTTACATTTCGCATATAAGATCACTCTGAGACTTTATAATTACGATTCGTGGAAGAAAATTAAAAGAGAAAAAACATAAAACATGCATAAAATACTATCGACTTAGCACCATTGTTCGTGATGAATCAGGTGATCAAACGATTAAAATGATCTCCGTCCAGCCTACGTAGTCTTGCTTAAAAACGTGACAAATGCATAGACTGCGACCAGTTTCAAACTACGTTCACATTGCGCCGCGTTTGATATTTTACCTAAATTTTGTGACCCTCTCAGTATGTCACAATACACATCTCCTGTATAACTTCACCGGATTACTTTTGCTATAGATGAACGGACGTCATTTATCATTCCAAGAAGCGGCAATGTGTATGCTTTTGACTTCTTAAGAAGAAAAGCATACTTTTTGTACTTCGGGCAGAAAGTTGGAAACCAAGATAAACGTGGGCTCCCTTCGTTTGTTGTAAGACCTTGTTCATCTACCTTAAGTACTTGGATACTCTGAAAAGAAGATTCTATGCATTTTCGTGTGCCAGCTATTTGGAGTGAAACAACAAACCCTGACACCGATTGTTTCTGTATGGTAGGATGTTTGAAGAAAGGAATCCATGCAAAAAAGTAAAAGATTGGGTTACCTGTAAAATCATCCGTCATTCGCCTAGTCGTCCATGAAGAGCGACCGTTCTCAATCCCTCCCTCTTACATTCTGGTGGGCAGTGAAAAAAAGGAAGTGGACAAACATGTTAGAACAACTACTAGATAAAGAAATCCTAAAAACTGCTATGCTACCCAGCTTTGACACCATCACTACGCCAAATAAGTTTTGTTTCCACAAAACAAAACTATTACAAATTTCTGGTGAATTCACTCTTGCACAACAAAATTTTAATAGTTTTGAGATAAAAGTTTAATTTTAAGACAAACGGTAGTTTTTAACCTTGATTAATTAGATAATATGATAAGGAAATAGATCATGATGAATAATTTTGTATGATGAAAAGGAATTGTAATTTTAATGTTTAATTTAAGATATTTTCTAATATTTGTAGCATTCACCACCTCATTTACCACTCATAGTAACATATATGCTACTACTATATATATATATATCCACTAATACTCACATTTCTACGTAGCAATTTGATTATATTTTGTTATTTAAAATGTAAAAATAATAAAATACTAAGTAATTAAGGTAAATATTTCTAAGAGTAATGTAAAGAATTAAGTAAATGATTCTCCGAGGTATTTAATTGAAACTGTTTACGGTTTATAATAAAAAGTAAACAAACTGAATAATGTAAAAGTGTTTACTTGGCTTTAATTGTCAATATCGTTTGAATAGGCAGGTTTAGGCAAGAACTGAAACCGGATTATAAAAGCTTGAAACTCTCTACAATATATAGGATTTACTTTTGTTAGCGATTTTCGTGATTCAAAACTTTATTCAAAATATCTTTAAAATTATCTCCAAAATTTTCTTATTTTCTAAGATACGTTTTTGGGTGTTTTTGTTATTTATTAGGGGCGCATAAAGAACATTAACACATCACAGCATTAAATTTGTTCATAAATAAACAAGTTACTGACTGTTTATTAAATTGTCTACCAACGGAGCAGCTAGTTAATTATTTAAATCCAAGGTATTATCTTCGGGTAATAATGTTAAGAATTAGTTAGTTTAGTGGAAATATGTTCTTAGTTTGTCAATACAGTAAAAATGCAATATTAAATGGTTCGATATTTCGCCTAATGCCCAAAAGTATTTTAGGGTCTGTGCGGCGGGCGAATGAGAATTCCCCTCTCCCATAAGAGTATCTTCAATTGCTTCACGACAGCCAGCGATATTTGAAATAGCGCGGCTGACTTATTATATTACAAGAGTTGTGTCATAAGGGTCTTCCAGTATAGGAAAAATGTTACATTTCAAATACAAATTTTCTGTATTCTTTTTGTGGTGTTTTTTGTTTATTTAAATAACGCTTTTGTTCGTAAACTTAATTTACTTATGAAGTCAATTCAACTTCCGGTGTTTCGTACAAGCATTATTAGAATGAACTCTAGATTTTTGAACGATTTATTATTTTCTAGCAAATATTTATCAAAATTAATTTTGTACCCTTATTTTTTTTCATACAAAAAATGTTGATTAAATCAATCATAAATCTATTATTTCTACCTTAAAATACGATTAGGGCAGTAAATTTCAAATTTGGATTTTTTTGTGTCTGTGTATTTCTATTACTCTTTTCAATAAATATTTTACTCCGTTGTTGAAAAAGAAACCCTTATTTTACCTGAAAAATATGTACAATTTAGAAAACTATATAAATAAAGAATATACGTTAACTGCAGCAGTAATTGACACTTTAACAGCAATATAAAAATTTATTAGTAATTGCTGATTACCAAAACTGCCCCGAAACAAACATTTTGTTTTGAGAACTTAACCCAAAATTACTTTAGCATCGCCCCAGTGTGCGCCGAAGCGTAAGCCGCTTTACCTCCAGTAAGGGAAATGAGAATCATGGAGTGAAACAACTTAGATATAGTAAATAAAAGACTTTGTAAAAAACACACATAAGATGTAACAGGTAAGTAGATACGTACGTTTGGACTAAGAATTGTTTAGTCTTCCTCAGTCAAAGCCCTTCGTCACTAAGAAGAGAGGGAACAGTTCCCTCTGTTCTTAGTGACGAAGGGCTTTGACTGACGAAAACTAAAACAATTTTTAGTCGAAACGTACGTATCTACTTACCTGTTACATCTTATGTGTGTTTTTTACAAAGTTTTCTATTTACTTTATTGTTTAACACCAGTATGTTCCCTCTCTTCTTAGTGATGAAGGGCTTTGACTGAGGAAGACTAAAACAATTTTTAGTCGAAACGTACGTATCTACTTATCTGCTACATCTTATGTGTGTTATTTACAAAGTTTTCTATTTATTTTATTGTTTAACACTAGTACTTGGAGTGCTTTTTCCGTTGAAACAACTTTGGTTAGGCACTGCTGGAAAAGGGTGTGTCTTTTGTTGTGCACAGTATATAACAATTTCATCATACACAGTATGAAAAGTGTATGATGACAATTATGCATAAAGTGCACAGCCGACTATGTGAAAAAACATTGGTGTTAAACATCGATGTCTAATAAACATCCGTTTCGATAAACTTCGATGTTTATAAAACATCGACATCGATGTCGCAACCCTAAGCCTTTGTGATCACGTCAAAGGTTGAGTTATTAGGCTTTCTATATGCAGGAGGTGTTGGTTACAAAGTATGCCAAGTGCCAGTGATGCAAATACAAGATTTAAACCGACAAGTATTTACTGTAACGTACACCGCATCACGAACTGAGAAATTTATGACCTGAATTATGACCTCTAAAGGACAGACATCATCTTTTACCATCCAGACTGCAACAGTGGAACCTCCTCACGAATACAGTTAGATTATTAATTTTTCGTGACCGTCAGAAGAATTGTTCAAATTATTCGACAATGACGTTAACTTAGTATTTTGCCTTAATATTGAAATGTCCAATACTGAAAGTGAATATTACCTACGAAGTAGATAAGTCGAGAGTGTTTATAGATGCTTCAAAATTAAACCGGAAGTTTGTGCATACCAGTAATGAAATATTTATGCAAGAAGTTTTCACTTCTAACTATAGAAAATATAAAACGCGAGTATTCACAGGTCCCCAAACATGCAAGCTTTTGCAAGACAATTTAAACCCCATATCAATCCTGTATGAGCTACATGAAATACATTTATTTCTAGGATGTCAGTAAGCATTTCTAGGCAACATTCGAGCTGAAAATTACCGTCTTAGATAGGGAAATGATAATAGCTGCATGTTAGAAAATTGCAACATGCCACTAAAAATGCAGTTCCTGTATTCACCGTAGGTAACGAGATATACAAGCTGCGTTGCTGACATTTTGGTCACACCCTTTTGCTCTCAAAAAGTCGTGCGCACTAGGGATTGTGTCTATCCAACAGCTCCTAAATATAGAAAGCCTTACAACTCTTGCGTCACCAAGCTTTGACGTCATCAGTAGGACTACAATCAAAAGTTTTTAATTCACAAAAGAAAACTATTAAAAATTTCTGGCGAATGCAAGGAATATTAGCAAATATCTTAAATTAAACGTTAAAATTAAAATACCTTTTTCGAACAAAATTCTTCAGTATGACCTAATTCTCTATCTTATTATCTAATAAGTCATGATTAAAAACTGCCATTTGTTGTAAAATTATGTATTTTATCTCAAATTATTAAAGTATGGCTATTAATTGGTAAATTCACCAGAAATTTTTAATGGTTTTATTTTACGAAAATAAAGCTCTTAGATGTAGGCTATAGTTCTGACATCAAATCTTGATAACGTAGGAGTTGTAAGGCTTTCTATATATAGGAGGTGTTGGTCTATCTTACTCGGGATATATTGATCCCATCCTCTTGGTCACATGACTCTTCGAGTGCAATAGGGCGTGGCGAAAATGTCAGCACCGTACCCTGTATATCTCATTAGACGAGCATTCACTGTCTCTCCAGTGAATTATCGCGCCTTTAGACACAGAAAGGAGAGCGATTTCCTCAAGATACTTCATCAATGGAAGAGAAATAAAAAGGAAAGTGGTCCGTCTCTATGTTTGCCGATTTCTGCTTCCTGAATGATGAGAGATGCTCCTTCGTTCCCCTAAAGCAACAGGCAAGATGCCGTTGTTCATGGAAACGAAAGTTTGTAAATCTTTATCTATACTATGGTATTCCGTTATTCATACTTGGTACATTATATGAGAAACGTAATCAGTGTAATTACTACAAATCATGAGCCATTAGGCAATTTTAAGCATGATTTTCATGTTCAGCTATTTCCTGCAGGACGGAAATTTTCACCAGTGTAAAAATATTGCTGTTGAACAATGTTATCATATAAACACTTAAATTTGTTTTAATCCTTGTTACGATCTTTTTTTTATACATAAAAGAAGAATTTTTCTATAAAAAATATAAATGTGCTTTACAAATCAAAGATATACGGGTGCTGAAATTTTTTAAAATAAAACTTCTTTTTATCTCTTTTACAAAAAATGAATGTTCATCAACATAACTTTTTCCTTATTTTCTAAGTTAGCATAACGTGACAAACATGTTTTGATCAAAATTCAAATTTTTTCTTGTTTCACCGCTCCATCAAATAACACAGGACTTTTTCGCGGCTTCATAATTAAGAAAAGATCTTGTTTTCAAACAATTTAGCGAGTAGCATTTTTAAACTGAATGTTTTAATTATTTTAATTAAAGATTTAATTAAAACTTACAAGAACCTTGTTTTCGATTTAATTAAAATACACCCTGTTGAAAAGTGTAGATACATTTTGTTTTAAATTTAGTGTATGATAAAAATAGTAAAAGAAACACGGAAAAAATAGTCTGATTTGCAGTGCAAAAAGTTTTAAGGCTGTGATTAGAGTGGAATGTTATATTAATCTAACTTTCATGGGCTGTTAACTTTATGAGATTCCCTGGAGGCATTTTTATGTTTTCGTTAAATAATTTTTTTCTTAACTATCATACGAATATTAACATATTTTCAGAATTTGCATTATTATAGTTTTACAAACAAAAGTAGAACACATGCTCAAAGCATCTTCCCTCCAATAAAAAATCAAGAGGTCATCTATTTTAAGCAGTCTTCAGCATGTAATGAGACGAAAAAAGTTTTTAAGGAACACCTAGGTGAATCATTATTAATGGAGTCCTTCTATGTGTGGTAACACAAAATAATTTTAAACAAAACTTGAATATTCACTTAAAAATATTTACTTCATATAAGGAATAATGATTTATATCCAAGTGAATAAAGTATTACTCTAGTTAAGTCTAGAGAACGATGACAGCCAATGTATAGCTCTTAGTAGCTCAATGTGTAGCTATGCACTTGCAATTAAAATATTTTCTTAAATAATATTATTATTTTTTATCTATTTTTTGATGCCATAAAAGTTTAGGAAACTGAAATGTTTTCCGAGAACGCGAGATGCTAGCTCTTCGCGGTCGCTCTATGATATAATCTTTATAACTAAAAACAGTTGGAAACTTTGGGAAATAAAACTATAAAAAGTAAATCACAAAACAATCGTTTTGGGTTGAACAAAAAGATCCAACCTCCTTCTATTGCACAAAATTTCAATCATCCACACGAGTAGTAAGATTAGAACTGTTTTAATTCCTGAATAGTTATGTTTTCTCTCAATCCTATAAGAGATGTTCCTCTGTAAAAAAATACTTGGAGAAGCATTTATTTGTCTAAAAGGTTTGATTTATCAATTCGTGTATACCGTAAATATTTACCAAATTGTACGGTTTTTCTTGAAAATTATTCACCACTATTTCTTTATAAAAATTTGTATTTAAATGAAAACACAATTGTGCTTAATATTGGTTGCAGCAGTAAAAATTATTAAATCATAGTATTGGGTTAGGCGAAGCTAAAAAATGAGGCTTGCAGGGTTAGGCGAAGCTAAAAAATGAGGCTTGCGTAAGCGTGCCCGTAAGGCACCTACACCAGCTCTGAAGTGGTTCAAATGTGTAATGTGACAAGGCAAATGAGATTCAAACGCGTGAGGTGGCAAGGAAAAGGCAGTCGTACAAAAACTTCGAATGTATGAGGTAGAAGGGAATGAGAATTTGCCATGTCCGAATAGTTTCCTCGAAGAGCGGCAGAGGCAGGCATAAATTTTTTCGAGGAGTTTCTTTGTTGGGTAATTAAGGAATTTTAGAATGTTGTTGGTGTTACATTCTTCAACAAATTAATAGTCATGGCATCAGGATGGCTTTATGGGACGGGGATTGATGAGTGAAAATAAGCATAATCAGAGTGTGCTGCATTACGCATTAAATACTAGAAAAAAATTAATGAACGTTGAGTAAAATAATATGTGTAAGTAATAGTGTGGCGCGAAATATATATACTTATAAGGGGGGGGGTGAGGCTTGTGCAGGACCATAGCTAAACAGTTTCAATTTAAAAAAAAAATTGAAATATACCTATAGACATGTAGAGTTGTCAAAAGTCAGAGTTGGGCAAAATACATAAAAAATGTATTTTCGATACAAAATACAAATTACATTTACTCAAACACAAAAAATTACAAAATACAAAATACTTTCTAAATTGAAAAAATACAAAATACAAAGTAGTATTTTCAAAATACACACTAAATACAAAATACGTCTAAACCTTCAATTAAGTAAAATTTTCTACAGAAACTTCTAGTTTATTTTATTCCTATGTATTTTAAGATGAACAAACAAATGTAATTATTACTATTTTTTTTTATATATATACAGGAACTTTTCCTGGAATAAATTGCATCTTAAAACGCACGAAAGCAAAACTGTGACAAATATTTATTGAACGTTATTCTTTAATGATAATGAATGGAATTGAAATATAAAATTAAATACATTTCTAAACGAAGATGAGTGAAATTATATTTCTACTTTAAGATGCCTCACCATGGCACAGTGGTTATTTCACTGAAAATTGTAGACGGCCGAAGTGTGAATGTCCCGGGTTCGGGTTCCATCGCGTAGCTGTCGATCTAACGGTCTGGAGTTTTGGTAGGTTTTCTCCAGATGTAACGTGAATATGCGTTAGAACCCCTTAGAAAGTTCTCCTACCTAGGCATCCCCCATCCTTAGCAGATAGCCCCAGTGTAGCGTTGCCATAATCACACAAACATAAGGAGCATTCATATATTACTACTAAAAAAAAGTGCCATTTTATTAATTTACTTAACAGTATGCAATTTAATAAAAAAAATTATGAAAAGGACTTTTAAAAGATGGTATAATTATTCTAAGCACTATTATTTAGAAAAAGAATGATTTGCTTTCAAAAAAACTAGTTTTTCTCTTAGTATTTTTCTCTGAGATTATCTCTTAGTAAATTTCTTTTTGGAGCATTTATAATGCCTGCAGAGGAAAAAGGTCTTTCAACAGGAGCACTAGTCGGCAAACTTGTGTTAAATTTCAGAAAAGTTCTTTTACTGTCGGATATGAAATATAATTTTCAAACCTGTTGATTTTTCGTAAATAAACTGCAGCAGTTCAAGTTCAGCCGCATTTCGAGAATTTGTGGTATATGGTTCGGAGTCATTAAATTCAAACCAATCATTATCATCATTCGTAGTAGTTTAATCGTCAGCTTCTCTCGTATCACTCTGAAATTACTTCAGTTTGATAAGGACATTATTAAAATCTGAAAAGTTTACTGAAATGTTTCATTTATTTCATGGAAGATCATAAAATAAAACCTTAAATGATGTTGAAGCATAAGGGCGAGATTCAAGTGAAACGCGCGCGATCGAGTTCGAATCGAACGTTTTTCAGTCCCTAGTTCTCAGTTCAGTCCCCAGAATGCTTCCAATGAACAAACCTATCGCGCTGTCACGTGATCAAAACACGATTGTTTTGTTTCAGTTGAATAAGAAACATTGATATATTTGGAAGTTTCCCCTGTTCGACGCGGTAAACGTTCGAATTGTGTTTCACTTGAATCTCGACCTAAATTTTGGGTTTAAGCTCTTGAAGCGAATTCAGACCCATATCTAATATTTTTGAATACTGATATCAATGGTGAGGCGTAAATTTCTGAGAACTCGAATACGATCCATCCATGATTGTAAATATTTGTTCAGAAAAAGATGAGTAAATGATGAACAATTAAAATTAATAAAAGAAACTTAAGGTTTTCTTAGGTTTTCAAACAAAACAAAAATAAATAAATAAAAATATGTATACTGTTTACGCTCATACTTTTTTTAAAATGTAGGACAAACATACTTTGATGGAAAGAGAAGCAAGTATGACTTGCCGAGCATTCAATTAAGAAAAGTTTACCTCACTTGAAAAAAAAAGGCGGTAAAAATCTTGTACATTAATAGTTATGACTTTTTGAATTGAGTTAAACATTTGAGCAAAGGAACTCAGTTTAATCAATTTTATGATAAACTTTTATGATAGAATTGAAGTTTTGCCTTTAAGTGAGTTTTAAAATATGTAGTAGTTTTGAATGTTCCACTTATGATAGACCTTTTGGGTTGGCAAAGCTGGCACTACGCTTTAACTGTCTCATTTGCATCTACAGATAAAATTTGAAAATTTTTTCCCACTGAGAATTGCACGACTCGCAAATTCATCTAAATTGGAAGCTTGATCCATCTCGTAATATAACTTCAGAAATGCTGACTGGCTTATTTTTCTGTAACTTGGTAACACATTTGCAATTATTAATATTTATAATTGCAAATGTGTATAATATTTATAAATTCTTTTTCAGAAATCCAATGAATATTACTCAAACACGTTTTTCTACTTTTCAGCTTCATTCACATTTCTGAATCAGTGATCGCAATACAGAAAGCCACCTACCTAGACCAAATATCATTAAACTAATATAAATGAGATTTCCCCCCTTCTTCCTGTTTAATATAACCTAAGCGTTTCAAAAAATCCTAACACCTCTTTAGTTACCATACATAACACCAAAATAGTGCAAATGCAACAGAATTGTTTAAAACTGAGAAAAAATTAATGACAGCAGTTCTATTATTTTTGTTTGATTTTCCCAAACCAGGCTAATTTTGGTGTAAGATTAATTTAACTTCAGAATGAAAAATGTATTTTTAGCATTTTGAAAATACACTCATGTCCATAAATTAAGGATAATTCAGAATCACACAGAAATTGATCTCTAAAATAAAAATTTCACCTGTGGAATGATCACACACATCTTGAAGAAGAATATGCAAATTACAGGAAACCACCAGATGGCGTGGATGGTACGTCACAATGACGAGAGTGTAAGAGAGGGGTATATAATAGAGATGAGACGGGCTCAGCCCGAGCCCGAAAGCCCGAGATAGGGCCCGACTCGGGCTCGGGGTCTGTAATTCACGATTGCGTTCGGGCTCGGGCGGGCTCGGGCTCGTGAAAAATTTCTCCTTTGAACATACTCCTTGAAACAGATTTTAAAAAGTGATTCATGGGATAAATAGACGCACTTATTTAAAAAAATAGCGGCACGGGAGACTAGAAGGTGTCTGAAGCTCCAAAATTTATTGTATCCTATTAATGAAGTAGTTAATTTTATTTGTCTTTAGCTGAAATTTCGGGCTCGGGCTCCAATTTTAATAATATTGCTCGGGCTCGGGCGGGCTCGGATTAAAAGTCTTCGGGCTCGGGCTTCAAAAAATGAGCCCGAACTCATCTCTAGTATATAAGGAATGGTGGCAAAGAAGTAAAATTGTTCACAAGCGCTGTGAAAGCCTTTCAGTGCAAAAACCGCATAGTTATGGCACAAAGGAGGCCTTTGAATGATGTTTTACGTGGCAGAATTATCGGACGACTGGAATGTGGACGTACCCAGCTGTAAGTATCCGAGGAACTTGGAATCACCCAGAGTGTCATCTCTGGGCTTTGGCAACGATTCCAAGATGATGGTAATGTGAGTAGACGTTACAGCACAGGTCGCCCCCGATTTACAACGCCGATTGAGGACCGCTATTTGACAGTTACTGCGAAAAGAAACAGACGGAGTACAGCATCAGACCTGTCTCGTCAGCTCTCTTCAGCTACCGGTACGACAGTTTCAAGGCAGACCGTGTACAGACGCTTAGGGCACATTGGTCTATATGCTCGTAGGCCTGTCAGATGTGTTCCACTTACCGCAACTCACTGTCGCCTGCGATTACTCTGGAGTAGAGAGCATGCATTGTGGACACCGCAACAGTGGTCTTGTGTGATGTTTTCCGATGAGTCCAGGTTTAGTTTGGAGTCTGATTCTCGCCGGACATTCATCTGGAGAGCGCCAGGTACCCGTTACCACCAAGAGAACACCATTGAAAGACACCGTTACGGTGGTGCAGGATGGCTCGTTTGGGGAGGAATTATTCTTGGTTCCAGAACTGACCTGCATGTTCAGAGTGTAACGATGACAGGCCACATCTATCGGGATGTCATTCTGGAACAACATGTACGTTTGTTTCGGGGCGCCATGGGTGCTGAATTTGTGTTTATGGATGACAACGCCCGTCCTCACCGTGCAAACATTGTAGACGAATGCCTTCAATCGGAGGATATCACCCGTATGCATTGGCCAGCATACTCACCGGACTTGAATCCAATAGAGCATGTGTGGGATACGCTTGGCCGACGAATTGCAGCCCGTCAACCCCCTCCCACCTATCTACCGGAACTTCGGAGTGCATTGCTTGATGAGTGGTGTAATATTCCCCAAGATCAGATTGATCATTTGATACTCAGCATGCCTAGGCGTTGTCAGGCCTGTATTGCATCGTCCGGAAGACATACTCCGTATTAACCATCCTACTAACCATGTTATACTGTTTTTTGTAAATAGGTTCTTTTTTGAAATTTGGTCAAGGGAGTAAAACTTGCAATTTTTATTAATTATGTCAAACATATAGCATCTTTTTTGCTCTTTACTTTTTGTTTAATAAATAGACTTTACAAATAAGTCAAATTTGTTTTGCTTCTTTCTCTTTCTTTGTCTGAACTTCATTATCCTTAATTTATGGACATGAGTGTACAAAATACATTGAGAATGTATTTTAAAATACAATTTCAAAATACTTTGCTTTTCCTTGGGAAAATACAAAATACAAATGTATTTTGAAAATAGTATTTCAAATACAAGTATTTGCGATACTGCCCAACTCTGCACATGTACATAAAAGAAACAAAATGCAAAATAGCAAAAATATCACTAACATGAAAAATCAATTATGCCAAACGTATCGATCATGAAACACTTTCCAACGCAATATTTTTGTATCTAAATCTGACGAGATTTTAGTTTAATGAATAAGGCAAAGCTGCTGAGGGCTATCGGCCGAGGGGGGGGGGGAGAGAGACTTTGGAGAAGGACTTTTTCAAATGTTTCTAAAGAGCATTCACGTTACATCTGGAGAAAACCGCCCGAAACTTCAAACCGTTAGATCGACTGCCGCGCGGTAGGCCAAACAGTGTTGTTGCCAGTCTGACGGGGGGGGGGGGGGGTTCACTTCCGCTGACTGATTTAAGGATGGTCTAATGTGCAAAACCGCCACGCCGCCCGCCCCGAGAAAAGAGAAATTATATTTTAAAAAATATATATATATCAGGTACTTTTGAACTCTTACCCTCGAATACACATATTTTTAAATTTTGCACTATTGCACCAATACACCCACTATTTCCAAGTTACATCGGCAGTGGTCTAATTAAAGGTCCTTAATATAGTTACAAATATAGTATAATACTATAAATAATAATAATCGGTAATATGGTGTGAACGTCTATTCATTTTGTCCAAAACAAAGCAAGCCGGAGACCATCCCATTCCCCCTTTCTTTAAAAGTAACATAACATTTTAAAAGCATTTGAGTTGAGAAGAAGCTAAATTTTCCACCGAAGATAGCAGTTTATTTTATTTACATATATTTTAACGAGAATAACAAAAGCAATCTTAATATTTGTATTAACTAAAAGGGGCTATTTGTATTGTAAAATCGCATCTTTCAAAATTTTACTTATATAACAATATGATAGGAAACAGACCACTTCTGAGAAATTGTATTAATACTCAAAACGCAATGAAAAGAATATAATTTCAACATGGGAACAATGAATACTAGTTATGAAAACTTTAATTTCCAAAAGACACAGTTCGTAAAATAAACTTCTAAATATAATATAGATTATTTATTGATTTCAAATGATATTTGACCATAAATACTCAGCTAAATCACAACTTATTAAAAAATTGCTGCTTTAAGTGAGTTTTAATATTTATCGTAGATTTAAATGTTTTGCATGGTACCTAAGTTTCATAATTCACATTGCGTCTTAACTTTTTCATTTCCATCTACAGACAAAATTCGGAAGCATTTTCCATTAAGAATTGTGCAAAAGGTTTCAAAATCATCCAGAATGGAAGTTTGATTCATCCCATTCTGTTACGGGAAGCTGTCACTCTAATGGTCTGGAGTTTGGGGTACTTTACTCTATATGTAACGCGAATGCGCTTTAAAACCCCTTAAGAAGTCTATTATAGACTAGGGGTTCTATGTTGATTTGTACTACACATGAGCTCTTCTATCAGCCTCATAAAATACATTACAAGAGTTATGAATAAACCTGTATATATTATTAGATTCTCATGATTTTCTAAATAAATTAAAATTTAGGCATAAAATTTTAATTTAATTATATAAAAGCACCATAAAAAATATAGAGAATTTTTATTTGCAGTTTAGAAATTTTTTTTGTATGGATATGCTGCGCCCTACTCTTTACCCTAGTAAAAGGTATTAAGAAAGCCAGTCTTGCCATATAAAGTGGATACGGCTGTTGAGAAAGAACAGAAGACGCGGTTAAGAGTGAGCGCATTGCTACTACGCCGATTACAGGGTTTAAATGTTGGGATAGTCGGTATATTGTTTCTGCTCTTTCTAAATATACTTTTTATCTAGCATGTTTAGAAACTTCAGAAATGGGGGATTTACTCAGTTTTTAACTTTTCCAATCTAGCCGTGATAGTGGGAAAACAGTAGTAGATAGACTATGGATACTATGTTGATTTGTGCTACATATGAACTCTATCATCCCCTAAAATACTTTAGAAGAGTTATGAATAACCCTGTATATACAAATAGGTTAGAGTAAGTGCAAGAGCTATTACGTCTGAAAAATATCATTTTTTATCTGCTAATGAAATTTTCCTTTGGGCCTGTGAAATGTGATGATAAATACATTTTTAGTGTGTACAGTTTATTGAAAAATATTATTAATCTTAGGTATCAAAATTTGAGATTTTAAATTGCGTGCTAAAAAAAATTCCGATTCTCAGTAGCTTGTTTAAAGCTGAAATTAAGTTCTTTTTAACTTTTCCACTTGTTTCTATTTGATGTATAAATTTCTTAAAGAAATAAATTCATATTGAATTGTATCAGGTTGGTTGGTTGGTTGGTGTCGTTTCCATGGGGAGAACTATAGACGACCATGAGTGTGCAGAACACAGCTGGCTATCTCCTTGATGTTTTCGGAGTATAGACTCTTTTCGATGTCAAAGTGGGAGGATTCCCCAAGCTGAGCCAGAGATCTTAGAATGGCAGGGCAGTCAAAAATGTGTTTTGGAGTCAGTGGAATGTTATCGATCGCAATTATTGCAGAGACGGTAGATTCTATTGCCATCTCTTGGGATCTTCATATCTCGATAGTGACATGTTCCAGTTCTATCAGGTAATAAGTACATAAAGTGTTCCTACTCAGTACATTTTTAATTACTTTGATTTTTTATCCTTTTCTGATAATAATTCTCACAAAATTGAAAATTATTTGTATTTGTTTAATATATGCCATGGTAATATCCTACTTAACCTTTTTATCTCAGGTGAAAGTGGTATTATTATTATTATTATTATTATTATTATTATTAATTTGCAATATTGTCTAGTTTCTTTCTCTAATTTTTCAATATAATTTAATGAGAGTAAAATATCATCTTTTAATAAAATGTTTTTGCTGTTCACTTTAAAAAGGTTTTCATTAAAAGATATACGATTATGTCTTCCGACTCATTTCTTGGGTGCCAATTACTGGAGCACGAATTGTCAATCACTGCAACCAAAATTTTCAATATTCAGTAATAAATTATACCCTACGATATTTTGAAAGTTCACTTAAGTATTGAAAACAAAATAGTTGTTTCAAAATAGTTTTGGTAATTTTTGCAAATACTAGTAGATGTTTATATTGCTCTTAAAGTGTCAATTACTACTGCATCTAACGTATGTTCTGCATTTATAAATTTAGTTTGCTAAATTGTACATGTTTTTCTGATAAAACAAGTGTTTCTTTTTCACCATCGGCGTGAAAAATTCATAGAAACGCATGATAGAAATACACAAAAAACATATCGAAATTTGAAATTTATAGGCGTTAATCATGCATTCTTATTTGAGGTAGAAATAATAGATTTATGATTGATTTAATAAACTTTTATGTAAGAAAAAAATAAGGATTTAAAATGAATTTTTACAAATGTTATTTGCTAGAAAATAATAAATCCTTCAAAAATCTACAGTTCGTTTTAATAATGCATGTACAAACCTTCTGAAGTTGCATTGATTGTATTGGTAAATTACAATTTACGAACAAAACAACTTCCGAAAAAACACTCAAACTACTGTTGTTAAACGTTAAAATAAATAAAAACTTTGTGATAAAACAGACATAGAATGATATTTATAACAAGATACGATCGTTTCGACTGAAAATTTATGCAGTCTTCATCAGTCAAAGCACTTCGTCTCACAATGGGAACTGAAAAAGATAAACAAACAAGCATGTTGCCCATTGTTGAGTGATGAAGACTGAAATTTTCAGTTGAAACGATCAAATATTGTTATAAGTATCATTTTATGCGTGTTTTTTAAACAAAATTTTTATTGATTTTAAAAGTTCCACTTAACGATTAAATAAATAGCACCACAGAAAAAATATAGAATTTTTTTATTTGATAAAGAAATTTTCTCACTTAAGATCAGGGCCTCTCACACCGTCTTGGTTCAAGATATTAAAAAGGTCAGCCGTGCTGTTTAATATGGCAGTTGCTGTCGTGAGAGAACACAAGATTCGTCTAAGAGGGCGGGGCATTCTACTTCGCCGATTACAGGGACTAAATGTTGGGATGGCCGGTAGCTCTGGGGGGCTCGAAAACTAATACGCTTCATAAGTCTTTATTTTGTGGCTGGCGGGGTCTTCTGGGAAAATTAGAAAAAAAACAACAGGGAACTTTTTTAAGCACTTTAACGCACTATTTACTTCTGTCATTAGTAATTTTTTATTATTTTCTCTTCTGCACGTCATATTCTTAACTAAACTGAAAATACAAATAGTGTGCAGATAAATATCATTGCCTGTTCTACTTATTTTCCTGTCACTAATTAAAAGATAAAAATCTCAATTAAAACTGCTGTTCAAAATCCCGGAAAATTCTTTTAAAAACTAATTTTGGTTTGAACAAAGTTATTTGCTCAATTTTCTTTCTCTTTTGGGATTTTAGAGAAAGGGAGGGGGAGGGTATTCCCAATAAATCAGATTCCCAAAAATTGACGAAAAAATCTGAGAATGCGGAACAGGACTTTCTTTTCCATATTTTGCACACTTTGTGAACAAAATATGGGATATTTTGGATACCTATAAATGAAATATTACTCAGTATTTTAGATATCTCCAATAAGTTCTTAAGTAAGTAAATAAATCCGATAAGTTCCGATATAAAATTCACTAGAAGATAAAGCCCGTCATGGAGGCAATTACAACGGGTACTAGAAAAAACATTTGAGAAAAATATGTCTACACTCAGTATGTTTAATCTTTGCCCACTTAAAATAAATAACTTCAATTTTTATTCCACGCCGAAATCGAAATTGCATACTCGGTGGAAGCTTTTCACATTCGAAAGATTTCGTTCCTCGGTGGGAACATCCTCTGATATATTAATGCATTATGCAGAGAAAGTCATTTTATTTGTGAAAAAAGTTAAACGAGGTAATATAGGAAAACTATTTTATGCGATTTGGCATCGTAATTTGCCCTTCAAAACCTGAATCCGTGACCTGATAACCATGATATTACTTGCGACACCTTTTTTTGTCAAGCAAATGATAAGCTTTTTCTACTCTCGAAAATAAAATGGGGCTAAAAATAACGGAGATTCGTCACTGGTGGATCGCTATAAGAAAGGGTTGATTTTCAGATTTTAAAATAGTGCAGACTGTTTTTTTTTATACTTTCAAAAAATAATTATGGAAATTTTCAAACCGATCGCACAAACGGTGTGGATTTTATAACTTTTTAAGCAGTAACTTTTTAATCTGTTTAAATTAATGACGATAAAAGTTTTGTTTTGGAGCGATTGAATCGGAATTGTGACAGAGTCTATTAATCAGTGAGTCAGGAATCAGCGTAACTGTATAATAAGTTTTTTAATCTGTTTAGATCTCTTGTTTCTTCAATACCGCATGATTTCAACAGTGCATTAGAATTCCTTATAAGAGTTCCGTAGGATTTTGCTATTTTAGTTTTTTTTTTATCAACAAAGACTTAAAGAGTTTTTCTATGACATGAGTTTTTCAGCCTTTTCTTCAAATATCACTCTGACACATCTCGTAGCATTTTAGATTTTCTCTGAGTGTTTTGTGTGAAAGCTGTCCAGATAGTTTTAATTTTCTTATTAGGATTTCAATGTGCATTTTTTATGTCAATTAGAACAACTTAACGTACGGAATAGTTAAGAACTACATAATTCACTTTATTGAAAAATATGCAGGATAATTCAGAACTCTTGTAAAATTTTTAGGGAGTGATAAAACAGCTCATGTGAACCGTAAATCAACATAGAACCCAGGGTCTATCTCCAACTGTCTTCCCACTATCACGGATAGAATATAAAAAACTTACCTCTAATACCTCATTTCTGAAATTTCTAAACACTCTGGACAAAACGTAACCCCATATTTAGAAAGAGCACAAAAACTTCTATAAAATGGCATCAATTGTATTACAATTTCTAGATTTGATGGCTAGTTTCAAACAATGAAACAGTGGGAAAATGCAAAATGAAAAAGCTCCCGACAATAGGGAATGATAGTAGAGCTCATGCATAGCACAAATCAACGTAGAGCCCCTATTCTATCTACAACTGTTTTTCTATCTGAGTATATTATTCTATCTATACTATCAGAAATTGAATGAAAGAGTTAAAAACTTAGTAAATCGCTCATTTCTGAAGTTTCTAAACATGTCAGACAAAAAGTAGTCCCATATTTAGAAAAAGCAGAAAAACATGTACAAAATGACATCAATTGTATTACAATATCTAGATTTGATGGCGAGTTGAAAACAATGAAACAGTGAAAAAATGCAAGATAAAATCAGTAAAATTTACTAAAAATTGGCCCATTCTGTAGCTTTCCAAAAAACTTACAGTGAACTATATCGGTTGCCGTATTCAGAAGAAATTTAAATTTTTGTTCGCTAGAGATCACTAAATTTCCAGTTTCTTGAAAAAGTGGCTCCGCCCACCCCAAGGATGTGTAGGTGCACGCCTCAAGTTAGTTTTCGAAGTTCTGGTGTTTCTGAATTTCTTTAATTTTGGTTTAAATTTTGAGCCCCTTTGACTATCACAAGTATTTTAACCCATTTTTGACCGCTGTTGAGTTTCGCAATGCAAAGCTTTTTTAAGATTTCCTAAATTTAATTTTAGAATTACTTACATATATTTGAGCAAGCTACATTTAAAAATTATTTTTATTTTATTTGCAACCCATTTGTATCATAATCTCATATGGACGCTAAATCAGGGATGGCTATTACATAACACTCCTGTTCGTACTTTTGAAATTTCATTTTAAGAAACGTTAAACTATAATATTACACTTCAATTATCCTTTATAAAAAATATAAGAAAATTAGTAATTTTCACAGACTTCGGATGTCTTGCAGTGTATGCTGACTAGCAAATGACCACACAACTTACAGATCTTTCTAGAGAGTCATCTTTCCGAGAAATAATCTGTTACTATCAGTTACAATTACTTCTCCACAATCCCTCCTTATATTTCTACAGATGTGAAAAAAAAAAACTAAGTCAACTAAACTAGGACATCGCTTACTTTCCATGTCACACACATTATTGAACGGCATGTGAAATTGGTGACAGAAGCATCCACACAGTTGATGAAATCAGACTTTAAAGCTTTCGACGTGGACTTTTTTTGCTGTATTGGCACAAAAAAGTATTTGGATGAAAGGTAAATTTCCTATTATATTTTTGTGAATAAATAATTAATGTTTTTAATAACACGCAAATGAAAAGAAATATAACAATTTTATTTTATAAATGATTCATTTTTATGAAGAATAGTATTTTATATATGAAATCTACTTAGGAAATGTGACTTCTATTCGAGTACTTATTTGAGAGGATGTGGATCACCTACATAATTGAATAGGTTAGGATTTAAGAAGATAGACGACTTCAGATATGAATTTTTGTCTTGATCATTTATGCCCGATTTGATCACAAGGAATTTTTTCCCTTCTCTCTTTAGGTAAAATGCATGTACTCTTTTTACATCGGAATGATACAACATTTTATAGTTACCACATACTTACCAAATACTGTATTGTATTATTGCGGTATTGTATTGCATTGCATTGTATTGTTTGGGGGGAAGGGGGAATGTCTTCCTATAACACATGAAAAAATGCACTTTTCTGTCAAAAATTGCAAAATTAGCAGTGCAATGCGAGGGCAGATGATATTATTTAATCTGGAAAAATTATTTCTTTATACCTTATCAAACCCAGTGGACTCATTTCTCGTCCTATTAGAATAACAGCAGTGTAAAATAATTATGTTATTTACGTCCGGTAAAAAATGTCTATTTTCATCCTAATTCCGAAAATCCAAGTCCTATGCGGGACCCAAGAAATTATTATCCAAGCACAAAAATATTTTATACCGTTCTTATTGAACCCAGAGAGAACCTTTTCAGCACTATTAGAATAGTGATTTCAAAAATTATTCTTATTTCGGCCCTTGAACTGCCTCTTTATGTGAGTACCCAACGCCTCCTACATATAAAATGCCTTACAACTCTTAAGACACCAACATTTGAAGACGTCAGTTGGCCGACATTAAAAAGTTTTATTTTCACAAAATGAAACTATTAAAAATTTCTGGTAAATACTATAAATATTAGAAAATATCTTATGTTATACATTAAAATTTAAATATCTTTCTCATACAAAATTATTCAGTATGATCTAGTTCCTTATCACATTATCTAATTAGTTATGGTTAAAAACTGCCATTTGTGTTAAAATTATATTTTTTATCTTAAATAATTAAAATATTGTCAATCATGGATAAATTCACCAGAAATTTTTAATAGCTTTATTTTCTCACAATCAAACTTTTAAATGTAGGCCAAATGATGACGTCTAGGCTTAGTGTTGTGGTTGCTCATCTTTAAAAAAAAAAGCGTAAAAGAAAATACCTGTAACAAAAACCTTGAAAGATTATATGTTGATTGAAATGAATAGTTTAAGAAACTCCTAGATAACCTATGAGGAATGGTTTCTAAATGCAGTATGACCGATATAAAATGTAAGTCAAAATTTCTTAGAATACATTTTAGAAAGAATAATATAATTGGATTAGTTTAATATTTGTTGGAATTGTACAGTTTTGCAAAATGCATAAATTTAAATTAAATTTTTTATTTTATCAGCGTCGACATATATGTATATAGTTACATAGTTTCATAGGACGTTTCTCCCCCTTTATTACTTTATATACGTTGAATGTACAAGCTCCAAAAAAGGGGGGGGGGAATAATAATAATAGAATTATTAGGAAGACAGTTGGCTTTCCGTTTACCGACGCTCTACTTAACGAGGATCGCTATTTAAAGTCGTTATTTCACAGTCCCGGCCACTCCGATGTAAAAAAAATCTGTTTAAAGACGACGTTGGTTCTCTTTATCGACAATTTTTTTTAAACATGAGAAACTTTTTTTTTCAACTTCTTATCTGCCGTAGGGGAGTCTTCTGTGTGTGTGGGGGGGGGGGGCTTATAAGTTTCTTGAAGGTGAAGTTTCAATTCAAGATTTCTACAGTTGCGATGAATCTGTTATATTAACATATTACAGAAATATAGAACAAATTTATGAAGATATACTTAACGAAAGCAGAGCGTCAGACCAATAAGATGCGACTGAAGACATGAAAAATGAGACACTGCCACCGTCTTATACAAATGTAACTTCTGACACATTTAACATTTTAGAAAATCTGGAAGAGAGAACGAAGAAAACAAGACAAAAATGAAGCAATCAACGCTTTTTGATTTTTATACCCAATTTTATTGTAAAGTTTGTACTCATTTTTCAATGTATCTTAAAATAGCTTTTGTGAGTAAGACAATATAATAATCTGAAAAATAAGATTTTTAAACACGCCAATATATTAATAAGTATATTGACAGTCCTTAGCCTGCAAAACGAGAAAAGAAAAAAAACTTTTTTTTCACAAATTCTATTTAAGGACGATCTCTATTTAAGGCCGACTTTTGACGGATCCTTGAAAGTCGTTAAACAGAGAGCCAACTGTATTTTCAAGATGTACCAGAAAATGAATGGATGTCGACAACCTTTATTGCATGTAAATCCCAAAATTGTCTCTGTGTAATTAACATACTAGTCATTTTATAAAGGGGTTATTATAAACTTACGAGCATGGCATCAATAATGTCAATACTTAAAACCACGAGTTTTCCATTCTAATGAAGCTGAAATATATATAAAGCTTACACAGGCATACACAGTTTCTAAATGTTCCAGCATGCTTTATCAAAACTCTACTGTCTGCTACAAAAGCAAATGCATTTCGTATTGAAGATATCCTTTATTTTGAATACATCTCCGATAGAATAAGCCTTTCCGATTTCTGCCAATGCATAACATTTATGAAGCTTCCAGTTTTCAGCTGGTAATGTTGAATTCGTTTTATTAAAACAAATAGGATATGTATTTTATGTATTTACGGTGTTTTGTGCAAGTCCACTCCTCTAATACTGCATGCAAATCATTACTGCACCCTCCGCCTGACGCAATTCACATGCTGAACAATATTGCAAAGAGACGATACTTCAAAGCCATGAATAAATGTGAAATGTATGCCTTTAAATTGCTTCATGATGAATTGCATCTATACAAGTTACGCTTTTGAATTCTGGAATAGTAGAATAACATTCGACGATGTACTCTGAAGACTTTAAAATCATATGCTCCGTGTAAGGTTTAAATAAGTTAATTTTACGGTTCTATATAAAATCTCCGATACGAAATTCCAGAACTTATCTGAATTAAATGTTTACTGGTTAAAGATTTCCATTCTCAAAATGTATCCTACGGAGAAAAGATCTAATTTGGTATCCTATGGACAGATTCTAACGTAGTTTTCGCTCACCTATTTCTAGTTTCTACTTCAACTAGCATAAATTTTTGTAATTCTTCTGTTTATCAATATTATGTTTCAATTTTAAATCAGTATTAGGACTAATTGCTTCAACTTGTATGAGCAAAATGTTTCAAAGATATGAAGAATCCAAGGGAGCACTCTTTGATCTATCTCCTGTGTTGTGGCACCAACTCCTAGATATAGAAGGCCTGAGAACAGAAGCTTTTACGTCATCACTAGGTCCTCTAAGATGACGTCATCACAGTTATTTGTTCATAAAGTAAAACAATTTAGAATTTCTGGTGGTTGATACGAATTTTAGAAAATATTTTAAGTCGAAGATAAAAATTAAAATACCTTTCTGATAAAAAATTATTTATTATGATCTATTTCTATATCATATTATATAATTAGCGATAGTTAAACTTTCCTGTTTGTCGTAAAATTAAATTTTCTATTTTAAATCATTAAAAAGTTTTATGCGGTAGTAAATTCACCACAAACTTGGAATAGTTTTACTTTGTGAAAATAAATGTGTGATGACATTATATTAGTGGACCTACTCATGACGTAAAAGTTTCTGTTCTCAGGCCTTCTATGTCTAGGAGGTGGTGGTAGTGGCCGCTTCTGTTCTGGTAGAGACCACACCTACCAACATCACAGAATATAACAAACCACTTTTCATAAAGAGCAATTTTTTTTAATATAGTACTAATTCCACTTATTAAAGTGAGAAGTTTCTCTACATTGTAACCAAAAACTATTCCTTACCAAAAGTGGTTTAAATTGTATTCCGTAAAACTTCGCAGATGTGGGCGACGTACTTTTACATAAACTGCAACCCGACTCGAAGGTGGGTTTTGACAAATGTTTGCAGATTGTAATATCGGATCAAGGCTTGGGAAAACGAGTAAATGTTCTCTAGTAACATGAAATTATTACTAGAGAACACTTACTCGTAAATTATATATTTCCTTATCACATTACATAATTAGTTGAAATTGAAAACTTGCCCTTTGTTGTAAAATTAAATTTTCTTTCTCAAATCATTAAAATCTTGTTATGCTTGAGTGAATTGACCAGAAATTTTGAATAGTTTCACTTAATGACAATAAAAAATGCGACTGTGTTGCTTTTAGAGGTTAAAAATCTGCACCGCACGATAATTGGCGGCGGCGCGCCGCGGCGTGGGAAAATTTTTGAAAAAAAGAGCACAATGAAGATGGGTGTATGTGTACAAACACACGCACATACGTCCTGTTATATAGCAACGCTTATCCCTGACTAAATCATTCACTGTATCGCTAACAATTACGGACAACCTTGCGAAGATAAAACTTTTACTGCCATTACTCTTAGGAGATTAAAAAGTTTAAAAATGTTAAAAAGCACAAAAGCGAAATTAACATCTACTCCGTTTGTGCGATCCGCTATCAGTTTATCAAAATTAAGTATATACATGTAGAAAGCAATATGCGCTGCTTTAAAAATCTGAAAATCCATTCGTTCCCTCATTTTTAATCGATTTTTCGCTCTTTTAAGATTCATTTTATTTCCTAGAGTAAAAAAAGTGAATCATTTGAGCGAAAAAAATAGCAATTTCAGGTGACAATGTCGTCATACTGAAATCCAGGTTATCAGGCTTTGAAGGGAAAATTACGCGATTCCTATTCGTTTATAATTGCTTTCCAGATAACGTAGTTAAATTTTTCTTCATTAAAAACGATTGTCTGCTTTGAAATGATTGGCTGCATTGATGTAAGAGGGGTTGTATGCAAACCGAAATCGTTAGAATGTGAAAAGTTTCTGCGCGTTTCCAGAAGAGCATGAAATTCGATTTGAGTATATATAATAAAAATAGAATATGAAGTTATTGATTTTCTGTGGTTGAAGATTCAGTATATTGAGTGTAGACATGCTTCCGTCAAATGTTCTTCCTAGCGCCCGTTGTAAATGCCTCCACAATGGGCTTTCACTTCTAGTTTTAGAGATATTCGGCTATTTGAAATTAAACAATATATATATATATGTTATTAAGGATTACAAGATGAAGCCCGCAATCGAAAATAGTGCCTGCATCTTTTTTATTTCTTCTGAAAGAACACTCAAAATAATTTCAAAACAATACCGTCAAAGGCAGTTTAGAGATTGGCATCCATTTAAAGCACATAATACTAACCTACAATACCAGGCATTATCAGGCTTTTTCCAGATTTATAAGTTCATTCGAATGCGAAAAGTTTCCGCGCCTCACCATGGCACAGTGGTTATATCACTGGAAATGGTAGACGGGCGAAGTGTGAAGGTCCCAAGTTCGGGTCCCATCGCGCGTCCGTCGACCTAACCGTTCGGAGTTTTCCGTGGTTTCTCCGAAACTTAGCGTAAATACGGGTTAGGACCCCTTAAAAAGACCCCCATGGAGAGCACCCCACCCTTCGACCTAGAGCCCACTCGGAGCTAATCGGTCGTAATCCCACACACACACACACAAAAAGTTTCCGCACGCTCCCAGAAAAGCATGAAATGCGATTTCAGTTCATATAAAAGAATATTATATGAAGTTATTTATTTTAGGTAGACGAAGATTAAATATATTGAGTGTAGACATATTTACGTCAAATGTTTTTTAGCGCCCGTTGTAATTGCCTCCACAACGGGCTTTGACTTCTATATATATTGAAATTTATATGTATGAATTGACGTTAAAATGATATTTCTTTAAGACTATGAAAACTTAGACATGAGTATTATGTTGTTGCGGGATTACGGCCAATTGGGCACTTGGGCTCTAGACTGAGGGGTGGGGAGCCCTCCGTGGGATTCTTTCTAAGGGTTCCTAACCTCTATCTAAGCTAAGTTTCGAAGGAAACCTCGGAAAACTCCGAACAATTAGTTCGGCGGACGCGACCTGGTTTCGAACCGCACCTTCCGTCTCCCAATCCAGAGTGCTATGCTCTCGGCCACTGGTGGGGCTCCTGGATATGAGCTTACCATGATGATACACTTTTAAAATATTTCTACTGCAAAACTGAAACAATAGATTTTTCTCAAAATCGTATTGGTTTATGTTGTTAATATGGCGCATTCACGATACATTTAGTTATCAGTATACAATTGATACATTATTTGCTTTTTAGCGGTTTTTCCCCCCTCCACATCCTTTTCATGAACCATTCCAAACTCATTAAGCTCTTTTGAGGTGTAATGCAATCAGAGGCGGATTAATGCAAGTTTGTCGGGGAGGGGGCGGGGTCGGTTAGTTAGGAGATTGGCATATACATCCATTTTATGGAAGTAAAATTGGATCTTTTACATTAATTTCTTTTTCCTTGCGGGGAGGGGCGGTCGCCCCCTCCGCCTCCCCCTTTAATCCGCCCTTGAATGCAATGTTTAAACAGTTTTTTAAAGCTATCATATTACACCATTGAGTCAAAGAATTTAAATTGTATCTTTACAAGTTACTAGCGTTAACCTTTTGCAGACCGAATTCAGATCCAGGCATATTTTGATTTCATTTTTTGTGTATTTTGTTTTCTAATATGTTAATCAAAGGATACTAGTCATTTAAACGGGGGGTGGGGGGTGGATTGTGCATAATTTTCACTGTGTTTCCAATTGGGAGCATCGGTCATTTTTGACTATATTTTACATTGGCTTCAAAAACAGAGCATATCTGCCAACTCTCCCAACGTTTTCGGTAAATTTTTTACCTCTATTTTTAAACAGTTTTATTTTGGAATAACATTTGGACTGATTTTCATTATAAATTGCCAAGCAATAGTTAGTGGTGGGAAATCTCTGGAAAAAATCGGAAGAGTTGGCAGCAATGTCATGGGTAATTTAAGTTATCTGCTTTAGTGCGGAGCACTTTCTAAAAAAATGCAAAATTTTGATGTAGTCCATGCACTTTTATTTGAAAAGTCATAAAATATGAAAGAATTTGAATTTAATGCCACAGGTTTGCCGGCTTGGTTGGCGGAGCTGATCTTCAAGCCTTTAGTGGCAATCTGTGGATTTTATTGGGAAAAAGAAAGGAAAAGAGAAAAGGAATTTTACAAAATATAGCTGGGAAGGCCCGGCACAGAGATCTCCCTCGCAGAGGCCCGTGTCATAAAGTGTCCCCACTAAAAATACAAGGCATCTTCATATTATGCGGGACAGAAGGTCCTGCTTTGATGTACAATAATTTATTTTACAAAATTTTCATAACTTTTTTCGAAAAACTGCATATTTTAAGAAAGTTTGAACAAAATTTCATGCTTATGCCAACTCCTGTACAGTTCATTATTCCCAATATTTAATAATTTCCTTCGCTCTGTATACTCCTATAACACTTTCCTGTGTTTTGTACCAAAAGTTTTATTGTATATCAAAAATTCACTGTAATATGGCCAATTATGTACAAAAAAAGTTGAATTTTTTTAGAAAAAATTCAATTTTTTTTTGTATAAAAGTAACTGTACAATTATTAATTTCATACGTATAACTCGACTTTTGCTGCAGAACACACTTTAATATTAATAGAATGTTTATGTAAAATTATATATTGTTTATTCAGCTTATACATTGTTTATTCAGTCTTCGTGCAACAGTTTTCTATTTCTCGGGGACACATATGGATAACGAGAAACCAGGTATTTCGCCGCATTGTAAAATAACTCAGGGGCCACTCTGCCCTTCCCGCCATTCTAGAAAGACGTTTCAATATTTACGTTTCTGTGAGATTAACAAATAAATAGTAAAATAAATACTGAAATGGAATCACATTATTGAAAATTCAGAAAGTTGCGCTACGTTCAGTTAGTCATTGGAATTACTGAACGATAAAGAACGGGAAAGGCCACACAGGCCCCTCCGTCTTTCTAGTGTTTACATTAATTTCTTTTCTTTAATTATATAGTTTTCATTACTCAAAACGCAATGAAAACTATATAATTTCAACATGGGAACAATGAATACTAGTTACTACGATGAATACTAGTATGAAAACTTTAATTTCCATAAGTCACAATGAGTAAAATAAACCTTTACATATTTATTATCTATTGATTTCAGGTGAACTATTGAACATAAATACTCAGCTAAATCACAACCTATTAAAAAATTCAATTTTTTTCTTTAAGTAAGTTTTAACATTTACCGTAGATTTAAATGTTTTGCATATAATGTAAGTTTTTTATGCACCTTAAAGTTTTCGTTTCCGTACACAAACAGAATTTAGAAACATTTTCCAATAAGAATTCCACAAAAGGTTTCAAAATCACTAGAATGGAATTTTGATTCATCCCATTGTATTACGGGAAGCTGTCGCTCTAATGGTTTGGATGGTCTCTAATGGTCTTACATATAGGTTGTTTTTACTCCATGTGTAACGCATTTGCGCCTTAAACTCCTTAAAAAGTCCTTCTGCAAAGGCAGCCGCCGTGTAGCTTTGTCCCTTAACAACAATAGCCAAGAACCCAATAATACAACCACATTAAAACTACAGAAGAAATACTGACTGTCTTACTTTTCTAGAAATTTGCAACGCATTCCAAATTGTTTATAAATTACCTGAACGAATCCAATAAATACTACGCAAACATTTACTACTTTTGCCTTCATTTACAGTGTAAATCTAGAAACATTCCTAGACCAGACATATATTTTTAAACAGGAGTATGAAAGGCTTATCTTTCCCTTTCCAGATCTGTTAAATTTAAAGATCACGAAAGATCCTAACACTTCTTGGGTTACAATACCACCTGTAATTCTAGTGCAGCTCATAAATTACATCAAGAGAGGGGGAAAGTAGATATCAACAATTTTATGATTTTCATTTGCACATGCTATGTAAGCAATCCGTGGTATTAGGATTGATTCAATGTCAGAATACAAAATGTATTTTTAACACGCTTTTATTAGCTTCACCTGTATGTATGTTTGTATGTTCTCGATTTTGACCCACTTTAAACGGTCAGATTTAATTTAAACTTTGTAGATATATTAAGGATCGATGACAATACAATAATTTGATAAGTTTATCCCATTATCCTGATTTTAACACGCTTTTATTTATTACCTTCACCTGTATGTATGTTTGTAATCGACTCCTTTGAATTCAAATTTGGCACACTTTAAACGGTCAGATTTAATATAAACTTTGTACATTTATGAAGAACCGGTGAGAATAATTTTATAATTTCATCTCATTATCCTGACCAGGATCGCCAGGATTAAACAATTTCCACATTTCTTATCCTGATTGAAAGTAGTACACTTCCAAAGATTACAATCTTAAGAAAACTTTTTTTACTGTGACCGTGATCGTATAGTGGTTAGTTAGTACATTGCGTTGTGGCCGCAATAACCCAGGTTCGAATCATGGGCATGGCAATATTTTTATTTTTACAAAATATCGTGATCCATCACATTATGGAAGAGTTGAGTACAAGAACATGTTAAGGCTATTCTTTTTAACACGCTTTTATTTGTTGATTAGACTTATTTTTCCTTTTTAGTGAGGAAGGTAGCATTTAACTGCAGGTTGATTAATACTTTGGTGCACAGCATGGGCGTAGCAAGAGGGGGCTGCTCCCCCCCCCAAAATGGGACACTTTACTTAGCTTACAATTTGATATTTAGCTTACAATTGAACTTTAGCTTTAAATTGGATACCCAGCCCACCCCGAAATAAAATCCTGGCTACGCCACTGGTGCACAGTGAAAATAAATTATCTCACAGTTTGTACTTTCCAAGTTAGTGTTCCTTAGTGTCGTATGAGAGATATCGAAAATTAAAAATAAATTTTAAATACATACACTTTAAAATATTAAAAACACGGTTTTATAGCAAATCGAAGTAAAAAGTGAAAAATAAAAATATAGTTTAAAATAACAAAAAACACGCTTTAGTGATAGATTTAACTAACTATAAAGCGAAAAATAATTCTTAATATAGAAATAAATTAATGAACTAAAAATAGTATTATTGTGAAAAAAGCGTGATATGCTCCATATATCAGTTCTTGAGACTATTCGATCGATACGATTAGTAAAAAAATGTTACAAAAAATATAGCACAAAGCACCCCACGCTTTTTTCACAATAATACTATTTTTCGTTCATTAATTTATTTCTATATTAAGAATTATTTTTCGCTTTATAGTTAGTTCAATCTATCACTAAAGCGTGTTTTTGTTTTTTTAAACTATATTTTTTTTGTATTTTGAAAATACAAAATACATTCTCAAATTACTTTGTTTATACGAGTGAAAATACAAATTTGAAAATGTATTTCAAATGCATGCATTTGCGACACTGTCCTAATCTGGTTAAATCTGCAGACAATATGATGCTAATATTTTACAAGTATTCAATTTGGAGGTATTTTATATTATTCTCATTAGACCCCACATGAATTCCAAATCTCAAATTAAAGGAAACGCTCATATTTTTCTTTAAAAAGCAATAACATTTAAAAGTTCTTTTTCGATTACAAGACTAATTCGCAATCATTGTTTGAATACCTACTAAAAGATTGATACCAACTCCTAACAAAAACTAATAAGAAACTTTTAATGGCAACCTGTTTCCCACAAGTTCTTTTAGCGACTTAAATTGTGAAAAACTAAAATATTGAATAGGATTGTAGTCTCTGCCCAAAAATTTTAATATTCAACTTTTTACAAAAGTGGTTAAGGGGACAGTTTACCCCAAATTTGGTCTAAAAATCAATTTTTTAAATGAGATTCAATTAAATGAAAGCCTGTTAAATTATGAAAATTTTGACACCTCATTTTTAATCATACCTCAATAATATCACGAGATATTGCAACTTTTGTTCATACATTCAGCGCAATTTCATTGGCAAACAAACTGTTTAGATCGCTTTATGTTCATATTTTCTTCAATTTGATGTTTTAAAAATGCTAAAGCTTTTTTTTTTTTTTTTTTTTTTTTGTATTTGAGATAAAGATTAAAAAATTTTGTACAGGTTTTTATTATGTATCTGATAAATCTGTCCATGGGGATTTAGCCTTCAGTTTTTTTTCTCTTTTTTATTTTACAGAAATCATATGAAGATATGCTACGTTTTATTGTTTCACTATACTATGTATATCTGTAGAAAAACTGTATTGGACGTAATATTAGATGTATCTAAAAATCCATGCACAGTCTTGTGTTACATATTATGTGAAAATATTTTTTTAAAGTGGACACAAATCTTTATTTTTTAAAAAGTAGTATGTTTTTTTTAAATCAGTTTTTTAAACATTTTTTTTAAACTTTTACTTAAATGTGCAGTTTAAAGTGGTTTACTTTTTCAAAATGCACTTTCAATTGAACACTGAAATGCTTTCAGTTCATCATTTGCACTATATATTTTAAAATTAAAAAAATGCTAAAAAGTAAACTGTCTCCTCAATGAGACAGCCTTAAGGTTGGGAATTTTACGTTTTTTTTATTAGTAAAGATCGGCCAGTGTTCATAAATTAGTTTTGATTAGATTATGCAAAATTCTGCTTCGAATTCGGAATTCACATTAAACATAAGACAATGGGGATGAAAAAAAGAAAGAATTTAGTCGTATTAACGTGTTCTTGCCTAAAGCGCTACTGTTCATCTAAGGGTGCAGGAGTTTAGAGTGATTATCTTTAAATGTAACATACGCGTTAAAACCTCTTAAAAAGTCCTCAGCCCAAGGCATCTCCCATAGGAATAGTGCCCTCATGTAGCTTTACCTTAACTAAACTAAACAATTAAATTCAATCTTAGTAGTTGGTATGGATTTTTTAAGTCACTATTGATCAAAATTCCATTGATTTTCCTTAAAGCTTAATTAAATGAAAGTAAAAATATTCAATTAATAAATAATTAAATTTTATGATTTACTTAGTTTTAATTAATTTTAAGTGTATTTACGATTAACTAATTGGGTATGTTCAATTCCTTAAAAATGAGCATCTCCTGTTTATTTATTTATTATTTTTTTTAGGACTACATTCGTAGAATTTACAGATTCTTTTACGCGTACATTTTAAATAGGCTAAAAACTTGCACATCGTATGGAATAATTTTCTATTTCTAGAAATACATTTTAAACCTATTCTATAAATTTTGAGATTTTTATACCATCCGATACCAGGGGCGTAGCCAGAAATTTTTCATGGGAAGGGGGTTACGACTACTACAACTCATATATATGTATACGTGTGTGTGATAATGTAGTGAAGAATATACATTTTGTATGGCAAAAAAATTCTCATGGGGGGATTATGATCCCCCCTAACCCCCCCCCCCTTGGCTACGCCCCTGTCCGATACGTATTTTTATATAGAAAGGGATCTTTTGACAGAAATGTACTTCCGGAAATTTCAATATTCTATGTACTTTCAGTTTATAAAATTCCCAAAATAGCTGCCTGACCTGATAAATTGTGATTGATGAGGTAAGCGGCGCAACTTAATTATGTGAATAAGTAACGTTATTTAAAAATAAAATATACTTTGAAATTTTATGTAAGTAAATCATTTCCTGGGTTAAAAAAATTATCTGTAACGTGTTGTAGTTTTTAAAATTTATCGGTAACGTGTGGAAGTTTTATGAGATTTAATTGGTTACCTTATAAAAATATCATGTTTATGGGCTGAGACGGACTAATTTTCAAAAAATGATTTCATTGAATTATCAATAATAATTTGGGTGTTCATGTAAAGTTTTTAAAACATAATTTATCTAGAAATTATGATTGCAGCATTAATTATTGATATTACTTTAACTGTTTATCCAGTGATAAATTTAATCGATAAACTTGATAAACTGTTGATGTGCCAGCACAATCTAAATTTTTCTGTAGAACAGTCTAGAGTAGAACTTACGTCTTTACGTGAGTACTGACTTGTAAATAGTACCTTCGTCTATAAATAGAATGACTCATTTCATACAACAGAAGACCTTCTATTCTGGGAAGTCACAAACTCCTAAAGCAAAATGCCAACAAGTGAAGGTGAATAGGATTTTGTTTACATTACAAAAAAAAAATCTGGAGTGACTCTACTCGACTTTCCGAACACTTACGATTAAGATCATTACCAAGCATTTAAATGAATTTTAATCGATGAATAATTCAAACATATGTACCAAACTGAAGCTCAATCGAATGCGCCCTTTAAACGCTAGCGCACTTTTAATAATTTCTCCCAATAGGCCATGATGTAAAAGAAATCTTTGTCGTAGCCCTGTAGAAAAACTATAAGTCCTATACACATCAAAATCAATACTGGTCTTACGATGGTGGTTAATAACATATCCACTTAGGTCCCGAGGTACACACATGTGGACCTTTTCTTTCCGTTTTTAAAACAATTGTTTAAGATTTTTTTGTAGTTCTGAATGGACGTGCATATGCGTCGATGTTTTAGTTTTGAATAAATGGTGCTACCGCATGAATGTGCAAATCCTACACACTGACGCACACATTTTATTTACGTTATCTTTGTTTGCCGTTACACAAAAGAGTATTTGAATGTTAGTGAAATTTCCGAAGTCGAATTTGTTAATATTTTTTGCTTATTTTCGAAATTCAAATAGCTGGAAAGAACTTGTAGGACATCCTTTGCCTTTAAAAGTTTCTTGACAATTTTCTTTTATGGATGATAACAACTTTTTACTACTGAAACTGTGATTGGGAATGAAGCTTTTAATCGAAAAATTATTTGAAAATGCGCTTTCTACTTGTCATTTTTAAATGTAATAGGTTTTTTTTCTAAATAATTATGAGATTGCTCTTTAATTTAACATGTGAGATTTTTGTTGGGTATGAAGAGGATATATACCCAATTGGAGATCAATTGAATGCACCGTTTAAACGCTAGCGCGCTTTCAAGAATTTCCCCCATAGGCCATAATGTAAAAGAAATCTTTGTCGTAGCCCTGTAGAAAAACTATAGGTCCTATACACACGATAATCAATACCTGTCTTGCGACGGTGGTTTATGACATATAGACCCAATAGGAGCGCCATTGAATGCCCCGTTTAGGAGCTATCGTGTTCACTCACATACACACACACACATACATACATCTCGTAAAAACAGCATAAATGAATTCAGAAGACCTCAAAACGTGTAAATACACCAAAATCTCGAAGTCGAATTTTTTCATGATTACAGTACTTTCCTTACATGGTACATGTTCGGAAAGTAAAAAAAAAATATTAAAAGTAAGTTTAGTTTAGCTTTCATCGTACTGTTCAAAGACGCTCATGAGTATGTTATCTGAAAACATCCAAGTTAATAGATTTCGATTTCTGTTAGCACTTACGACTACCAACTTTTGACCGTTTTTGTAAAGATTTCTTACCAGATTTTTCAAACAACTTTGTTCTTAAGTAAAAAGCAACAATGAACCCAGCACATTTTTAAACCACCTATCTGGTCTTTATTTTCTTTTTTCCTTCGTATGCACAAAACTGATCTGTACTGATCGAGGCTTTTAGCCCATACTTTCTACATAATATTTACCACTGGATTTCTTATTTTCGTGACTGGAGATAAAGTGGCTGCTGCTACGGCTCTCCATTAAAACCGAGCTATAGTTCCTTTCAGTAATATAAAGAGGGAGGAACCGAAAAATAGCACTGGAAAATTTCTCTCTATTCTAAAAAAAGTAAAGGCCGCCGCTGGCGCTGTCAAAGCTTGTGGACATATCTCCTCCTAAACCGTGGGGATTTGGGTTTCGACTAAGGTGCCCACAGATTCGAAAAATTCCGAGGAACCTGCTAAGCTGACATAAAATTCGAAAATCGAATTATTTTAGAAGATATAAATAAAAAACTGAAAAAATAAACCGAATGGTTGCCAGATTTGGCATATAATCATTCATTCCTTTGCAACAAAGCGTTTCCAAGTATCTAGAATCGCGTGAAATTTACAAAGTTAACACAAAAAGACTAATAACTTCTTCACCGTTTGCACGATCCGCTTGAAAATTTTCATGATCATGTATAAAAATATAGAAAACAATCTGCGCTTCTTTAAAAATCTGAAAATCCACCCGTTCCCTCCTTTTTAAGCGATTTTTCGCTATTTTCAGCACCATTTTATTTTCGAGAGTCAAAAAAGTAAATCATTTGCGTGACAAAATCACCCTTTTCAAGTTAATATGTTGTCATACAATTGGGATTCAAATTCGTTTAACAAAGCTTTTCCAGATTACACAGTTTATTATCATTTTTTTCACAAATAAATCGTTTGCATGGACATGAGAATAGCTGTGTACACAAAACGAAATCTTTCGATTGCGAAAAGAATCCACGACTTTCCAGAACAGCATGAAATTTAATTTGGGTATCTCTCTATTCTAAAAAAAAAGTGAAGGCCGCTGGCGCTGTCAAAGCTTGTTGGCCTATCTCCTCCTAAACCGTGGGGATTTAAGTTTCGACTAAGGTGCCCACAGATTCGAAAAATTCCGAGGAACCTGATGAGCTGACTTAAATTTCGAAAATCCAATTATTTTAGAAGATATTAATAAAAAACTGCAAAAATAAACAGAATGGTTGCCAGATTTGGCATAAAATCATTCATTCCTTTGCAATAAAGCGTTTCCAAGTATGTAGTATCACGTGAAATTGTCAAACATGAAGTAGAAATACACCCATTTTACGCCAAAATAAAAACTATATGAAATAAGTAACTCAAAATGTGTTACACAAAGTTGACAATTTTCAAATAGTAAGTTCGCTTAGACAACAGGAGTTTAGAATGAGCGATTATCCGTTTTTCCAAAACAGAATAACTAATATCTTGAAAATGAAAAATAATTAAAATGCAGATTATTTTAAATCCAGTTCGGTCCAGCTGGATTATTTGCTACCAATAGAAATATTTGGCGGCGTTAACTATGCCATTATAGTACACTCATGTCCATAAATTAAGGATAATTCAGAATCACACAGAAATTGATCTCTAAAATAAAAATTTCACCTGTGGAATGATCACACACATCTTGAAGAAGAATATGCAAATTACAGGAAACCACCAGATGGCGTGGATGGTACGTCACAATGATGAGAATGGTGGCAAAGAAGTAAAATTGTTCACAAGCGCTGTGAAAGCCTTTCAGTGCAAAAACCGCATAGTTATGGCACAAAGGAGGCATTTGGATGATGTTTTACGTGGCAGAATTATCGGACGACTGGAATGTGGACGTACCCAGCTGGAAGTATCCGAGGAACTTGGAATCGCCCAGAGTGTCATCTCCAGGCTTTGACAACGATTCCAAGATGATGGTAATGTGAGTAGACGTTACAGCACAGGTCGCCCCCGAGTTACAACGCCGAATCAGGACCGCTATTTGGCAGTTACTGCTAAAAGAAACAGACGGAGTACAGCATCAGACCTGTCTCGTCAGCTCTCTTCAGCTACCGGTACGACAGTTTCAAGGCAGACCGTATACAGACGCTTAGGGCACATTGCTCTATATGCTCGTAGGCCTGTCAGATGTGTTCCACTTACCGCAACTCACTGTCGCCTGCGATTAACCTGGAGTAGAGAGCATGCATTGTGGACACCGCAACAGTGGTCTTGTGTGATGTTTTCCGACGAGTCCAGGTTTAGTTTGGAGTCTGATTCTCGCCGGACATTCATCTGGAGACCGCCAGGTACCCGTTACCACCAAGAGAACACCATTGAAAGACACCGTTACGGTGGTGCAGGATGGCTCGTTTGGAGAGGAATTATTCTTGGTTCCAGAACTGACCTGCATGTTCAGAGTGTAACGATGACAGGCCACATCTATCGGGATGTCATTCTGGAACAACATGTACGTTTGTTTCGGGGCGCCATGGGTGCTGAATTTGTGTTTATGGATGACAACGCCCGTCCTCACCATGCAAACATTGTAGACGAATGCCTTCAATCGGAGGATATCACCCGTATGCATTGGCCAGCATACTCACCGGACTTGAATCCAAAAGAGCATGTGTGGGATATGCTTGGCCGACGAATTGCAGCCCGTCAACACCCTCCCACCTGTCTACCGGAACTTCGGAGTGCATTGCTTGATGAGTGGTGTAATATTCCCCAAGATCAGATTGATCATTTGATACTCAGCATGCCTAGGCGTTGTCAGGCCTGTATTGCATCGTCCGGGAGACATACTCCGTATTAACCATCCTACTAAACATGTTATACTGTTTTTTGTAAATAGGTTCTTTTTTGAAATTTGGTCAAGTGAGTAAAACTTGCAATTTTTATTAATTATGTCAAACATATAGCATCTTTTTTGCTCTTTACTTTTTGTTTAATAAATAGACTTTACAAATAAGTCAAATTTGTTTTGCTTCTTTCTCTTTCTTTGCCTGAACTTCATTATCCTTAATTTATGGACATGAGTGTAGTTACAGTACACTTTGGATATTTGCTTGCGCGACGAGATTGTTATGATTCGTGGTGCTAAGTACGCCAATCTGCAAACGATTATGTAAATGAAAATATGGACAACGGTTTTGCGGTAACCTTAAATGAACAGTAATTATAGGTTGTGAGCATGTGTAAATCGCCAAATAATGAAAAGTCGCCATTGGTGGCAAGCTATCCTATCTGTTCCGTAGCTTTTATTAACTTTACATGTACGAAAGTCGCCAAATAATGAAAAATCGCCATGGGTGGCCAATTCGCAAGGTGTCCAATAGGTTTTACATTATTAAAAATACAGCTGAAATAGATGTTCTGATTTTATTATGCTTTAGCTCCTAATTAATATAACTTTTGAATGGCAACATTAAATATCATTGTGCTTCTGAGGAGTGCAAATAATTTTTCCAGCGATTATAAGCGGAGTCCGCACTCCAGGTGGAGTATAGCTCAGGACAAGTACAACACGGATTCCCATAACAAAATATATTCCGTGTTATGAGGGGGAGGGGGGTCTACTGTAGTGTGAAGTTTAAATTTTTATGTACTTTTAAGCCTTATTAGGGGCCGAATGCTTCGTACGAAAAGCGAGCGTAGCGAGTCTGGAGGCCTTGGCCCCTAGTTCCCAAAAAAAGCGTAAACGTTGGCATCTATACTTGATCGTGTTATAGTCTGTGGGCCGTTTTCTGTAAAAATTAAGCAAATATTTACTTCTGTCCAAATATTTTTGTGGTATGAGCGAGTTTAGAAAAGCTGGGCTTGTTCATCCTTTCTTTCACGTTAAATTAAGTTCATTTTCATTTCGAAAAATCCAGTCTCAACGAATTTTCTTCGGTTTCTTAATGTCCATTTCAGGATTAATTCTTTGATTTTTTTTAAGAAATTGCAGCAAGTTTATTTGAAGTAGAAAATGTGAAAATTTTTGGTGTAACAGCGAATTCATATAAGATGCCTTGGATTTTCGCTGCATCTGAAAATATTAGTCAATTCTCACGGCTCCATATACATTTGGAGAAATTGCTTTCAAATTCTATCCTTCGACGTCTACTGCACAGTTGCCAACTACTTCAGAATAAAACGAACCACTTTTTCTAAAGTGGAAGTTCTTAAGACATTTTTTTGAAGAAACTATCATTACATATATGGAGTCCCAATATTACTATGATTTAAAGTAAAAATACTGTTTAAAAGAAGTGGTCGATTATATTTCGGAGACGTTAGGAACTCTGCTGCAAATATTCAATGTGAAAATTCTTTTTTTTCCCTTTAATTCCATCAACCACTTAACTTATAAGAAATAACCAGTATTCTGTACAATAAACATGATACATTAAATCTGTGTTCACAGGAGAAAGAACATATTTATTTCCTCAATAAAACTAGTGTGCAAAGATTTTAACTTGAGGATTTCTCTAGACAGTGTTAAGAATAAAATGTAAAACTTAAAATGAATTGTCAGAGAGCTAATTATATGAAGATTCTACAAGTCGTTTTCCTTCAGTGAAATATTTTTCTTATAATGTCTGTATAATGACAGCAGTTTGATAGTGTTTTAAAAATTGACAAAAGATGGTAATGCTATGAAAAATAGAAATTCTTCTTTGATTTTATGTCAAACTTTTGAATAACAGAAAGAAAATGTTTGAGCTTACAGTAAATCGAAGGAAGAATAAAAACTATTTTGGCAATATAATTTAAAACTTCACAATATTATTTGCTCAAATTTTAGAACATTTTAAAGGACATGAAATATTTCTCATGACTATATCGAGGGAATATTTTATAAATTGAACATATGGATCAATAAAATCTTATCAATTAAAAATACGGATAGGTTTAAAAACTCTAATTTGAATTTTTTTTACAAGACTGTAAATATTGAAAATATTGAAATTGAAAATGTAATTATTTATCGGATTTTATAGATGCAAAAATCCAGCTTCTTTTCTGTTTTTCAAATTTCTTTTCAAACCAAACTAAGTAAATAAATATCAAAAAAGCTGCCAACATGTACAGAATATAACCAACCACTTCTCGTAAACAGCAATTATTTTGGATATTTTTTTTAAATAGCAGCTTACCCGCGAAAACACCTCTTAATTTCTTCGAGATTTTGTAACATAAAAAATTAGTGTTTATAATAATTAGCTAGTCTATTTCGTATTTGCTGACAACTAAGTGAAAAATAAAGTTACAAGTGAAAATGTGAATGCATTTGAGTAATTTGAACGAATTGCATGCCAGATTACTTATGGTACGTAGAATTTTCGATGAGCACGATCTAAATTTAAAAGTTATTGTTCTTATCTAACAGACAAAATTGTGAAATCGTGAAAAAAATAGTTTATTCTGTTTAGATGGGACACATTTTCACAACAAATGAATCCTTACAATTAAAAATTGCTTACAATTATCTTGCTGAATTCTTTCAATTTTCATCGTTAAATATGAAATCATAACTGAAATCTCTCAATAAATAGCCACTTGGCCGAAAAATGTATAAGTACAACGAAAGATCTAACATACTCTATCCAAAGTCTATCCAAATGCCAACATGTCTTCATAGACATGACTCTTCATATATTTAAATTAATTTTTTTTTGTTTTCTGGTACATGTCTGTTTATTTCCTTGCCTAATCATGCTCTTTATAAATCTGTATTATACACATTGCTGATTTAATGTCACCAATGCGTTGACATTGGTAATTAGTCTATATCAGTTTGTAAAGCATCCCCACACATGCGCTGACCGCTAAAACCTTCCACATGGAACGTCAATGGAGGGGTGCTTTTAAAATGCCCTTGCTGTCTCCTAACAGGTGGGAAAGAATTACTGTTATCAGCTACTTCTGAAAATTAAAAAAAAAACTTTCTTTCCTTTTATTTTCCTAATACAATGTGTTATATTCTTAGGGAAACTTTATGAGTGTTTTACATGTTTGAGTTGGTTGAGTTTTACATGTTTGAGTGCTAGCTAACAGTGAACAAACACTGAGCGAAAATATAGCAAGTCTATTTTAAGTACTATTACATGGCTTGACGTTTTCAATCTAGACATTTAAGAAATTTTAACTAATGAAATATAGTTTCTTGCTACAATTAATTGACATGATCTCAAATGATTGCTATACCAAGTTCACTACAAGCGAGAACCATTAAAATCTCATTAGAAACCTATTACAGGTATATGTTCGATTTATAAAACCACATTTTCCGAGAAATATATTTCTTTCAGTTTGTTATTTTTTACTGGAACCTTTCTAAACTACTTTCTTACATGGGCTTACTCTACTGTAAAACATAGCAGCTGTGGTAAAAAAGCTCTTGTGGATGTAAGAAAGAGTTGTGTTTAAAAAAATATTGTCGACATTTAAAATGCTGAAGTAGCACATTTTCGCTGATTATTTTTTTTAATTTGAAGAAAAAATTAAATACGCAAGAGGGAACTGTATTATTTTGAGATGTGTCAAATTCCATATGCCTAGGAGAAAATTGGAAGCAAAAGATGTGTCAACTTTTACACTTTTATGGGAAGACTACCCACCACTAATTTTTATTTAGTAGTTTATTACTAAAACACAACTGTATGACTGCCGTAGCGTCCGATAGATAATACCCAAAAAGCAGTAAAGAGAGCTCTTACGTAGCTGAAAACCCGATTTTATCGGAAAGTTTTACGCCACAGTTAGGGGTATTTTACATTAAGAGTTTTGGCTATTTTAAGTTTAAATTACGAAGTAAAAATTAGTGATAAAAAATTTTCCGACAAACTCGGAAGAGTTGCAGTTATGTACTATGTTCTACGCAGTTACGTACATTATAAGATATGTATAAAACATAGCTGTCAACTTGTACGCTGTACTAGAAGATAGATACGCTTTTACAAGAATACGCCATAGACGAACAAAGAATAGCTGCTTTTTTAGAGCCAAACATACTCGTGTAATCTGATCCAGATAGTGGATGGCTGGACGCAAAAATCATACATTGTCGCCTATTTTTTTGGTGAATATCATGAACAGACTGACGTTGTGTGGAATCCCCAACTTCAGTTCGCATCCAAAGTTCTTGAACATCAAGTCGATGAAAAGTTTCCTAACGTAATAAGCTAATACTACTATGTCATTGTCAGCCCTAACGAGAATGTTTACCATATGGTCTTTGAGTTAAAGAAGCTATTACTGTTTTTGCAATGAACACGTGTAATATCAGTTTGCTTTTTGACGATCTCCAGAAACTGCTGAGTTGGAGATGGACCATCATGAGACATGTGGGCGATATCTGTAACAGTCGAAAAGTTACTTCACATCTGTAACATGCGAAGTAACTTTTCGAAGTGAGATACATAAGACTGATGGAATGTTCTTCCAAAAAGGACTTCTCCTGCAATATAAACGTAGTTTCTCCAACATAAACATCCCTGTGACTCCCCTCACATAGCTCGTCCCCTGTAAAATCGAGACTACCTCATTTACTCCAAACAATAACATCTGTAACAGGCGATATCTGTAACAAGTGGGTCAACTTCCAACAGGAGGTTGGAAGGAGACCCATTAGCCCTCCTCTTGAGCTTTAGAAGGTTTTCTTTGAATAATATTTCCTTTTCTTCAATAACATTTATACTACATTTCATTATTTTTCTTCGAATAACATTTAATATGGTAAAAATGTTTAAATTGTAAACTAAATTTTAATGTTTGTCTGCCATTCAAGAATTCATTCAGTGATGATACCTTGATCCCGTGTGTGCCTTTTGCAGGGCTAGGCACACTCTTTAGCTTTCAAAATAGTGATAAAGTGACAAGAATCTTTTTAAAAAAGTGACTAAGTAGGGACCACGTGAAAATTATTTTTTCTTGTTTACAAATGCATTTACACACACTTGTAGTGCCTTTTTAACAGTGTATTTTAAATACATTATCATTCATTTTTAATTTCACTGTTGCAGTGAATTTCTTTAACAGGCAAATAGCTGTCTGATACCAAAACATCCAGATCAAAACATGTTTTTTCACACACACCTTGTGTGTGACCACAACCTTGTCTCTGCCCTCTTTCAGGTTTTTTCGGTGATAATGTGTGATAACTGTCAAGAACATAATCATTCCACAGTTCTTTGTGATGTGCCCAATGTACGACGAAAAAGCATAAATTGCTCCACCAAAGGTTTTCTTTTCAGTTTTCATAACTTTTCGCATGGAATTCATGACATCCACTATAAAACAAGTCTTCTCATGAGACTAGAAAGAGTTCTCGTCGCTGGTGTTGCCATAAGATTGTTTTAACAATGCCCTTTACTTAAGGCTTTGCCTAATCCCTGTTCGTCAAACAGTGAGTAGTTTCCAGATGAGTGAGATCATACCAAAAAAGCTCTTGCATATCACATGTGAGCGCTTCTTGGAAGTTTTTCCTTTAACGCCTGCACTGGTGTTTTGTTGCTATGAAATGCTGGTAGCATGACTTTATGCATGGTACCTAAGATCCCTATTAATTTGTTTTCGTATCATGTTTTGCTCAGTGAAGAATACAAATCATCATCGATCTTAAACACATTTAATATCTTTTCTTTTGCATCTTGTGAAGCCAGTATTTTTGTCAGCAGACTGAGTAATGGATTAGGAAGTATAACAAACAATTTACCTTTTTGTAAAATATATTTAAACATTGAGGTCACTTTTGCATCTAAGCTCTGGGTTTTCTTCTTAGAAAACTCATAGTGGATGTTCATACCTTCTACCATAGCAACGGAGCCTGTTATTTCCCGAAATAGATTTTATATCAGGCGCTTATGATGTGCTGTTCCCCATTCTGCTACAAGCTGTTTTTAGTACGCCCTGCGATGCTAGATGAGCTTTTTTGGGATTTATTAATGTTTTTTTCGAATGTTATGTCAGCTACAACAGATGAAAATTTATAGTCATACCGTTTCACAATTGCTTCCCCTTCATGAACATTTCATGCACCTCCAGGGCTGTCTTGTATAGTCTTCTCGAGTCTTAAGGAAATAAAGAAGTCCATCGTCGATAGTTTACACAGTCAAGCACAGCAAATAGGGGTAGAAGTTTCTGAACTGTTGTCTAGAGGGAATTCCCAGAGACCTTGTCTATCGGAAGAAATCAAATTTCCAAAAATTTGGAGCAATTTCAAAAAATTATCCGAGTACAAAAATTGTGTTGATGTTTACCGTACTTGGCCAACACTTTTTTCAAAGTCCGAATAGTTTCTTCACATTGGCATCTACATCTATATATAATTTGTGGGATTTTTCCCCATGCCAAAGAAATATTCTGCTGGATGTGAAGTAACTTTTCGAAGTGAGATACATAAGACTTATGGAATGTTCTTCCAAAAAGGTCTTCTCCTGCAACATAAAAGTAGTTTCTCCCAACATAAACATCCCTGTGACTCCCCTCACATAGCTCGTCCCATGTAAAATCGAGACTACCTCATTTACTCCAAACACTAAGCTCACGTAAATACGGGATCGGATCCCTTGGAAAATCCCCCACGGAGAGCATTCTCCCTATAGGCTCAGGACCCTAGTGCAGTAAGTCAGCCTTAATCTACAAACAAACAAACAAACCAAACACTAGGCATACAATGAGCACATTGGAAATTCCACTTCCACGAAGATATTTACCTTGACAACTAAGCACAACTTTAGCCGTATAAATGTGCCAACAGCAATACAATATTAGTAAGCTTATCTGAATTGCTTAGTTGGACTTCACGATGAGACGGCCCTAGGATATGTGGAGCCCTCTTGCAAACATAAAAATAGGCTCCGCCTTTTAAACTTTTTTCAAGCTTTAGAATTCGAAATATGGGGACTGCTATGTTAATTTAAAAATTAAAATTAAAATAATTGTCCTATTTAATCCATGAAAATTGCAAATAAAACACCAGTATGTCCGGCCACCGCTGAGAGTATGTGGGCAGGAGAAAGTTTGAAAATCTACTAAAAATATACGTCATAATAGAGGATACACATTCTCACATTACATTGGGAGGTGGAGTTTTCAAGAGATTCTAACTCGCATTCATGTTTCATCTGCAACATGACAATCTGCATCTGCAGATGCATCATCTGCAAAAACCGCCCAACACTCCAGGTCGTTAGATCTACAGATTCGCAGTGGGCCATAACGCATAAATATGTTGGGATTATTTCTTAATTTCTTTTTATCTACATTGTCTTAAGGAGTTATTACACTACATTAAAATTCGATCAACTTTCTTGCCGAACACATTTTATAAAGATTTTCTCTATCGTTCGTTGGTTAAAGATCGCCGTCGTCAAGGTAGCGATAAAAAAAATCTGTCTAAAAGTTATTCGGCGAGAAAGTTGCTCGGATTTTAAGCTAGTGTGGTAACCCCTTCACGTTAAATATAAAGTCCGAATTCGAAACAATCTTTCTAACCATGAATAAATATTTAAACAAAATCTTAAAGCAAAGTCAGTTGTAAATATACGTGTGTATGCGATTTCCGCTGTATTCCTAGGGCGATTCTGTCTAATTTTTTTCCTTTTCTTTTTTTTTTAAAGTCTTCAGTTTTCCCTTTTTTCCCAAAAGAATCAATTTAGAAATAACATTTACTTGTTAAGTATTTGTTTTTTCGTACTTCAACAAAAATTAATTTATGTCTTCAAAAACATTTTTTAACCAGCCCAACAAGGAAAAAATCGCCCATTCGAAAATGAAGCGTCAACTTGTTTTAGAAGAAACACAAACACCTTTTAGGAGATTGTTTTCTCGACCACTAATTACAAACCCTAGTTCTCAGATAAATATATAAGCATGTGTTTTGAACCAAAACTTTTCACTTTTCTAATTGAAGATTTAATTAAACTTTTACATGAAAAAATAATCTTGAATTAAATATACCACCATCTGTTTTGAGAGTTGTGGATAATCACTGGATTTTTCTTAATTTTCAATGCAATATTAAAAATAAAAAATTCTTGAATAAGCCAAGAGAGCACTTTTACTTTTCTAATTAAGAAACGTGTTGTAGGAAACGAGAAAAAAATCATTTGCCTTTAGGAGAGAACAAAATTAAAAAGGTCTTTTTTTGCATACAATTACTTTAGAATTATTTAAACGTGACAAGAAATTAACAGCATATGACCCCTCCTGCCCCACTTTGGAACGTAAATTTCATTTACTTTGTTTTATTTGCTATTATAAGTAGGCTGAATATTCTTTATAAACTGAAAGTATTAGAGTACTTAGTGCAAATGCTTTTACAGCACACACACACACATATACATGTGTGTGTGACTTCACGCTGTCTCGGAAGTGCGTATTATTGAAGCGGCCTTTGTTTACTAAATAGAACATTTCTAATATCAATAAACAGGGACTAAAGGAAGGGCTTTGTAACTGAAAATAACAGCTTGCAATCTTTAAGGAATCAAAGCAACCACATTTTGCAAACAGTAATCTAGATTAACTATGTTGCTAGCAGCAAATTATGATCTGAAAACTGGTGTTGAAAAACACCTAAAAATCTCTGTATGGTAATACACTTGAAAAGGTACTCAGCCGGAATCATTTTTCTGTATGTCAAGTAATTTGCTGTTTTAATTCAAAAATCGTTGAATTAAGTTTAAAAATGCTTGCTTTATTTTAGCAGAAATTACTACAATGACCTCTCACTTCAGCGCCTCTGAGTTATAAGCGTCTCCCCTTTATACGCGAATTGCCGAAAGTCTGGTCACGAGAAATAGGAAAATAAGTATATAGGTCTCTCACTTACAAGCGCCACTATTCGCATCAAAATCCTGGCCAAAAAGCGAAAATTTTAAATTTGTTTAAAAACAGTAATATATATGTTTATGGATAGCCTAGTAACTGATGCATCATGAGATACATGTTTCTCGACCATAATTCATATCCAAAAGATGCAACACTCTGTTTAAAAGCAAATTTCTTCATTTACGGCAAGAGATTTCAGCGTTTTCTATTACTTCGTCGTGCATTTTTTACGGGCTCTTTTAATTAATTTACTGATTTGAAACTTAGCATAATTGTAGTAAAATATATGTATTTTAGTTATATGCATCTATTAGCTTGAAAAAATAATATGACTTTATTAAAAAAATTGTAAACTTTTTTTTCTAATTTTTTTTCAAAAATCCACATTTCAAAAAGCTTTTTGAAAGGGTGTCGGGGCTTGTCGCGCCAAATTTCAACTATAATCGTAATTATTACAGTAATGAGTGTCTATTCACAGAAAAAAATGTTCCCCCAACATCCACCATTTTTATAAAAAAAATTATTTATATAGCGCCATTTTTTTTTTCGATGATTTTATGACGGGTGATCGCAAAAGGGATACAAACAAACTCGCTTTTATTTCTTATAAACAATAAATTATGTGCAAGTGTTTGGATAAAGGTATATAAAATTTCATTTCAGTTAAGATTTAACATCAGTATTTTTAATTCAGTATGTAATTTCTTATTTTTCTGATGTAAGTTTGCTATAAGAAGAAAATTTGTACATATTCCAAAATTGCCCTTTCTTAGTCCTGTAAATAGTCCCATCTATTTACAGCTTAGTTTTCCATTTATGTCGTAAATTTGTCCAAAGCAAAAACTCTCCTTTTTTGGTTCTCAAAGGTTGGCAATTGTGACTTCGGGTCATGGAAGTGTGAGTGTGTAAACAGAAACATGTGCTAGCTCTTTAAGTCATTTTGAAGTGCTGGCTTGAAATAAATTACTTTCTCTTCCAGCTTGGAATGAGATTTTGTAGGTTTGCAAGGAGGCTTCTCTAAAGCAGTGTCCTTTTAGCTGCTCTAGAAAAAGGCCAAGGAAAAAGAGCAAGCCTTATAGCAGTGAGACCCTACAACTTCTAAGAAAAAAGAAAGAAGAAGAAGAAAGTGATTCTGAGTGAAGACGAATATCAGAGTTCAAAAGAATCGGAATGAAAAAGTTAATCTTAAGAAGTCATTAGAAAACTAAGATCCCTATAGTAACTACATTTAGAAAAGTGAAAAATCTAAAAATTTTTAGGATAAAAATTGATTTATAGATATGTAGCATTATATTTATAAGTATTATTATAAGTAAAATATTACATTTTTATATTTTATTGCGGTTAAGGCACAGCTACACGGCTATTTCCCTAACGGGAAAGTTGCCTTGGGCGGCAGGCTTTTTAAGGGGTTCTAATGCGTATTCACGTGACATCTGGAGAAAATCGCCCAAAACTCCAGACCGTTAGATCCACAGCCTCATGGTATTACATTTATAAGTGGTATTATACAATAGCAGTACTTCCCAGTAAGGGACACACCCCGGACAAGACATTTGTTAGAAACCAACTTCGAGTCGTTTGGCGATATATCACCAAACTTGGCGGCAACAAGCTTTTTTATATAATTAAGAAGTATATACTACTAAAAAGTCACGCAAAAGTCAACAGTAAGTATTTTAATGTTAAAACACATGAAAAATATTTTTGGCCAGGATTTTCACACAAATACTCCACTGTGTGTTGTGACAAATATATTGATGAAGAACTATGCGCTGACAGATTATCGGACTTTCGTTTGACATTGTTCCACGTTCTCGAGTGTTCATCCAAAGAAGAATTTCTAGTAGTTCTGAAAAAACTTCTGATGAAGAAGCAGATGAATGGTCATCGATTAACAACCTTCCAGACCTTGAAGTGTTTTTGGGTCATCCTGATACATCTAATATTGGCAAGTTTCAAGTTAAACAGAATCACATTAGATCCATGGAATAGTCCTACCGGGGAAACCACGTAAAAAAAAAAAAAAAAAAAAAAAAAAAACGCGCTAAGTACACTACGTCAAAGGTGGCGTGGAAACGTGTGCATATTATGACGATTACAACTCTTGCAAATTTTTGAATCGTTATATTTCAGAAACGGTGGCTCTTAGGAAAAAAAGTATTCAGACATTATTTATAGATAATTATCTGTTCTACAATTTTTGTCTGTACTGATTTTATGATAAAACTTACCGTTTTGCTGAAAATCGGGAAAAACCCGTTTTTGTGACCTTTGACTCAGTAATTTTTGTTTCGCTATCGGATCGATGAGGACGTTTTAGATTTCATTTATGATGGTGATCGAACAATCCTACCAACTTTCAACTGGGTGTGAATATTTGTACCCTCGGATGTCTTATTTGACCGGACTATTATCGACGCAATAGACTTCCACCTCACTCGTAAGGCATCTATTCTTCTTTCTGGACAGCTTCTGCAATACTTAACTGCGCAGCTGACTCATTTAATTATTTCTGAATTAATGAAACGTCTCCGCTCAACGCGAAACTTTTAATTTTCAAAATAGAAATATCTTGTGCATTTTTGTGGTGGTTTTTATTCACTAAAGTTCCACAGTTACTTGCAAATCCCAAGTCAATTATTTAATCAATGCAACTTCTGGTGCTTTTACATGCATCATTAAAATTAATTGTAGGTTTTTGAGAAGGACCTATTATTCTCTAGCCAATAACATTTGTAAGGATTCATTTTAAGTCGTTATTTCTTTATTCAAAAAGTTTATTAAAGCAATCATAAATCTATTATTTCTACCTCAAAATGGGAATGTATGATTAATTCCAATAAATTTCAAATTTTGGAATGTTTTTATGTACACCTCTCACTATTTCCTATGAATTGTTCACTCTGCAGATGTAAAAGAAACCTTTTACCTGAAAATTATCTGCAATTTAACAAACTAAATTTATAAATAAAGAATATACGTTAGTTGCACCAGTAGCTGACACTTGAAGAGCAATATAAAAATTTACTAGTAATTGCTAATTACTAAACTATCCTCAAACAAACATTTGTTTTCATAACCTAAGTAAATTTTCAAAACTGGTGTAAGGTATAACAGAATATTGAAAATTTCTTAGTTCTAGTGTTGTCATGGTGGCGACACCAGTAATTGTGATCAATAAATATTTTGGCTGCTGTGATTGACAGTAAGTGTTCCAGTAATTGGCTTCTAAGAAATAAGCCGAAAGACATGCATGCTCCTCTGTTTTAATGAAAACCTTTTTTTAAAAAAACAGCAAAAGTATTTTATAAAATGATGTCATTAAATTAATTTGAAAAACCAAAGAAAAATACTAGACGATATTGCAAATTATAATAGTAATAATAATAATACCACTTTCATATACGATAAAAAGCTTGAGTAAGATATTATCGTAGAATATATTATTCAAATACAAATACTTTTCAATTTTCGGGGATTTACCAGCAGAAAATTATTTAAAAAATCAATCTAATTAAAAAAGCACTGAGCAGGAACACTTTATGTATAGAAATATTTTATACAACTATCACCTGATACAATTCATTTCAAAAAAGAAATATAAATCAAAATAAAACAGGTTGAACAGATGAAAATGAACTTATCTACATGTCAGCATTAAAGCAGATACTGAGAATCGGAATTTATTTAGAACGGAGTTTTAAATGTCAAATTTTGATACCTAAGATTAATAATATTCTTCTATCAATGGTACACACAAGAATTATATTTATTTACTATCACATTTCATAGGTCCAAAGGAAAATATCATTAGCAGATGAAAACAATTTATTCAAATGCAATAACTCTTGAACCTACTTCAAGCTAATCATATATACAGGGTTATTCAGAACTCTTGCAAAATATTTTAGGTCAGCGGTTCTCAACCTTTTAACGTCGCCCTAAGGCTAACTTACGGTGGCACCCCCCTCTAACTTTTTTCAGCATACATTCAGTTTTTTTTATTTGTAATAATGAACATTCAGTCGAATTTTCTACAAAATAATGTTATCAGCACAGTTTGAATGAACATTTTAAGCGAAAATAGATATATTTTTGAGTAAAAATGAGAATAAATAAGATGATTTTTTAAAAACATGCATCATTACTTGCTGTTTTGTTTTTCTCGCGCCCCACAGGTTGAGAAACGCTGTGCTAACGTATATTGATAATCTGCAACGTACGGTAAAGCTTTAGATGCAGAGTATTTTCTTACCGCATGTTTGCTTCTAGCATATGTTTCGAATTACGTCACAAATCCGAACGTTCGTTTTAACGAACGTGGCAGAATATACCCCGTACAAATCCTTTGACGTCATTACTAAATTGCCCGTGGCTAAGGAAATAAGACCACCACCTCCTAGATAGATAAGGCCTGAGAACGGAGGCTTTTACGTCATCACCAGGTCTTCTTAGATGACGTCATCACATTTTTTTTCCTTCATAAAATAAAACTATTTAGAATTTCTGGTGGTTGATACAAATTTTAGAAAATATTTTAAGTTGAAGATAAAAATGAAAATACCTTTCTGTTAAAAAATTATTTATTATGATCTATTTCTATATCATATTATATAATTAGCGATAGTTAAAATTTCCTGTTTGTCGTAAAATTAAATTTTCTATTTTAAATCATTAAAAAGCTTTATGCGATAGTAAATTCACCACAAACTTTGAATAGTTTTATTTTGCGAAAATAAATGTGTGATGACGTCATTTTAGTGGACCTACTCAACGCCTCCTACATATAGAAAGCCTTACAACTCCTACGTCACCAACCTTTGACGTCATCATTTGGCCTACATTTAAAAGTTTTATTTTCACAAAATAAAACTATTAAAAATTTCTGGTAGATACTACAAATATGAGAAAATATCTTATATTATACATTAAAATTAAAATATTTTTCTCATACAAAATTATTCAGTATGATCTATTTTCTTATCACATTATCTAATTAGTTATGGTTAAAAACTGCCATTTGTCGTAAAATTATTTTTTTTTTCTCAAATTATTAAAATATTGGCAATCATGGGTAATTCACCACAAATTTTTAATAGCTTCATTTTTTCAGAATCTAACTTTTAAATGTAGGCCAAATGATGACGTCAAAGCTTGGTGACGTAGCAGTTGTAAGGCTTTCTATATCTAGGAGGTGTTGACCTACTGATGACGTAAAAGTTTCTGTTCTCAGGCCTTCTATATCTAGGAGGTGGTGAATAGACTGGCTCCGGTGGTCACGTCTACTTTTGAAGTCACGCGACTGTAAGACAGTGAGGATCTGCTCTTTTGATACACTAGCGCTTACTCAGAGAAATACATACACACTCAGATAATGCTAAAGATTATCTAATCTCGCCAATCAAATGAACGGTTCTTCTTCAATTATTTGAATACATCCCTACACTACATTCTTGAATATATCCCAACATTCATTTGTTGATTTTCCCATTTTTAGAAAGAAATATTTTAGCTAAAAGTTGCTATAAATACAAAATATGTTTAATATTTGATACAAAAAGAAGAAGGAAGGAGGTAAGGAAAACACAAAATAGATTAATAAAAATTACCTTTTATGATTCTATATAAAAAAAAGCAATCGCTTTCATTTTCTTCACTTTAAGTACTAATACCCATAGGAACTTGATAAAATTAAAATATAACACATTTTTTGTTCTTAAATCAAGTTTCAATATTAATAAATTTAAGGAGCATATCAGCAAAAATGACTACGCAATAAGAATCTCTGCATCTATTTCTAATGAAGTACATAAATATTTTTTAAGTACAAATAAAATAATGCGACTTTTATATAACTAAATAAATAATACATGCTATTGCTATCAATATCTTTTAGAAGGATACTACAAAATTAATTACAAGCATATTTTAAAAACAAATCGGTAAATACAAAACAGGCACATTTTTTGTATGCCTATTAATGCTATGATCATGGAGACACTTTCACACATTTTCCAGAGATAATTAAATGTTTTATTCCATTCATTCTTGAAAGTGCTTATACATAATATTAAAATTTTAGATTGTTAAAAAACATTTGGTTCATATGCGTTATGTAATGTAAATTATGCTACTTCTAGTAATTTCTATTTTTAATCAATCATCAACAAAAATCTAGAAAGATTGAAATTCAGATGATTATTAGACATGCAAAATTTATGACCCATATTTAAACCCAGGTAATATTTCAGTAGTTTGCTCTCCATTGCATTTTTGAAGAAACACTTTTTCTAAGAAGTTTGTAGAATCAATACAATTACATTTTAAAATTTTATCAACATTAGGCACTTTATTAATAAACATGTTATAAAGCAAATATTCAAAAATAACAATAAAATCATTAACATATGATGGATTATCATTAAAATTTACAAAACAAATAGCTACTTTAGCGTTATCCTTTATATTCCATCGTTTCTGATAATTATCCATTTTCTTCAGGGCTTCACAAATGCCATCTAAACAGGATAATGTATTTCTCTTCATATTAGAGGCGCGATTCTCGAAACTAGTTGTCTGCAAGTATTGCTACTTTGTGTTAAATATTTGGGAGTATTCAGGAAAATGCTAAGCACAGCATTTTCAGAAAGTTCTGGCCTTTAATTTCGATACTCTTTCATCACACCTTTGGAGATTACCTTGTCAGTACGAATAATTCGTTTTTGTGGAAATGTTTAAAGCATATTGATGTCGATTTCAAAAGTGTTAATTAGGTAGGAATGGCGAGTAAATTTCAAAGTAGATGAATGTTTCAAATGAACACAGCTTTCAAATGTAAATTGTAGAAACTGTGAACCCTTCATCTCCCAGTGGAGAGTGCAAATGCTCTTGTCCACTGGTGGGTTATTTTTACACTAAAGTATACTTTATCTATAATTTTTCATTAAATATTACTTCTTAGTAGATTAAAATAGTATCTTCATTACGAATAAGAACATATTTTTAACTTTAAATACTGTTCAATTTTCACATGTTAGTGTTTGAATCGATCGGTCTGAATAAGCTCTATAAATACACGAAAGAATGACCGCGCTATCACGTCTGAGTCGTGAGTTACACTGAATAGAAAAGAATCAGAACGTCTTTTTCGGTGGTTTTGCGCAGTGCCCCTCAACCGGCCCCGAGGCAAACCAACACCTCCTGGATAAAGAAGGCCTAACAACTCCTACGTCACCAAGATTTGACGTCATCATTTGGCCTACAGTTAAATGTTTTATTTTCTAAAAATAAAAGTTTAAAAAGTTTCTGGTGAATTTACTCATGAATAACAATATTTTAATAATTTGAGATGAAAAATATAATTTTCTATCAAATGGCAATTTTTAACCATGACTAATTAGATAACATGGTAAGGAAATAGATCGGCATGAACAATTTCGTATGAGAAAGGTATTTTAATTTAACTTTTTTATTTGAGATATCTTCTAATACTTGTACCATTCACCAGAAATTTTAAATAGGTTTACTTTGTGAAAAAAAACCTGTGATGACGTCATTACGTGAAGGCCTAGCGATGACGTCAAAGTTTCAGTTGTTAGGCTTTCTATATATAGGAGGTGTTGGGCTAACCCAAACGAGCGACTCAAGGTCCCATCAAGACCGCATAACAGCGGTCTGACTGTGAAAGCTAAATAATGACACTGGAATTATGCTTCCAAGACTAATTGTTCTAATTATAAAAGTAAGACGATAGAGTCTTGCTTCCATAGAGCCTTTTGGTTACGGTCCGCTTTTCTGGCCAGGGGTTGTACCATGATATTATTGGAGAATATCAGTTAGTTCTTGCTCACGGATAGTCAAATACTTTGAATAAATAGCCGCGACTCGCCGTTTGGTGCTAGCACGATGAGTGTCGAGTAAAAGAAGTGAGTATTTTTGTACCTGCTAGGTCAATGTCGACACTGGGATGGATCAACCAATTAAAACATACCGTTTTCTCCTATTTTTCTAAAACAAAGGCATTTCTTCAGAACTTCCGAGACATCGGGGAAAATCCATCAAGGAAGGGGACTTGCTTTTTGGCAGGGAAGGTGAGTCTGCCGTGCCAGGGAAAAGATTCCTTTCGTAAGAGTTCTTAACCCTCTATAATACACACAGTAAAAACCCGCCTATCTTCAACTCTCCGCTATTGGAATGCCAGCTTTTGCCTTCATTTGATGTGTCGGAAAGAAAACAATTCCGACAACGTTCCGATAGTGAGTAAGACATCGGAACGTTTCCGACACCTTCGCATTAGAAACATCGGATATTTTTCGGATTGGTACTTCATGAGTCGGGAAGGCTTATCCGGTACGGAAAGCTCTTCTATACTCGTAGTAGAACCCCAGTGTGATTTTAAAACCGCTTCACGTCAAAAATCAGTGCACTCCCACGTTATGAGCAGTCCAAGAAAGGTTTTTGTCATTTTTCAATTCTCTTAGCATCGGGTGGATTTCTTTTATAAACTCTTCGGAACATTCTTTGTGTTGTTATTACTGATCCGTGCCTTTCATATGAGAAAACATTCTGTGCCCTCTTCTCTAGTGAATCCATTTCTTTCGCTGGGTCGAAATTCTAAGAATTGTTTCCCTGATATTGTCAATGTGTCGATTATTTTCAATCGACTGTTAAAATTAGGGACATTTGATCCTCACACCCTGCAAATTATGTACGCCTGTTTCTGGTGGAACAAAGAATCCATCATTTTTTTAGCATAACAAAAATACCGAACAAATTCGCAGCACAAAAATAATCCAGGAGTACGAGCACACTAAATGATGATTACAAAAATAAGCATTTTCATTATCCGAATTAGAAAGTGCAATGTTATGTGGAAATTATTTGAGAACTCCTATGTGATATAAACTTTATGCAACCAGTATTCGCAATGTATGGCCAGCGACACGTGCTCTGTTTAACCATCTCTCTACTTTTCAGGGGAAAATTAGATTTAAATTTTTAGTTACAAATAATCTAGTTACATAACGTGCCCTAACGAGTAAAATAGTAATTAACCTTTATGCAGCATGAATTTGCTGAAAATTAAATACTTTTTATTTTATTCATGACACTGATTCTTGCGTTTTAAATATATTTTTGTAGGCATGTTGAGGCATGTTTGCATATAATAGCCAGTTCTTTTAATGGATTAAAACATTTCAATCACAAGAAACAGAATGGTTGACTATAATGTTACACTTGTTCTGTGCAGTTTTACTACAACTTACGAATCAAATATGTAACTCAAATAACTTCAAGGATGTAGCCACATTCATCACGTTTATTAGTCTACATAGAAGCAAATTAATAAGCTAGGCTTATTTAAGAATCTCAATTAGTTTATTAAGGCGACAATGGACCTTCAAATTCCCAAAAATGTGTCACGTAAAAAAATTTTTTTTCTTCCTGAAAATGAATCTACAATTCATTAGCTTCAAAATAAAAAAAAATCATGTTGATACGATGATTACAAGTGGAGTTATACCAATATTTAAAATGTAAACAAACGACGTCTGATAGCGATGATCGTAAAGCGAACTGAATCACTAAAGAAACAGCTGCAGGAGTTGATTTTCTACTTAGTTGCGTTGGCAACCGTGTGTTTTTTTACAACTTGTTTATCACTAGCGCTTGTTCTAGATCGTGTTCGCAGCATTTCTTTTGCATAGCTGCCAACTCTTCCAATTTTATTGGAAGATTTCCCACCACAATTTTTAAACAGTTTTATTTTCCATTAAAAATTTGGACTTATTTAAGTTCGAATTGTTTAGTAAAAATTAGTGGTGGAAAATCTTCCGATAAAATCAGAAGAATTGGCAGCTGTGCTTTTGATATTTAAAGCCTCTTATTTTAATTTTAATAATTTATTATGAGTTATTTTTATTTGTAGTTTACTTTGTTTGTAGTTTTTATTGTAGTTTTATAGTTTTATTTGTTATATAAACATAATGGATTTGCTTAGCTCTCGTTATCGGAAGCCTAAAGGCAGACCATCTAAGAAAAGAGCAGCAGCTGCTGCAAACTTTGCAAAGAGGCGTCAAACTGTTTCTAAAGCAGCAAATACTGAGGAAAATATGCAGAAGCAGTTGATTCTAATTATCTTATAGTAGAAAAGAATAATTTAGATTCTTTACTGTCAGAAATGCCTTGTACACAGTGTGGTTCTCACACATTATTTGTGTGTACAGGAAACACAGCTGGATTCTCATCAAAAGTAGATTTAAAGTGTAAAGAATATCAGCATGTTTTAAATTCAGCTTCTAGTAGTTCCTGCATACCATTCAGCAAGAAGTTTGACATCAACAATAAATTTGTAAAAGCATTTTTAAGCATTGGTAAAGGTCTAGAAAAGTTTTCTATGATTTTGGGTTTCCCAGGAATGGAGATTAAAACATTTTCTCGTTATTTAGATGACCTCTGCTCAAAAAATGCTGAAAGTAAAGCGGAAATTTTAACAGTCTCTCATCAAGCAATTAGAGAAAAGTACTTAGAGATGGACTCTTCGATTGATCGTACTGATGTCATAGATATTTGTGTGTCTTATGATGGCACCTGGCAAAAGAGAGGCCATTCATCGCTTTATGGTATTGGAATCGCCATTGATGTTTTGACAGGACTAGTCGTCGACTTCGAAATTTTGAGTAAATACTGTCACCAGTGTGTCACAAGTGCTCGAGATCTGGGTAAAGATACTCCAGAATTTTAACAGTCTCTCATCAAGCAATTAGAGAAAAGTACTTAGAGGTGGACTCTTCGATTGATCGTACTGATGTCATAGATATTTGTGTGTCTTATGATGGCACCTGGCAAAAGAGAGGCCATTCATCGCTTTATGGTATTGGAATCGCCATTGATGTTTTGACAGGACTAGTCGTCGACTTCGAAATTTTGAGTAAATACTGTCACCAGTGTGTCACAAGTGCTCGAGATCTGGGTAAAGATACTCCAGACTTGACATCTGGTATCAATCGCATGAACCAGAATGTCAGAAAAACTTCTCGGGTTCTTCCAACAGTATGGAGATGCATGCCGCCTTAAAAATATGGAAGCGTTCTGAAAAAAAGTATAATTTCCGCTATACCACAATGCTGAGTGATGGGGATTCAAAAACATTCCATTTTTTGAATGAAAATAAGGTTTATGGAAGTAATACCCAAATCAAAAAAGAAGAATGCTTAAATCACGTTGCCAAAAGACTTGGAACAGGCCTTCGAAACAAAATTAAAGAGTGTAAAAGCAGAAAAATCACCTTAGGAGGGAAAAAAAGAGGTAACTTAACAGAAAGCACGATTGTCAGGCTTCAAAATTATTACCGAAAGGCAATAAAAGAAAATGCTCCTGACATCGAGAAAATGAAAACAGCAACGCTGGCATCACTGTTTCATTGCATGTCAACTGACAAAAAGCCGCAGCATTCCAAGTGTCCAAAAGGAGCTACCTCTTGGTGTTTTTACCAGCGAGCCCAGTCACTTGGTGAAACTCCGAAGAAACACTCTTCTATGCGAACAGTTTTATCAGAGTTTGTTGTCTCCCAGATCATGCCTGTATACCAAAGGCTCTTATCAAAAGAACTGCTATTGCGATGCACATCTTCGAAAACGCAAAATGCAAATGAGTGTCTGCACAGCTGCATTTGGAATAAATGCCCAAAAGAGGTGTTTGTTTCAAAAAAACGCTTGGAACTCTCTGTTGTGTCAGCAATCAGTGAGTTTAATTTAGGTTATTTGAGCTCTCTAAAACAAAATGAGTGCACAAATGAAGCATCTTTTGTCATTGCTGAAAGGCGAGACAAAAGAAGAAGCATGCAGAAAGTTGCTAGATCAACTTCTGAATATGCAAAAAATAGAAATTTGAAAAAATATAAAAAAATGTCAAAAAACGAAAAAATGGAAGGTACAACCTATGGAGCTGGGCAGTTTTAACAGTTGTTTTATACAATAGTTCTAAATAAAATTATATGCAACAAAATGTTTTTATTTAAAATCAGAATTAAATGCCTGATTTCATTTGGTTTACTAGATATTTTCCCCCTCTTCTCATGTAAGTAAGTTATTTATTAAAAATTTGTAAAGCCTAAAAAATTAAAATGTTTATTCTTATGTTTTTTTTAATCGAAAACTATATTTAAAGAATTATCTACTAAAAAGTTAAATATAACTAATGAAGTATATACTAATATAAAACCTTGATAATATGACAACTTCTGATCTATATGCCTCAGAATGCGAGGCTATTGAAGTTCCATTATATGTAGTACTATTGAAACAAAATGAAAATTTGCTTCATCTTACTATTATGTATATTTTAAATGTAACTATGTATTTTAACCCTTTAACGCGCAGTGATCCCGCTCTTGGACCACCAAACTCTGACGTTTTGACTGTTGCCAGTCACGGAGAATAGATTTGATTTCTATAAAATAGTTGCGGGTGACATAGCTCCACGAGAATCCTTTACTTTTTAGCACGTCATTTCCCGTTAAAAAATGGCCACGATTCTTTTTAACAGCACTGACATCTGCTGAAAAATGGAAGAATGCGAGAACAGCTGAATAGATTGCCCAATGCTGGAAAAAGGGCAGCCGTTGCCATCGCTCGACTTAACATCTGGTAGTTAAGTCGAGTGATGGCAATGGCTGCCCTTTTTACTTCCTTGTACGTAGTATAAGGAAGTAATGATATCCCGAAAAATTTTGGGGGCCAAATTTCGACATAAAAACCGATTTTGACTACCTCTAAATTGAATTTTAAAAATTTTTTCTCATCGTAGGCTAGCATGCACGATCATATTAACGCGTCTGCAACTCATTTTGACCAGTGGCGAGTCTACTGTGGCCAGTTTTTCCATGCCGTCTGTACGTACGTACGTACGTACGTATGTATGTAACTCGCATATCTCAAAAACTATTGGTCGTAGAATGTTGAGATTTGATATTTAGGATTGTTCTATGATCTAGTTGTGCACCTCCCCTTTTGGTGGCAATCGAATGGATAGTGTATGTACAGGACCGCCCAAAAGATTCGAAATACATTACGCTCTATGGGCCGAAATTCATTAAACTCGCCTAACTCAAAAGCTATTAGGCGTAGAATGTCGAAACTTCATATTTTGGATAGTTGTAACATCTAGTTGTGCACCTCCCCTTTTGGTTCCATTCGACTGGATAGTTTATCTACAGGACTGCCCAAAACATTCGAAATACATTACACTCAATGGACCGAAATTCATTAAACTCGCATATCTCAAAAACTGTTAGGCGTTGAATGTTGAAACTTTATATTTAGGATTGTTGTAACATCTAGTTGTGCACCTCCCCTTTCGGTTCCATTCGACTGAATAGTTTATCTACAGGACCGCCCAAAAGATTCGAAATACATTACGCTCTATGGGCCGAAATTCATCAAAGCGTTTTTTAGAGGTATTGGGCTATTTCAAACGACTCAGAAGTGATATATGCTGTAAAGAGTTAGAAAATGAATTTCTCTATTAAAAAAAGTGTCTTTATCATTTATAGTTCTGCTACAGGAACACTCAAAAGATTTCCAATACATTACGGTCAATAGCAATTTTAGGGGCATTCATCCATTTCAAGCACAATACCGTCCTACCACATAAGTTAGGTAATGGTCCGACCACGGTCACGTGCCTCCCTCAAGAACTATGCCAAAAGTCGCCAAGCTTGGCGACTTTTGGTGTACGTGTGTGCATATTTAACTCTCAAATCTCAAAAAACTATTATGAAATTTCATATATAAGAATGTTGTAACATCTAGTTGTGCATCTCGATTTTTGGTTCCAATCTACTGGAGAGTTTATTTACAGGACCACCGAAAAGAATTTCAGTACCTTAATGTCTATGGACATCTTCATTATAATACAACTGTAGACAGTCATTGTTTGGTACATGCCCGAAATATCGCCAAATTTGGCGATAGTCAGTCATTTCGTCCATGCCCAAAGTATCGCCATTTGTCATCGTTCTTGGCGAGTTTTGGCGAAAATATCGCCAAATTTGGCGATAATCTGTCATTGTTTGGTTTATGCTTAAAATCTCGCCAAATGTCGTCGACATTGACGAGTTTCGCCGAAATATCGCCAAATTTGGCGCCAAAAATTATTTCCTATTTTGTATAACTCTAAAACTTTAACCCGTAGATTTTTTAACTTTGTATTTAGAACTATTGTAATATCTAACTGTTTTCAATATCTTTTTTGACAGCAATCGACTGAGAATTTATTTACATGGTGAGCCAAATGACTTTGAATACATTGAGGTGTATAGATGCATTCAATTCATTGAAGGTCTGTGCTCACTGACTACTTTGGCTATCCCCAAAATCTAGCTGACTATCTCAAGTTTGTCGGCTTTTGGTGAAATATCGCCAAATAAAGTGTCAGAAGGAAATCTTTCAAATTGAACTCAGCTTGGCGATATCGAAATATTTGGCTAGAAATTGCTAAACCTTACTATTATTGATATTTTATCTCTTTCAAACAAATAAATTTAGAGGAAGTGCGTCGAAAATATTTTTGATCTAATGGACGTGCAAGGAAGTCATGTGTTGGACACATCAGATTTTTTCAGCATTGGGAAAGGGTTGCGCCTCAAAGGGTTAATGAGTAGCTTTAAAATGAAAATTCTCAATTATTAATATTGTATTATAGTCATTTTTTGTTGTCATATGATTTTTTATGGAAATAAATTATCGCATAACTTTGGTGAGTTCAAAATTTGTTTTATGAATATTAAATTTTACTAATTCTCTATGAAAATTTGATAAATGATTTCATATATGTATTAGATTATAACTTACTAATAATCTCATTAACTATTTATAAGGAAGCCAAGTTTGCTTTATGTTAAAACTACTTTTTGCAACTAATTTTCATACAATATATTTTTGTGCTACAGTATTGATTATAAATAAAAATCCAACACCAGGGGCGTAGCCAGAAATGTTTCATGGGGGGGGTTACGACTACTACAACTCATATATTGTATACGTGTGTGTGATAATGTAGTGAAGACTATACATTTTGTATGTAAAAAAATTTCTCATGGGGGGGGTATGACCCCCCTAACCCCCCCCCTTCGCTACGCCCCTGTCCAACACTAATATTTTTTATGTCTATATAGAGATTGCTTGAAAAAAAAAGGCAAATTTGACAAGCAAAAAATCTATCCTGGGGTCTTTTTGGGACAATTTAAAAAATTAGGCTTCTCGATTTTCAAAATATTTAAAAATTATCAAGGTTCAAACATGAGTTCTGTAGAAAACATTACTTGTTTAAAACAAATGTTATTACTTAAATTCAATGACAGTAACATGTGCTATTTTAAATGACAATTAAAATGCAATTTTACTGACAATTCTTTGTTGAGCTGTTATATCAAAACTTCAAATGCTTTTTTCTCAAAATAGTTTTTTCGAACTGTTTTGAAAAGTTCAAAATGTTCCATGCGCATTCAGTATTCTTGTATCTTACTGAAATTTGGTGAAAAGATACTTCATAAATATATTAATGAAACTTAGTGCCAGTTTTATTGAATATTTTTTTTAAAAAATTAGTTTTTTTATGTTTTTGTGTTGTTTTAGTTGAAATTTTGCCGAAAATCACATATGTGTATGAAAATAATTTTTTCATTACTGAAGTTTTGATTATTAAACAAAATTGCGCACTAACTTTTATTATAGCTACATAAAGCTAGCTTAAGAAAAAAAATCTAATGTCACAGACAAAAATTGATGCGCATGGAGCATTTTTAGATAATATCATTAATTAGCATGTTTTAATTAATTTCTTAATTAATTAAACTCTGAAGTTAACTTTGATTTAGTATTTTTACTAGTCAAATAAAACTACTGTCAATATACAAAATTTTACAGCAATTGGCAAATAAATACAGAAAAAAATAATTATGGTCCATTGTCGCTTTAAAGTGATACCATTTACACATGTATTTTTTATGTTTTAGTCGATATACTTTTTTTAATTATTTAAAACTGAAAAGCGTTAGAACAGTCATCTCTTTAAAAAGTCATCTGTCCAAGACCCCTCGTGTAGATTTACCCCAATACATTAAATTTTTTATCTAAAAAATGTTGTTTTACATCTGCACGTTTTCACCACTTTGATTGTAAGATAGCTCATAAAATTAAAAATTAAAATATTCCTCCCTTTTCTTTCTCCCGTTTTTAACTACCACAAAATGTTGCAATTATACTCCTGAAATTTTCGGCCATCACCTTTGCTTTGTAATATTAGAAAACACAGAAAAAGTTTATTTCATGATTACTAATTGAAAACGTGCAAATTTAAATAATACATAAAAACAATGAGCATTTTTTAATGAATTTATTGTTTTCATATAACTAATTAAAAAGTTAATTAAAGAGTAAGTTAATTTAATTCTCCGGATAATTAAAACGCATTCAGCAGAATGTTTTGGATAGTTTGACAGTAAATTTGCAGCACTGCATTAAAAAGATGTATATGTTTACGGAATACAATTTATAAAAAGACAAAGTCTTCTAATTTTCTAATTAGAAAACACGATGTCCCAATCTAATCATGTTAATTTGCCCTTAAAAGGAACGAAAATTTACTTAAAAGAGCTGTTTTTAACATGCGTTCCTTTTTTGTGTTTCTCTAAACATTTTTAAAAAGCTATTAAATATATTTTTTTTTAAGCTTGAATGGCAAATTTTTATCCAAGACAAATTTTTAACTCTTACAATTGACATTAATGTTCTTTCAAAATTTAAAATACGACAGTAATGTCCTTCAACCGTTTTCATTCAATATAAAAAATAGTTTTTAAACTACTATCATAGGTGCAACTGCTACGGAATATAACTAAACACTTTTTGTAAACGGTATATCTTAATCAAGGAATTTTTTAAAAGAATACAATTTCTCCACATCGCACAAAATTTTTCCTATATTTTTACCTAAAACTTATTGTTTAAAAAGATTTTAATTAAATATATTCCGTAGTAGTTGGCAGCTATGTACTATGTATCTATGAAAGAGGCACTTAGGCGTAATATGAAAAGTTGCGAAGGCTTGAGCATCGGCTAGTATTTCTTTTATAATAACATGTGCGTGTTTTAGTGTATTTATTGATGACTGACAACCAGAGTTTGGAACTAATTTTTTTCGTACCGTTCAACTAATATATATGTAAATCGGTTCAGTTTCGGTTCTCGTTCCGCCAAAAATAACGGTTTTCAGTTCAGTTCCGATGAATAATTTTATTTTATGTAATTCTTATTTGTATTAAAAATATAAATCTATCGTAAACAAAACATGATTCTATCAAAACTGCTGAGCATAACTCAGATATAAAGATAAAATAAGATCTTTTAGATGTATATCTCTGAGCATAACTCAGAGATAATGATCTAAATATAACTCAGATTGATATTTTCTTAAAATGTCATCTACACTTCGAATTCATTCTAGCGAATTAAATTTGCCGTCTACATCTACAAGTAGCCTCGTGCCAAACTGAAACAGAAAAGTAGTAGAGAACATCAAAACAGGAAATCGAGAAGCAATGTACTGTCCGTTTTTCTAAAACAGAGCGACTACGAACTCGACGATTCTACTCGGAAAAGGGGTGATACGTTGAGATAGGTACTTTTTGGAACTCTATTTTGGCGTGCTGTCATTTTATGAAGCAGCTCTGCAAAAGGGCTTTCGGAATTAGAACCACTTCCCTCCGATGTTTTTCCCTTCTTTGATTAGTTTATTTTTAATTACCGCTTTCATAAAAAGCCAATTTAGTAACAAAATAAATCAGACTCATTACCTGACAAAACGCCGCCTGTATTTACAGCAATAACAAAAAAAAAAAAAAAAAAAAAATCGGATGTGGACACCACATGACTTCCTTGTATGCCTATTAAATCATAAATATTTTAGATGCATTTCATCTAAACTTATTTTGTTCAAAAGAGATAAAATACTGCAATAAAATTTCTAGCCAAATATTTGATATATTGCCAACCTGGGTTGAATGTGATGCATAGCTGACAACTCTTCCGGTTTTTCCGGAAGATTTTTCACCACTATCTTCAAACAGTTTTATTTTACAACAAAATTTTGGACATATTTTAAGTTTAAATTCGTACGTAAAAATTAGTGGTGGAAAATCTTCCGGAAAAACCGGAAGAGTTGGCAGCTATGGTGATGCATTTGTTTTTGGCAGTTAATTGGGCGATATTTTGCCAAAAATCATCAAGGTTGCGATAGTTTGTTTGATTTTAGGCATATCTCAAATAGTGATTGACCACAGACTTTTAATGAATTGAAGGTATCCCCCGTTAAATAAATTAATCAGTCGATTACAATCAAAAAGGAGATGCACAGTTAGATGTTAAAAAAGTTCTAAATGCAAAATTTCAACATTCTACGGTTAAAAGTTTTAGAGTCAGGGTTGGCAAGTTTTTGACGCATGTCAGTTTTTGGAAGTTTTTGGTCAGAGTGGAAAAGTAATTTTATTACATATCTAATATGTTCAAAACATTATTCTTGCTGTTATAACATTAAAATTATAAATTATTTATCTGCATAAAAAATTAGGATTGTCCTTAAAATCTTCCATGGCTTGTAAGTTTCTCACATGTAAAATACCAATACCATTTTGTGATAAATTTCAATGCTGCATCACATTTAATACATTGGTTACATTCAATAAATTGGTAATCTATATTGAATGGGCTTCTATTTTGAATGGGAAACTTTAGTATACTGATAATTAAAGGTGTTTATCTTTATTTCATTTCATTTAAATGACTGAAATTGTTATGTTATTTGTTTTTGCTTAAAACTCTTTCAATTTAGGTATTTAGATTAAATCAAAATAAGTTTAATATTTGCTTCTACAGGAAATGTTTAGCCATACTTCATTTGAAAATTTTGAAAGACTGCTGAACATTATTTATATACTAACTTTCCCTCCAAATTATATGTATATATACTACTGAATAAATTAAATTTAAAAATTTGTATGCTATAAATGGTATTTATGTATTTATACAAAGAAATGCACACTACAGGCAATTATTAATGAGCCCAATAATTGTCATTTGTTGAGAAATAACTGTAACTTTTTAATATAATAATTATTTTTCAATATAATTAACTTTAATTATGTATTTAGTTTAATGCAAAATGAAAATATACTGCACAATTAGTTTACATATTGTTCGCTTTCTTTTATGGATTAGTTTTTGACGGTTTAAACCAGTTTTCGACAGTTTAAACCAGTTTTTGACGCTTGCCATGTCAAAAACCAGTTTTTGACGTCAAAAACCCAACTTTGTTTAGAGTTATTCGAAATGTGTAAGTATTTTTAGCGTTAAATTTGACGATATTCTACAAAGCCCACCAAGATGGGTGACAGTTGGCAAGATTTTGGACATGAACCAATTAATAAATAATAGTCCAGGACCTGAGTGCAGTTCTGTGGGAAAGTTTGAGTATGGAGAATTTTTTTTCAGGAATGTTTAGTAGGTGTCTTAGTAAGCATTTTGGACTTGGGTGGACATCAGTCACCTGGTACATTTTCTGGCTGTGACGTCATCAGAGATGGCGGCTGCTCGCATCTCAGAACTGCTCATATCTAAGTTAATACTTCTCCGATTTGTATGAAATTGCACTTTTTTATATTAAATTACCCTTATTTTATTAAATAACGTATGTAATAGTGTGTAATGTAGACGGTGTGTAGTTTTCGGGCATTAACCAGTTGACAATTTTGTTCAAACGTCGTTCGGGTAAGCTTAGTTACTCGTATAAACTAATTTGTCTGTATTTCTTGTTCGTTTAGCTTGTAAAATTTTCTAACAAATGGTTCTAGTAGTCCTCTAAAGATAAGATTGCAAAACCAGTACAAGCCGCTTTTAGGGTTAAGTTGCAGAAAAGGCGCGAATTTCGTATGAATTTTTCTTTTTCTTTTTTTTTTTTTTTTTGATTGTAGAGTTTAAATGTAAGTGTGGAAGTCATAAAATTGTCCAGAGCATTGCAAGACCGTGTAATAGACTTTAATCCAGACGAAAAAACATGCATTATATGTAATAAAAGTGATAATAGTGTGATAAAAACAGAAAATGGTCGAGAAAATATATGGGCAGCTGCACAAGTGCGAAACGACATTGTTACAAGCGTTTGAGCTTATTAAGTGAAGAAGTAGTGTTTGTCTATCATATGAATACTGCATGCTACAAACAATACTGCCCAGCACAATACCTTTTAAAACTTCAAAGTGATACCTTTTAAAACTTCATTTTACAATATCTTCAAAGAGATATTGTAAAATGAAGGCAATGCCAGCACTTCTCAACCAACTGTACAGGAAAGTCTTAGGAAGTCTGGAAGAAAGCGTTCACGCTACCATGCTCCTCAAGCTGGGGGTATTTCTACTGTTTACGTATTATCTGTAACTTAAAATTGCATAATCGAATTTACGAGAAATATAGAATAAGAGAGTATCCTAGAGCTCAAGAGTTTTTAAAAGCTACGTTATATTTACAAGATGATGTTTTCACACATGCTTGTGACTTGGAGGATATGCCAAGTTTTTTTAGTGCTGATCTATTATGTTACGAAAATTGTACTTCTGGGTACTTACTGAGGTATAAACGAAAACTTGAAGGAAGCGAAGAGAGTACCCCTCAGATTTCAAAAAGAATTACAGCCTTTTCTCTTTGATGATATCAAATCTGGACTACATAAAGGTTATGGATGCACCCTTAGTTACATTAGGGAGAAATTTAATATTGTTACGAATTTTCGGGGCAACCCGCTGCTCTGGGGCTCAAAATGGTTTAAAATTCGTATTCTACGCTTCAAATAGATAAATTTTGCTTTTTGTTGCATCAAAATCGGCCAATTAGAACCGGAGATACGGAGGTTTCGCTTTCCCATATGTTTTTCTATGGGCTTCTAGAAATCTCGAGAAATATTAGTCCTAGAGCTTAGATCTCTTCACTTTTGAGGACTTATTTTTGGCGCCAAATTTGGCGATATTTCGCCAAAAGTCGCCAAGCTTGGCGACTTTTTGGTCATTTGGCGCGATTTTCCCAAAGGGGCCTGGAAGTTGTTTTTCCTGCATTAAAAACGCATAATAACCTAACATTTCTCTTCTATGACGTAATCAAAATTCACGCTTTATGTAGAACCCTCGAGAAATTGACTTTTCTGGAAACCTCTTGTACCTCCTGCGTCGGCTATTTATAGAAGCGGGCATCGCCCCGAAGTCAGTCAGTTGCGAGTTGAACATTCAATGTGCGAAGAGCTCTGAGTACGCTTGTTTTGTGTGAACTGATAGTGCTATAGAAGCTGTGTTTTAGCTTGCTTTGTGAAGCTGTTTTTAAAGTGCTGTGTGTAAATTCTTCATTGCTGTGTCTTAAGGGATAGTGTACTATATCCCTTGAATATTTCCATGGAATTTTAGCCTGTAAAAGTGACTTATTTTGTGTGAGAAATACAGCATTTGTGAGAGCTTCTGATCCAAGCGGATTGTTAAAAGCACGTTACTGCTAGATTGTGCTTGTGAATTGTGTGCAGCTGATTGTTCTACGAAGTTCTAGAAGAAATAAAGTTTGTGTTCCATCCTGACAAGTGACTTTTTACTTGAACTTTTTACACCAACAGGACTTTAGAACGACGAACCCCAGGAGTAGCAGAGTAATTCCGCAACATTTGGTGTCAGAATCGGGATTCTAAAGAAAGACTTTAATTTTCCAGTTTATGGTTTTGACTAGACAAAAAATGGAAGAACAACTTCAAAAGCTCATGAATATGATGCAAGATATGAAAGCCGGACAAGACGAGATGAAAGCCGGACAAGACGAGATGAAATTCGGTCAAGATGAGATAAAAAAAGAGATGAAAGCTGGACAAGACGAGATGAAAGCTGGACAAGAACAGATGAAGGCGGATTTAGAGAAGAAAATTGAAGCAGGACAGACCGATTTAGAAAAGAAAATTGAAGCCGGACAAGAAGGAATGAAATTGGGATTGGAGAAAATGGAGACTGCTTTGGGAAAATTAGAGAAATTCGAAAAGAGTGTGCAGGAAAATCAAGAGATAATGGAGAAAAGAATGTCGCTCATAGAAGAAACTCAAACGAAATATGAACAAAGAATTGAAGGGAAAATATAAGAAAATGTTAAAGAATTGCAGCAAGATATTTGCAGAATGCGGGAAGAATTTAAGAATAAAATTGAGGAGAAACTAGACTGGAAAGAAAATATAGTTTCGAAAATACATGAAGAATGTGAAGCTAAAATTGAAGAAAAATTGGACTCTCTCGTAAAGCTGGGAAAGTTACCCGAAAACATCAGGTTATCTTCACTCCGCCCAGCAGTGAAACTTACTGCCTATGACGGAAAGACTCCCTGGGAAGCTTACAAGACCCAATTTTCGATCGTCGCCAGAGCCAATGGTTGGAGCGAGTCCGAGAAAGCTAATCAACTGGCCGCTTCCCTTAGCGGAGATGCAATTAATGTATTGCAAACTATCGGAGCGACGAAGATAGGAGATTTTGACGCCCTTGCCAGTGCCTTGGAGATGAAATTCGGAGAGAAGTGCCAGAAAGAATATAGTAGAATCCAACTTAAGTCAAGGATGCAGAGATCTGGCGAGACACTTCAAGAGCTGGCTTCGGACATAGATAGGCTGTGTCATCTAGCCTACATGGACCACCTTGATAATGTCCGAGAAGAAATGGCGGTGCGTCATTTTATTGAAGCCATCCGTGATCCAGAAACCCAAAAGGCACTCATGTTGGAGGATTATCAGGATTTGAAGTCTGCTCTGGTGTTTGCAATGAAGCTAGAGGCAGCCCAGCGGGCCGTGAGAAAAGATCGGCATGCTGTCAGAGCGGTCACGGTCCAAGAGGAAGCTGACAAAGACACAGAGAGCGTCGAGAACAGATTGAAGAGAATTGAAGATCTCATAGAACGAAAATTAAGATCCAATAGAACGAGAGATGGCCCAAAGAAAGTAAAATGCTGGAAGTGTGGCGTCGAAGGACATGTACAAAAGTATTGTGGTCGAAAGTCTCATGACCAGCAAGAGAATTCTAAAAACATGAAGGAGGGAAACTAGGAGGTGGCTATCTCGCGGGGCGGAGGTTGCCAGATAGTCAAAAGCCCCACCTAAAAGTCTTGCAGATTTCTTCAGTGAATGGAGGCAGTAATGGACTCTTCGTACTGGGATACGTTAATGGTTCTCCATGCCACATGGTGATTGATACTGGCGCGAACGTAACCATCATAAGGACGGATCTGGCCAAGAAATTAAATTTGAAGATTATCTGGACTCCGCCCTCGCTGACCCTCCAGACTGTGACAGGTGACAAGATCGAAGTGGGCGGAAAAGCGCAAGTAGAAATCACGTTTGGGAATGCCAGATACGACCATGTGGTATATGTCGCCAATATTACAGACTCTTTTATTCTCGGACTGGACTTTTTAAAATCACACAAATTTAATTTGGGCTTTAAGAATAATGAGCTTCGTTCAGACTCAGAAGAAATAGCTGCGTTCGATATTAAAAATGAAACTATTTTACCTGTTCAGCAAATAATAGCCCAGACTGATATCACTCTACCTCCAAGAACTGATTCAATAATTTCTGGAACAGTAAAAGAAAGCAATAAATTCCGTTTTGGATTAATCGAACACCCAAACAATAGTGATTCCGTCAGAGGAGTACTTGTGGGAGCAACACTTGTGGACTTGTCGAGAACAGAAATTCCAGTTAGAGTAGTAAATGTGACGGACAAGTCGAAGGTGATAAAGAAAAATGAAGTGTTGGCGACATGCACTCCTGTTACCTGCATTAATAAGAACATCAGCCAAACGACAGCTAAATCTTCCGAGTGCCTGACGAAGGAATTAATACAAGACGTGGAGTTAACGGCAGAACAGAGAAGCGCTGCAGAGAAAGTAATAGCCGAATTTGAAGACCTCTTCTCCCGTACTTCGGGTGACTTTGGCCGTACGAGCTTAACTCAACATAGGATAGATACAGGCAGCCATTCTCCCATCAAGCAACATCCTAGGCGGTTGCCGTTTGCTAAGCAAGAAGAGGTGAGCAGACTTTTAGAGGAGATGCAGCGTGATGACGTCATCGAGCAATCGACTAGTCCCTGGGCCTCGCCAATTGTTTTGGTCCGAAAGAAGGATGGTTCCACCCGGTTCTGTGTTGACTACAGACGTCTGAATGACATTACCAAGAAAGACAGCTACCCTCTTCCCAGGATAGACGACACTTTGGACACTTTATCGGGAAACGAATGGTTTTCCACTCTGGATCTGAAAAGTGGTTACTGGCAAGTGGAAATTCATCCCGACGACCGTGAAAAGACTGCGTTCACCACGGGACAAGGATTATGGCAGTTCAAAGTTATGCCTTTTGGACTCTGCAACGCACCTGCTACATTCGAGCGACTAATGGAGACAGTGTTGAGAGGACTTTCCTACGAAGCATGTCTCGTTTATTTGGACGATATCATCATCGTCGGAAGGACTTTCGAAGAGCATCTCGAGAACATTCGAAAGGTACTGCAGAAATTAAAAGAGGCAAACTTGAAACTAAGTCCATCGAAGTGCAATTTGTTTCGTCGGGAAGTACGTTACCTCGGGCACATAATATCCGCCCACGGAGTCCGAACCGATCCCGAAAAGACGTCCGCAGTCCAGAACTGGAGTCGTCCCGAGAATATCCACGACTTAAGAAGTTTTCTCGGTCTGTGTACTTACTATCGAAAATTCGTGAAGGGCTTTTCTCAAAATGCAAGACCTCTTCACAAATTGACCGAGACTGGACAGAAATTTCTATGGACTGAGGAATGTGAGGACGCATTCAACGAACTGAAGACGGCTTTAACATCTTCGCCGATCTTGTCGTATCCTCACCCTGACAAGCCATTTATCCTGGACACAGACGCAAGTAAGGAGAGTGTCGGAGCAGTTTTGTCCCAGGAGATAGATGGCCAAGAACACGTCATTGCTTACTGGAGCAAATGCCTTTCAAAGGCAGAACGTAACTATTGTGTTACGAGAAAGGAACTCCTTGCTATCATTAAGGCCGTGGAGCACTTCCATCATTGCCTGTACGGCCGAAAGTTCCTGCTCCGAACGGACCATGCCTCTTTAACCTGGCTTCTAAATTTCAAGAATCCGGAGGGCCAAATAGCCAGGTGGATACAGCGATTACAAGAATATGACATCGAGATACGTCATCGGAAAGGGTCATCTCATGGAAATGCAGATGCTTTGTCGAGAAGGCCCTGCATAGAGAGTTGTCGCTATTGCTCCAGGGCAGAGAAAAATTACCATCTGAAACATCCCGTTGTCCGCCAAGTTACATCATCGACACCATCCCAAGATCCCTGGAGTGACGAAAACGTTCGGGCGGACCAATTAGCAGACCGCGACATCAAACCTATTGTGGAATTTATGGAAAAATCCAGCGCTAAGCCCAGTTGGCAAGAAATATCATCTTACAGTCCGGCAACAAAACAGTACTGGGCTTTATGGGATTCGCTTCGCCTGAGGAATGGAGTCCTGTATCGTAAATGGGAGTCGGACGACGGCAAGATGCTCCGATGGCAGTTAGTACTCCCTCGCTCGAGGATTCCGAAGGTTCTAGAAGAGCTGCATAATGGCTTAACTGGAGGCCATTTTGGCGTGATGAAGACCCTGCAGAAAGTTCGCGAGCGCTTCTACTGGGTTAGGGCTCGAGGCGACGTCGAAAAGTGGTGTCAAGCTTGTGACGCCTGTGCCGCCCGTAAAGGCCCGAAGAAACGAAGCCGTGGAAGACTACATCGTTATAATGTAGGAGCGCCTTTTGAGAGGATTGCCCTCGACATCCTGGGACCTCTTCCGCGAACTTCGAATGGCAACAAATACATCCTAGTTGTCATTGACTACTTCTCTAAATGGCCCGAAGCGTTTCCTATTCCCGATCAAGAAGCTACGACCGTAGCAGAGGTACTGGTGCAAGAATGGATTTCCAGATATGGAACTCCTCTGCAACTTCATTCCGACCAAGGAACGAACTTTACCTCTGCAGTCTTTAAAGGACTATGCCAACTTCTCGGAATGGACAAAACCCAGACTACGCCTTTACACCCACAATCCGACGGCATGATGGAGAGGTTCAATCGTACAATTTTGAACAACCTCTCGCTCCTTGTATCTAGGAATCAAGAGGACTGGGACAAGAAACTCCCCCTGTTCCTGCTGGCCTATAGGAGTGCCGTCCATGAGACTACCGGCTTCACACCTTCCCAGATGCTGTTCGGCAGAGATATTCGTCTTCCCGCCGATCTAGTGTTCGGCCGCCCTCCAGATGCGCCTTCATCGCCAGAGGAGTACGTGGAAAACCTTCGGGCACGGTTTGAAGATGTACATCATTTTGCTCGGGAGCGGATCAATCTGAACACGGAAAAGATGAAGACTCGCTACGACACGAAGGCTACGGGACACGAGTTCAACGCAGGTGACAAAGTTTGGCTATGGAATCCTACTCGACGGAAAGGCCTGTCTCCCAAGCTGCAATCGCCGTGGGACGGTCCTTACACAGTCCTAAGCCGGCTGAAGACGTCATCGTACGGATTCGTAAGTCACCAAACTCGAAGCCAAGAGTTGTACATTACGATCGGCTAGCCATCTACCGCGGTTGTAATTAGCTCAGACTATGGCGTAGTCATAGTAGTCACTATGGCGTAATTCCTCTTTTCTTTCATCTCTCATTCCTTTCCTGTCTTTCTCTTCTCTTCCTCTTTCTTCAACTCTCTTTCTCTCACTACTTACGCCATGTTTAGTGTACATATTTGTAATATATTGGATTTTATTAATGTGTATTTGTTATTACATTGATTACTTATTACAGTGTAATTATTTATTATGATGATTATTTATTTATTAATGTGTATTTGCTTATTGTGCTATTGATTACTTGCTTGAATTATGTTCTTAAGATCTTGTTAAGTGTTATACAGTGTAGGTACCTGTGTGGCCTCCTAACTAGGGATTGTACTGCCCGGGACGTGCAGTCCTTGGGAAGGGGGCAATGTTACGAATTTTCGGGGCAACCCGCTGCTCTGGGGCTCAAAATGGTTTAAAATTCGTATTCTACGCTTCAAATAGATAAATTTTGCTTTTTGTTGCATCAAAATCGGCCAATTAGAACCGGAGATACGGAGGTTTCGCTTTCCCATATGTTTTTCTATGGGCTTCTAGAAATCTCGAGAAATATTAGTCCTAGAGCTTAGATCTCTTCACTTTTGAGGACTTATTTTTGGCGCCAAATTTGGCGATATTTCGCCAAAAGTCGCCAAGCTTGGCGACTTTTTGGTCATTTGGCGCGATTTTCCCAAAGGGGCCTGGAAGTTGTTTTTCCTGCATTAAAAACGCATAATAACCTAACATTTCTCTTCTATGACGTAATCAAAATTCACGCTTTATGTAGAACCCTCGAGAAATTGACTTTTCTGGAAACCTCTTGTACCTCCTGCGTCGGCTATTTATAGAAGCGGGCATCGCCCCGAAGTCAGTCAGTTGCGAGTTGAACATTCAATGTGCGAAGAGCTCTGAGTACGCTTGTTTTGTGTGAACTGATAGTGCTATAGAAGCTGTGTTTTAGCTTGCTTTGTGAAGCTGTTTTTAAAGTGCTGTGTGTAAATTCTTCATTGCTGTGTCTTAAGGGATAGTGTACTATATCCCTTGAATATTTCCATGGAATTTTAGCCTGTAAAAGTGACTTATTTTGTGTGAGAAATACAGCATTTGTGAGAGCTTCTGATCCAAGCGGATTGTTAAAAGCACGTTACTGCTAGATTGTGCTTGTGAATTGTGTGCAGCTGATTGTTCTACGAAGTTCTAGAAGAAATAAAGTTTGTGTTCCATCCTGACAAGTGACTTTTTACTTGAACTTTTTACACCAACAGGACTTTAGAACGACGAACCCCAGGAGTAGCAGAGTAATTCCGCAACAATATACAAAATGAAGGCAACAAAGTCAGTAACAAGGAGCTAAAACTAATGTTATGTGATTATTTTGGAAATGAGATAATATTTGCAAAACCTAAAGAGACAAATAAACCAAATGCCTGCATCTCTTCAAACAGAAGAAGTAGCAAATGTCCAAAGAAGTTGCAATTCTCTAACAGAATGTGCTATTCTATCGAGAAATTTATTGCAGAAGCTAGACTTTAGGCTTAGTGGTAAATATGGTGATACTCAGGACCTTATAAGCTCTTGGACTAAGAGTAAAATGCCAAAAGTTTTCATAAACTTTTGCAGTACGTTATTTGGTATAAATCCCAATTCCATCAAGGAAGCTGATATCATTGAAAGATAAAAGGATGAAGACTTGGGAAAAAAGATGCATTCACAGAAATGGTATCTTAAGGCACGAATGTTATTGGAAATCATGTACTACAACATAGATCGAGGAGCGAAAAAAACGCCATTACATATGATGATGGGGGAAACAATGCATGAGACGTGTAAAAACGAAGCATTGATAACAAGCTAAATCATCTAGATATTGCTGTGAGCTACAGTGAAGCGATTCGTCACCATCATAATCTTGCACAATATGCTCTTAAGCAGTCTCCTAATGAAGTATCGATTCCCAGTCATTTCAAGATTGATATAGACAATTGGAGCCTTCGGTAATTTTGACCTTGAAGAATGTACTTTATCTGGTATAGGAGGTTCTCATAACATGTGTGATCTTTTTCAAGACAAACCGCTGGATATAACATTTAAACCATGTTTATCGAAGACTGATATCACACGAGGTTTGAAACCAATTCAAGAACTTCTTCCATGGCAAAAGTTACAATCGTATAACAAACTTGAAAAACGTACTAATCTCCCAAGCGATTATGAAGTCAACTCAGATTTATTTATAATGGATAAGGATTAAAAAAAAGCAATACGAAAATTTAGACATCTTACGTCAGTTTTTAAGACTTGCAGAACCTATTTCCCATAGTTTTGATGTTATTATTGATTACGACCTTTCCACTCCAGAAGAAAACCTTGAACATATTGTGCCTTGAACATATTGTGCACTTTCTTCAAAAGAAGATTTATAACAAAAGCAAGTTGGATTTTTTAAAGTAATTGCGAACCCAGCAAATCAGCATGCGAATGTTTACACAATTCTAGTAAATTTCAATAATGTCTTTGACCAGTTAAACCAACAGTACTTACCAGTAACCTGTGATGAAAGTGTATACGCTATTTATTGCACGTGAAGTCCTGCTAATCAGCCCAAATAAATTTACAAATATTGTATCGATGTTGTGGGCATTCCACATGGCTAAAATTGTGGCTAGTTGTACAGGTAAATATCTTTAGGGAAGTGGAATAACCATTGTGCTTATTGAATTCTCAGTGTTTGAAGTAAATGTGGTAGACACTGTTTTACATGGTAAAAACTGTATGAAGGGAATCAAAGAGATGTTTAGGTTGGGAGAAGTGATGGTTAGATTGCAAGTGAAGTCCTTTTTGGAAGAACATTTCATTGAGTCTTATGAATCTAACTTTGATAAGTTAGATTCATAAGAATTGCCATCAGCAGAACATTTTTTCGGCATGGGAAAAAACAAAAAAAATTATATAGGTGTAGATTTCAAAGTGGAGAAACTCTTCACAGATTTTTTAAATTTGTTGAAAAAGGACGAGAAACATCTGAATAGTTTTTGTATTGGGATAATTTCCTGAAATTGCTTCAGCTTCTAAAGAAATTTGATTCGTTCCGATAGACAAGGTCTCTAGGAATTGCATCCAGACACAGTACAAAACTTCTACCAGTATTTTCTGTCTTTGAATGTGTAAACTATCAACGATGGGCTTCTTTATATTTAGAAGACATGAGAAGACTACCCAAGACAACCTCGGAGATGCATGAAATGTTCATGGGTAAAGAATGTTGTGAAACGGTGTGAACATAAATTTTCAGCTGTTGCGGCGGACTTTGCATTAGAAAAAACCATTAATAGATCCCAAAAAAGCTCATCTGGTATCGTAGGGCGTACTAAGCAAAAGCAGTTTGTTTGTTTTGGGAGATAAAACATCGTGAGCGTCTGTCGATATCAAATCTGTTTCCGGAAATGGCAGGCTCCATTGCTATTGTCGACGGTTTTGAGTTTTCTAAGAATCAAACCCAAAGCCTAGATGCAAAGGTGACCTCAATGTTTAAATACATTTTACAAAAAGGTAACCCGTTTGTGATACTTCCTAATCCATTACACAATCTGCTAGCAAAAGCACTGTTTTCACAATATGCAAAGGAAAATATATTAAATGTGTTTAAGATCGGCGATGATTTGTATTCTTCACTGGGCAAAACACGATATGAAAACAAAACAATAAGGATTTCCAGTACCATCCACAAAATCATCCTACCAGCATTTCATAGTAATAGAAGATGATTTAGTGCCAAAAAAGAATTTACAGAAATATCAAACTGATTTTATTGGGGCATGTAATTGCTGAAAATGTTCCAAATTCTCTTGTATTTGTAGGGCCAATGAAGAAACCTGTTGTTCTTTCCGTAAGTGTGGTAGTAAGCGGTTAGATTCAATATGTAACAATCCTTTTGCAGTTTCATTATAATCATTTTTTTTATTCACGGTAATATATGTCTATGTTGTAATCGAAAATAGTATAACAAATTAATTTGTTGTTTATTAATTTATGCCAAAAGTTAAAAACCATTGCTATTTTCATCTTACAAATAGTAATTACAGTATATTGATATAATTTTTATGTTAATCGGTCAAGTATTAACTTGGATATGAGCAATTTTGTGATCGAGTAGCCGCCATCTTTAATGACGTCATAGCCAGAAAATGTACCAGGTGGCGAATGTCCACCCAACATAAAAACACTTTCTAAGGCACCTATTAAACATTTCTGAAAAAAAATTCTCCATACTCAAACTTTCCCACAGAACTGTAGCTAGTTCCAGGACTATAACTATAAACATAATATACAGCTATAATTATAGTCATAAACATATATTATCTATATATTATACTTATTATATCTATTATCACACTATCTTTACTATCTATATACATACTATCTTTACTATCTATATACATACTATCTTTACTATCTATATACATACTATCATACTAGCTGAAGCCCCCGTTCTTCGCACAGAATACTTGATTTTTTAAAATACTATTTGGAATGTGCATCATAATCCGCGAATGTGCCGTATTTATCTTATTGTTCTTCAAAATTGAAATCTATGTTAAAATCGCCCACTAAAACTGTTTTAAAATACTCGCCAGGCATATTCCTATTCTTATTGGAATAATGGTGTCGTTATTTATACGAATATAGACACCATTATTCCAATTAAATAAACAGGAGGGCTAAGCAATTTCTCGACAATTATGGTTGTGTTGTGTTGCGGGATTATGACCAGTTAGCTACACGTGGGCTATAGGCTGAGGGGATGCCCTCCGCCTCCGTGGTAGTCTTTCTATGGGGTCCAAACCTGTCGTTACGTCAAGTTTCGGAGGAAAACACGGAAAACTCCGAACGGTTAGGTCGGCCGACACGACAAGGTTTTGAACCAGGCACCTTCCGTCTCACAGTTAAGTGCGCTATGTGCTCGCCACTAGCAGGGTACTTACTCGACAAAGATAGGAGATATCGCTTTGGGGACTTACTTCTTTTATGCTAAACTTCGCAAAAACTTACCAAAAATGGAAACCTTGGCGACTTTTCATATTTGATCTGGCAACCCGTGAAGCATGATTTGCCCTTTCACCAGGTAGACAAAAATCTTTGTCTGAAATTAACAGCACTCAAGAGCTAAAAAATACTTGAAAAACACTTTTTTTTTCGCCAACTACCCTTTATTAAGGTCGATTTGACCTTAATAAAGGGTAGTTGGCGAAAAAAAAAGACTTTTATAACCAGTGCCGTATTAAGACAGCGCGGGGCCCGTAGCAAATGTTACCAAGGGGCCCCCTGCTCAGTGACGCAAATATATATATATATATATATATATATATATATATATATATATATTTAGGGGGAGGAGTTCACCCTCACATTAAAGTAATAAAGCTAAATTAAATGAGAAAATAAATAGTGCTAATTATATCACAATTTATGTTTAGTGCTAATTAATGGTATTACTAATGCTAATTAGATGTAAACAAAACTAAAAGGTCACGCGTGTTATATTTGCGAGAGGTTTATCCCAGCCCTTCCTCCACCTTAGGTGAGCTAATCTGTAGGTTTTGTGCGATAATAAAATATAACACAACTTTTACGAATTTTCTTGATTCAAAATGAAAAAATTTGAGTTAAAATAGTGTGCGGATAAAATACCGCAAGACATAGAGAGTGAGTAAATAGATAGTGAGACTAGCGATGTTTAAAGTTATTTATTCGTACAACTCAGGTTTTTTTTAATGAATGTTAATGTTCATGGATATATATTTGGAATTTCTAACACTTCCCACCTTTCCCATATGCAAACATATAACTAGACAAGTTTACACACATAAAATAATAATTGCTTCTGTAAAATTTTTAGAACCTTCGAAATCAATATGGATTTTAAACTGTGCCTTTAAACACTATTTTTTCCCCTATAAAAATACATGCTTGTAAAATTATTTCATTATATATCTGGACAGTCTTTACTAATTATAGGTTACATATTTTTAACTTCTCTTAATTTATTTAATGGGTTATTTCATAAGAAATCGAACTGAGGATAGATAGATCTAGCACAATACCTCCACCATTCAAAATATACTGCATACACGGAAGGCATTTAAACTGTACATGCTTGTACAGGGGGACTGTTACTTCCACATACCGCTTGGGACACTTCTAAAGGTCATTTCGTTAGTGTTCTACAAGCATATGTACATTACTTTTCAACTTATCCTCGTTAAAATGATATAAAATATTTTGCTCAAAAAAATCTTTATAAGAGGAATAGAATGATCTATATAATAAATAATAAAAAATTCGGATAAAACATTCATTATCGTATTATGTTCAAATGTTTTTGCAAGACATAATAATCTTAAATGTGACAAGTAATTTGTGAGTTTCTTTGTGAGTCAAGAGTATCCGAAAATTCTTTTTGTTTTCAGTTTGCCTGAGGTTATGGCTTCTCGGATACCCCGACCGTGCGAAGATCCTCTCGGTTCTAATTATTTTATTTGAACGAACGTACTGGCATGCGCGCTCTTGACCTGTGGTTTCGACAGGCCAAAAATGAATTCTTTCATATTTAACGTGGTTAATTTCCGAGATTAATAAGATAATTTATCGTAATAGTGGATTCCCAAACTATAAAAAAATGACTTACATTCTATATATTATTATTGTTTCAAAAAATAATTCGCCTTTGTTTAAATACTGTAAAATGTAAAATAAATAATTAAGTAAAAACAAAGCAAGCCAACTACCAAAAGCCTTCTAAGATGGTTTACATCCTAGTACACCTTCGAATTTCGCCAAAGCCACCCGCCTTTACTGCAAAATAAAAGAACTTTGGGGCTGCCCAATATCCGTTTAAAATACCATCCCCATATTTACTGCAAAACAAAATAACTTTATGTCCAATATTTAAATAAAAATTATTGTTTCGTGGGGGATTATTATTGATTATGGGGCGCGTTTTTCCTACAATCTTAATCCTATGGATCTCAGCTCTCGGGAAAATGCAGAAGATCAACTCGCGTTCCAGAGAACATCTTCAGAAATAGACAAAATATTTCCGTTCTATTGAGTCATTTTGAAAAGTTTGATTACAACTTCATTAAAAAATTCTTTCGACTTGTTACTGAAAAGTCCCTGAAGTGATCGGGACAGATAGACTACAGACTAATGAATAATCCGGCTCACTGACGGATTAATACAATTTTGTGGGTGGAGGCTTGGATGGAAGATTCACACATATATATATATATAAATTTTATGGAAGTAAGTTGGGATTGTTTACGTTAATTTCATTTTTCTCGGGAGGGGCGGTCACCTTCTCCGACCCCCTCCCTTTAATCCGCCCTTGATCAGACCCTGAGTCTGTTTTTTTGTTTCGGCACTTAGTTTTCTTTCTATATTTTGTTTATTTCTGGATTCAGTCTTCAAATAAAGACAAAAAAGTAACATTATTGGTAAGGAATCCATTTTCTAAAGGCCATAGGTGGGTGGTGCAAGGATCTGGATACCCCTCCTCCGTTTGTCCGAGTTTCGCTTTTAGTGAACGAAAAGATAATGATACAGCCTTTCTTTCTGTCTTTCTTTTATTTCCCCCCTTTTGGATGCTCCCTGAAAATTTTTTCTGAGAACCGTGTTTTTGTTCCACAGTATTGTTGGATATACTCTTGTGTGTGTCCTTATTGCTGACTAGAATACTCATTCAGTTTCGTCTAGGTAATGAGTTGACTAAATAATGCAGGCATGCAACAGCCACATTAAATATATTAATGACTATGTCATTTTATCGCTCACCCCCTTTTGAAAATGGGACATAAAAATGAGACACGAAAATGCGTTACGAAAACGCGACATAAAAGTAAGAATAAATGTCCGCTGAAAATGTTAGTATGTGTTACGTAAACCACCGATTTCTATAAGCTCCGTAAGGTTGCATTTATTTGATAAAATGATTGCTTAAAAATTTCACCCGTTTATTTAAATACTATTAGTTCACAACAGCTTTAATCTATTGTTACAATATTTCGTAAGCTGTAGAATATACATCACAATCATATTTTACATATATTTAAATACTATTAGTTCACAACAGCTTTAATCTATTGTTACAATATTTACTGAGCTGTAGAATGTGCATCACATGTATTTTTCTATAAATAGGTTACAATCCTAAAAATTTCAACATGGGGTTACCAGGTGAAATACACGATAGATGAGAAATAAAATGACATAGTCCATTAATATCGTTTTAATATGGCAATCATGAAACTAAAAAATTAGGGGGGTTTAGGGGGGTCTCCCATTGATGAGGCTCGAACAGCCGAGTTATACATATATTCTTTCAATGAGTTGTCTACAACTGATTTACAGTTCCACTATATAGATCTTCAGAAATTGTCTTATCCAATAAATAAATAAATAAATAAATAAATAAAAATGAAAAGAAAGAAAGAACGAAAGAAAAAAGATTTACAAGATTTATCTGTTGCCTTAAAAAATCAAGAAAGATAAATCATGCCAAGCTCATAGATTATAAAACACTTTCCAATACAAAATATTTTTGCGCCAAATCTGCTATGTATTTTAGTTAAAACTGGCGAGATTTCGTAGATAAAAAAATGTTGTATTATCACTGTAAATGCAATTTTATGAGACCCTGTAAAAGACCATTAATTTTTTTTAGCGTTTAACTGAAGAATATAAAAATTTTATACTCATTGTCTTGTGCTAGAAATGTATTAGTGTCTCTCAAATGCCACAGACTGCAATGGGAATTCTTTTGAGTGCTCCTGTAGAACTATTAATAATACGGACGTTATTCTCAATGGAGAGCATCATTTTGAGAGCCTTAGTAATATATATGCCAACTTTGTTTTCTTTCAAAAATCGAATATCTCTAAAATAGGTTTTCAAGAATGACTGCTGATTCAGTCATTCCTGTATCAACAGATACAGGGGGAGACACCCCCCCCCGAACCCCCCCTTTTAGTTATGTTTTTTAGACTGTGCTATACATTGGATTTTTTTCTCCTGTAAAAGAACTATAAATGCTACATACACCATTTTCAATATGGTACGTGGTACTGTACATAGAAAAAACATAAATTTCGCACAAATCGATGTATATCCACAGCAGTTAGAACACTGGATGGGTGGACATCAGAATAGACAAATAATCGAAATCATAAGGACGTTAACCCGTTTTGGGTTCTAATACATTAACAAATTTTCGTCGGTCGGAGACCCCCTCATACTCCAAGGCAGATAGCCCTTAACAAAACACAATACAATAAAATCAGTTAATTAAAACGCGAGTAACGAATTTTCAAAATTTTTCAAAGAAATTGACATAGCTTAATATAATTACATTAGACATTTTTCGAGGTACTACATTATTATCCAGGCGATCCGCCAAGACGAGCAACTTTTTCGCCAAGATAAATGCCGGACACATGAAATTATTGATGGTTCGGAATACGATTGCCAACAGTTTGCCAGGAAATTTGAGGGAAAAATAGTTTGGCGTTAATGACCGCCGAGATAATACGTAAATACCTTTTTCGATTTATCGTAAAATAATAAAAATATCGCCAAGTTTGGTTCATTTTTCAAAGCATTTTTTTCGTACCCTGTTTGGCAATTTATCGCAAAAGTCGCCAACATTGCCGGCTTTTGGCTCAAATTTTGAAGGAGGAACACGATCGTCGTCGGATTATTAGCTAATCATATTGTAGGATAGTATTATATGCTTAAAATAGATGCCTGTCTCTAAACTGCCATTGACCGTATTGTATAGAAATTATTTTGAGTGCTCCCGTATAGAAAAACTTTTAACTATACAGACACTATTTTCGATGCAAAGCTTCATTTTGTAATCCTTCATAACATCCAATTTTGTTTCATTTCAAAGAGCAGAATATCTCTAAAACTAGAAGTCAAAGCCTTTTGTGAAGGCAATTACAACGGGCGAGAGAAAAAACATTTTAAGGAAATTTGTCTTTCATTCAATATATTTAATTTTCATCCACCTAAAATAAATAAGTTCATATTCAATTTTTATTACAGACCCAAATTGAATTTAATGCTCATCTGGAAACGCGCGGAATCTTTTCGCAGTCGAAAGCTTTCGTTTTGTATACATAAACATTCGAATATCCAATAGACGATTTATTTGTGGGGAAAAAAATAATAAACTGTGTAATCGGGAGAAATTATTTTAAACGTATTGGAATCCCCCCCAATTGTATGACGTCATTTTCACTTAAAATAGGTCATTTTGTCACGCAAATGATTCAATTTTTCTGACTCTCGGAAACGAAATGGTGCTGAAAATAGCGAAAAATCGCTTAAAAATGAAGGAACGGGTGGATTTTCAGATTTTTAAAATTGACAGATTGTTTTCTATATTTTTTTACAAACTTGTGAAAAATTTCAAGCGGATTGTACAAACGATGTAGAAGTTGTTAGGTTTTTTGTCCTTGACTTTGTAATCTTTTTGCAGTCATAGAGGAAAAAGTTTTATCTTGAAGTCAGGGTTCAGCGCAACTATAAGGGGTGATCAAATGAAAAGGTACAAAACGTCGCAACAACCTAACCGTTATCATATTTGTCCATGCAGCTATGAGAGCACGTAGCGAGACATCTAGTAATGCGATTCGTGCCTTTTGTGTGGATAGGAACATGCGGGGGCCCGCAGGAGAGAGCAGAAGCTCTTGTAAAAAGCACCCTCCTACGTCCAATTGACGCGGCAGTGCATGTGAGGACAGGATGGTGTTCACATTGCAAAATTCGGCGATTTAGGGGCAGCGAGGCGTTATCCGATTTCTGACAGCGGAAGGTGTTAAACCGGCCACTATTCATCGCAGGAGGATAATCCTATAGTGGGAAGGCTGTGCGTCCCACAAGTCAATGAGAAAATGGAATGTCCGTTTTCGCCAAGGAACTGGCCACGTTCAGGTGGGAGACGTTGGACCATCCGCCCTACAGTCTGGACAGGTCGCCCTGCGATTTCCATGTGTTGGTTGCACTGAAGAAACCACCTGAAAGGGAAGCGCTTCAACTCGGACGACGTACTAAAGGACGCTGTGACGGACTGGGTCTCGTCACGGCCACAGGAATTCTGGGAACAAGGAATCCTGCGGCTTGTTCGTCAGTGGGATCGTTGTGCTCAGGCCTATTGTGTATATTTTGAATAAAGTCTACATTTGTACCCACCGTTCTTACCTTTTCATTTGATCACCCCTTGTAGTTAGCAGGATGATGCGCTTTAAAGAATAACTTCCCATAGAGCGCAATGTATTGGGACTATTTTGAGTGCTCCTGTAGAAAAAAATCAATAAATGCTACATAGATCCTTTACAATGGGGTACATGGTACTGAAGATAAGAATAACATATATAAATTTCGTAGAAATCAATGCCTATACACTCGAGTCAAGGACGGACAGACAGAGAAACCGAAATCTTAAACACTTTTCTACCTTGTTGGAAAGTGTCAAAAAAGCTAGATCTTGAGAGGGAAAGACGAAAACTTTCAAGGTAAAGGCGCGGGGCCCGTAGCATTTGCAAAATCTGCTATATTGTTAATCCGGCACTGTTTATAACGAACCTTGAAGAAACCTTGAAAAAGACTTTTATCAATTTCTGTGCGTTACATTTTGGTGCAAGATTTTTATGCGACCTTCATTTTCCTTCGATAGATGAAGACAAATATGAAAATAACTTTTTGGCCTTCACAACAGTTTGGACACGAACACTAAAAAACTCTGAAAATGACTGTTAGGCATTCGTGTTCGCTACATTTTAAAGCAAGAATTTTATGGCTATCTCTATTTCCCTTTGAAATATGGTAGCAAATTTGGAAACAACGTTTTAACTCCCTTAATTGTCTCTTTTGTTGCGAATTCTAAAAAATCCGGAAAATAATTTTAAGGCATTTGTGTTCAATTTTAGCTATTGCTTTGTGTTCAATTTTAGCTATTCAAGCAAGAATTTTAGCTATTGCTACTTTCTCTGATATATCAAAGTCAAGGTGAAAAGAACGTCAAAGAACGTTTTGGACTCTTACACTGATTTTGGGTGGGAATTCTAAAACACAGTGAAAATGTTTCTGATACTCGTATTTGCTACATTCTAAAGCAAGATTCTTATGGTTGTCTCTATTCCCCTTTGAGATAAGATGGCAAATTCGAAAAAAAAACATTTCGGCCCCTCTTCCCGTTTTGATGCGCATTCTAAAGAACCCTGAAAAAAAGCTTTCAGCATTTGTGTTCACTATACTTTTAAGCAACAATTTTACGGCTATCTCTCTTTTCTTCTGTTATATGAAGGGGAATGTGAAAAGAATGTTTCAGACCCTTACCCCCGTTCGTGTACGAATTTAAAAAAAAAACCTGAACTTGATTTTTAGGTATTTGTGTCAGTTATATTTTAGAGCACGAATTTTACCGCCCATCTCTTCTTTCCTCTGACATATGAAGGGAAGTGTGGAAAGAACGTTAAAGAACTTTTAG